>CAWUFW010003310.1:1442500-1860302 GCA_963921515.1 Calotriton arnoldi | reverse complement strand
GCCAGAGAACCAGGTCAGCAGAGCTGTTGTAGAGCCAGAGAACCAGGTCAGCAGAGCTGCTCTAGAGCCAGAGAACCAGGTCAGCAGAGCTGCTCTAGAGCCAGAGAACCAGGTCAGCAGAGCGGCTGTAGAGCCTGAGAACCAGGTCAGCAGAGCCGCTGTAGAGCCAGAGAACCAGGTCAGCAGAGCTGCTCTAGAGCCAGAGAACCAGGTCAGCAGAGCTGCTGTAGAGCCAGAGAACCAGGTCAGCAGAGCTGCTGTAGAGCCAGAGAATCAGGTCAGCAGAGCTGCTCTAGAGTCAGAGAACCAGGTCAACTGCTGTAGAGCACGAGAACCAGGTCAGCAGAGCCATTGTAGAGCCTGAGACCCAGGTCAGCAGAGCCACTGTAGAGCCAGAGAACCAGGTCAGCAGAGCCGCTCTAGAGCCAGAGAACCAGGTCCGCAGAGCTGCTGTAGAGCCAGAGAACCAGGTCAGCAGAGCCGCTTTAGAGCCGGAGAACGAGGTCAGCAGAGCTGCTCTAGAGCCAGAGAACCGGGTCAACAGAGCTGCTCTAGAGCCAGAGAACCAGGTCAGCAGAGCTGCTGTAGAGCCAGAGAACCAGGTCAGCAGAGCCCTTCTAGAGCCAGAGTACCAGGTCAGCAGAGCTGCTCTAGAGCCAGAGAACCAGGTCATCAGAGCTGCTGTAGAGCCAGAGAACCAGATCAGCAGAGCCGCTGTAGAGCCAGAGAACCAGGTCAGCAGAGCTGCTGTAGAGCCAGAGAATCAGGTCAGCAGAGCCGCTCTAAAGCCAGAGAACTAGGTCAGCAGAGCGGCTGTAGAGCCTGAGAACCAGGTCAACAGAGCTGTTGTAGAGCCAGAGAACCAGGTCAGCAGAGCTGTTGTAGAGCCAGAGAACCAGGTCAGCAGAGCTGCTCTAGAGCCAGAGAACCAGGTCAGCAGAGCGGCTGTAGAGCCTGAGAACCAGGTCAGCATAGCCGTTGTAGAGCCAGAGAACCAGGTCAGCAGAGCTGCTCTAGAGCCAGAGAACCAGGTCAGCAGAGCTGCTGTAGAGCCAGAGAACCAGGTCAGCAGAGCTGCTGTAGAGCCAGAGAACCAGGTCAGCAGAGCTGCTGTAGAGCCAGAGAACCAGGTCAGCAGAGCTGCTCCAGAGCCAGAGAACCAGGTCAGCAGAGCTGCTGTAGAGCCAGAGAATCAGGTCAGCAGAGCTGCTCTAGAGTCAGAGAACCAGGTCAACTGCTGTAGAGCACGAGAACCAGGTCAGCAGAGCCATTGTAGAGCCAGAGAACCAGGTCAGCAAGCCGTTGTAGAGCCAGAGAACCAGGTCAGCAGAGCCGCTCTAGAGCCAGAGAACCATGTCAGCAGAGCTGCTCTAGAGCCAGAGAACCAGGTCAGCAGAGCTGCTGTAGAGCCAGAGAACCAGGTCAGCAGAGCGGGTGTAGAGCCAGAGAACCAGGTCAGCAGAGCTGCTGTAGAGCCTGAGAACCAGGTCAACAGAGCTGTTGTAGAGCCAGAGAACCAGGTCAGCAGAGCTGTTGTAGAGCCAGAGAACCAGGTCAGCAGAGCTGCTCTAGAGCCAGAGAACCAGGTCAGCAGAGCGGCTGTAGAGCCTGAGAACCAGGTCAGCAGAGCCGTTGTAGAGCCAGAGAACCAGGTCAGCAGAGCTGCTGTAGAGCCAGAGAACCAGGTCAGCAGAGCTGCTGTAGAGCCAGAGAACCAGGTCAGCAGAGCTGCTGTAGAGCCAGAGAACCAGGTCAGCAGAGCTGCTGTAGAGCCAGAGAACCAGGTCAGCAGAGCTGCTCCAGAGCCAGAGAACCAGGTCAGAAGAGCTGCTGTAGAGCCAGAGAACCAGGTCAGCAGAGCTGCTCTAGAGTCAGAGAACCAGGTCAACTGCTGTAGAGCACGAGAACCAGGTCAGCAGAGCCACTGTAGAGCCTGAGACCCAGGTCAGCAGAGCCGCTGTAGAGCCAGAGAACCAGGTCAGCAGAGCCGCTCTAGAGCCAGAGAACCAGGTCCGCAGAGCTGCTGTAGAGCCAGAGAACCAGGTCAGCAGAGCTGCTCTAGAGCCAGAGAACCAGGTCAATAGAGCTGCTCTAGAGCCAGAGAACCAGGTCAGCAGAGCTGCTCTAGAGCCAGAGAACCAGGTCAGCAGAGCTGCTCTAGAGCCAGAGAACCAGGTCAGCAGAGCTGCTGTAGAGCCAGAGAACCAGGTCAGCAGAGCTGCTGTAGAGCCAGAGAACCAGGTCAGCAGAGCTGCTCTAGAGCCAGAGAACCAGGTCAGCAGAGCTGCTGTAGAGCCAGAGAACCAGGTCAGCAGAGCCGTTGTAGAGCCAGAGAACCAGGTCAGCAGAGCCGCTGTAGAGCCAGAGAACCAGGTCATCAGAGCTGCTGTAGAGACAGAGAAACAGGTCAGCAGAGCTGCTGTAGAGCCAGAGAACCAGGTCAGCAGAGCCCTTCTAGAGCCAGAGTACCAGGTCAGCAGAGCTGCTCTAGAGCCAGAGAACCAGGTCATCAGAGCTGCTGTAGAGCGAGAGAACCAGATCAGCAGAGCCGCTGTAGAGCCAGAGAACCAGGTCAGCAGAGCTGCTGTAGAGCCAGAGAATCAGGTCAGCAGAGCCGCTCTAAAGCCAGAGAACTAGGTCAGCAGAGCGGCTGTAGAGCCTGAGAACCAGGTCAACAGAGCTGTTGTAGAGCCAGAGAACCAGGTCAGCAGAGCTGTTGTAGAGCCAGAGAACCAGGTCAGCAGATCTGCTCTAGAGCCAGAGAACCAGGTCAGCAGAGCGGCTGTAGAGCCTGAGAACCAGGTCAGCAGAGCCGTTGTAGAGCCAGAGAACCAGGTCAGCAGAGCTGCTCTAGAGCCAGAGAACCAGGTCAGCAGAGCTGCTGTAGAGCCAGAGAACCAGGTCAGCAGAGCTGCTGTAGAGCCAGAGAACCAGGTCAGCAGAGCTGCTGTAGAGCCAGAGAACCAGGTCAGCAGAGCTGCTCCAGAGCCAGAGAACCAGGTCAGCAGAGCTGCTGTAGAGCCAGAGAATCAGGTCAGCAGAGCTGCTCTAGAGTCAGAGAACCAGGTCAACTGCTGTAGAGCACGAGAACCTGGTCAGCAGAGCCATTGTAGAGCCTGAGACCCAGGTCAGCAGAGCCACTGTAGAGCCAGAGAACCAGGTCAGCAGAGCCGCTCTAGAGCCAGAGAACCAGGTCCGCAGAGCTGCTGTAGAGCCAGAGAACCAGGTCAGCAGAGCCGCTTTAGAGCCGGAGAACGAGGTCAGCAGAGCTGCTCTAGAGCCAGAGAACCGGGTCAACAGAGCTGCTCTAGAGCCAGAGAACCAGGTCAGCAGAGCTGCTCTAGAGCCAGAGAACCAGGTCAGCAGAGCTGCTGTAGAGCCAGAGAACCAGGTCAGCAGAGCTGCTGTAGAGCCAGAGAAACAGGTCAGCAGAGCCGCTCTAGAGCCAGAGAACCAGGTCAGCAGAGCTGCTGTAGAGCCTGAGAATCAGGTCAGCAGAGCTGCTGTAGAGCCAGAGAACGAGGTCAGCAGAGCTGCTCTATGGCCAGAGAACTGGGCCAGAGAACCAGGTCAGCGAACCAGGTCAGCAGAGGTGTTGTAGAGCCAGAGAACCAGGTCAACAGAGGTGTTGTAGAGCCAGAGAACCAGGTCAGCAGAGCCGCTCTAGAGCCAGAGAACCAGGTCAGCAGAGCTGCTGAGGAGCCAGAGAACCAGGTCAGCAGAGCTGCTGTAGAGCCAGAGAACCAGGTCATCAGAGCCGCTCTAGAGCCAGAGAACCAGGTCAGCAGAGCTGCAGTAGATCCAGAGAACAAGGTCAGCAGAGTCGCTCTAGAGCCTGAGAACCAGGTCAGCAGAGCTGCTGTAGAGCCAGAGAACGAGGTCAGCAGAGCTGCTCTATGGCCAGAGAACTGGACCAGAGAACCAGGTCAGCGAACCAGGTTAGCAGAGGTATTGTAGAGCCAGAGAACCAGGTCAGCAAGCCGTTGTAGAGCCAGAGAACCAGGTCAGCAGAGCCGCTCTAGAGCCAGAGAACCATGTCAGCAGAGCTGCTCTAGAGCCAGAGAACCAGGTCAGCAGAGCTGCTGTAGAGCCAGAGAACCAGGTCAGCAGAGCCGTTGTAGAGCCAGAGAACCAGGTCAGCAGAGCTGCTGTAGAGCCAGAGAACCAGGTCAGCAGAGCTGCTGTAGAGACAGAGAAACAGGTCAGCAGAGCTGCTGTAGAGCCAGAGAACCAGGTCAGCAGAGCCCTTCTAGAGCCAGAGTACCAGGTCAGCAGAGCTGCTCTAGAGCCAGAGAACCAGGTCATCAGAGCTGCTGTAGAGCTAGAGAACCAGATCAGCAGAGCCGCTGTAGAGCCAGAGAACCAGGTCAGCAGAGCTGCTGTAGAGCCAGAGAATCAGGTCAGCAGAGCCACTCTAAAGCCAGAGAACTAGGTCAGCAGAGCGGCTGTAGAGCCTGAGAACCAGGTCAACAGAGCTGTTGTAGAGCCAGAGAACCAGGTCAGCAGAGCTGTTGTAGAGCCAGAGAACCAGGTCAGCAGAGCTGCTCTAGAGCCAGAGAACCAGGTCAGCAGAGCTGCTCCAGAGCCAGAGAACCAGGTCAGCAGAGCTGCTGTAGAGCCAGAGAATCAGGTCAGCAGAGCTGCTCTAGAGTCAGAGAACCAGGTCAACTGCTGTAGAGCACGAGAACCTGGTCAGCAGAGCCATTGTAGAGCCTGAGACCCAGGTCAGCAGAGCCACTGTAGAGCCAGAGAACCAGGTCAGCAGAGCCGCTCTAGAGCCAGAGAACCAGGTCCGCAGAGCTGCTGTAGAGCCAGAGAACCAGGTCAGCAGAGCCGCTTTAGAGCCGGAGAACGAGGTCAGCAGAGCTGCTCTAGAGCCAGAGAACCGGGTCAACAGAGCTGCTCTAGAGCCAGAGAACCAGGTCAGCAGAGCTGCTCTAGAGCCAGAGAACCAGGTCAGCAGAGCTGCTGTAGAGCCAGAGAACCAGGTCAGCAGAGCTGCTGTAGAGCCAGAGAAACAGGTCAGCAGAGCCGCTCTAGAGCCAGAGAACCAGGTCAGCAGAGCTGCTGTAGAGCCTGAGAATCAGGTCAGCAGAGCTGCTGTAGAGCCAGAGAACGAGGTCAGCAGAGCTGCTCTATGGCCAGAGAACTGGGCCAGAGAACCAGGTCAGCGAACCAGGTCAGCAGAGGTGTTGTAGAGCCAGAGAACCAGGTCAACAGAGGTGTTGTAGAGCCAGAGAACCAGGTCAGCAGAGCCGCTCTAGAGCCAGAGAACCAGGTCAGCAGAGCTGCTGAGGAGCCAGAGAACCAGGTCAGCAGAGCTGCTGTAGAGCCAGAGAACCAGGTCATCAGAGCCGCTCTAGAGCCAGAGAACCAGGTCAGCAGAGCTGCAGTAGATCCAGAGAACAAGGTCAGCAGAGTCGCTCTAGAGCCTGAGAACCAGGTCAGCAGAGCTGCTGTAGAGCCAGAGAACGAGGTCAGCAGAGCTGCTCTATGGCCAGAGAACTGGACCAGAGAACCAGGTCAGCGAACCAGGTTAGCAGAGGTATTGTAGAGCCAGAGAACCAGGTCAGCAAGCCGTTGTAGAGCCAGAGAACCAGGTCAGCAGAGCCGCTCTAGAGCCAGAGAACCATGTCAGCAGAGCTGCTCTAGAGCCAGAGAACCAGGTCAGCAGAGCTGCTGTAGAGCCAGAGAACCAGGTCAGCAGAGCCGTTGTAGAGCCAGAGAACCAGGTCAGCAGAGCTGCTGTAGAGCCAGAGAACCAGGTCAGCAGAGCTGCTGTAGAGACAGAGAAACAGGTCAGCAGAGCTGCTGTAGAGCCAGAGAACCAGGTCAGCAGAGCCCTTCTAGAGCCAGAGTACCAGGTCAGCAGAGCTGCTCTAGAGCCAGAGAACCAGGTCATCAGAGCTGCTGTAGAGCCAGAGAACCAGATCAGCAGAGCCGCTGTAGAGCCAGAGAACCAGGTCAGCAGAGCTGCTGTAGAGCCAGAGAATCAGGTCAGCAGAGCCACTCTAAAGCCAGAGAACTAGGTCAGCAGAGCGGCTGTAGAGCCTGAGAACCAGGTCAACAGAGCTGTTGTAGAGCCAGAGAACCAGGTCAGCAGAGCTGTTGTAGAGCCAGAGAACCAGGTCAGCAGAGCTGCTCTAGAGCCAGAGAACCAGGTCAGCAGAGCTGCTCTAGAGCCAGAGAACCAGGTCAGCAGAGCTGCTGTAGAGCCAGAGAACCAGGTCAGCAGAGCCGTTGTAGAGCCAGAGAACCAGGTCAGCAGAGCTGCTGTAGAGCCAGAGAACCAGGTCAGCAGAGCTGCTGTAGAGACAGAGAAACAGGTCAGCAGAGCTGCTGTAGAGCCAGAGAACCAGGTCAGCAGAGCCCTTCTAGAGCCAGAGTACCAGGTCAGCAGAGCTGCTCTAGAGCCAGAGAACCAGGTCATCAGAGCTGCTGTAGAGCCAGAGAACCAGATCAGCAGAGCCGCTGTAGAGCCAGAGAACCAGGTCAGCAGAGCTGCTGTAGAGCCAGAGAATCAGGTCAGCAGAGCCACTCTAAAGCCAGAGAACTAGGTCAGCAGAGCGGCTGTAGAGCCTGAGAACCAGGTCAACAGAGCTGTTGTAGAGCCAGAGAACCAGGTCAGCAGAGCTGTTGTAGAGCCAGAGAACCAGGTCAGCAGAGCTGCTCTAGAGCCAGAGAACCAGGTCAGCAGAGCTGCTCTAGAGCCAGAGAACCAGGTCAGCAGAGCTGCTGTAGAGCCAGAGAACCAGGTCAGCAGAGCCGTTGTAGAGCCAGAGAACCAGGTCAGCAGAGCTGCTGTAGAGCCAGAGAACCAGGTCAGCAGAGCTGCTGTAGAGACAGAGAAACAGGTAAGCAGAGCTGCTGTAGAGCCAGAGAACCAGGTCAGCAGAGCCCTTCTAGAGCCAGAGTACCAGGTCAGCAGAGCTGCTCTAGAGCCAGAGAACCAGGTCATCAGAGCTGCTGTAGAGCCAGAGAACCAGGTCAACAGAGCTGTTGTAGAGCCAGAGAACCAGGTCAGCAGAGCTGTTGTAGAGCCAGAGAACCAGGTCAGCAGAGCTGCTCTAGAGCCAGAGAACCAGGTCAGCAGAGCTGCTCTAGAGCCAGAGAACCAGGTCAGCAGAGCGGCTGTAGAGCCTGAGAACCAGGTCAGCAGAGCCGTTGTAGAGCCAGAGAACCAGGTCAGCAGAGCTGCTCTAGAGCCAGAGAACCAGGTCAGCAGAGCTGCTGTAGAGCCAGAGAACCAGGTCAGCAGAGCTGCTGTAGAGCCAGAGAATCAGGTCAGCAGAGCTGCTCTAGAGTCAGAGAACCAGGTCAACTGCTGTAGAGCACGAGAACCAGGTCAGCAGAGCCATTGTAGAGCCTGAGACCCAGGTCAGCAGAGCCACTGTAGAGCCAGAGAACCAGGTCAGCAGAGCCGCTCTAGAGCCAGAGAACCAGGTCCGCAGAGCTGCTGTAGAGCCAGAGAACCAGGTCAGCAGAGCTGCTTTAGAGCCGGAGAACGAGGTCAGCAGAGCTGCTCTAGAGCCAGAGAACCGGGTCAACAGAGCTGCTCTAGAGCCAGAGAACCAGGTCAGCAGAGCTGCTCTAGAGCCAGAGAAACAGGTCAGCAGAGCCGCTCTAGAGCCAGAGAACCAGGTCAGCAGAGCTGCTGTAGAGCCTGAGAATCAGGTCAGCAGAGCTGCTGTAGAGCCAGAGAACGAGGTCAGCAGAGCTGCTCTATGGCCAGAGAACTGGGCCAGAGAACCAGGTCAGCGAACCAGGTCAGCAGAGGTGTTGTAGAGCCAGAGAACCAGGTCAACAGAGGTGTTGTAGAGCCAGAGAACCAGGTCAGCAGAGCCGCTCTAGAGCCAGAGAACCAGGTCAGCAGAGCTGCTGAGGAGCCAGAGAACCAGGTCAGCAGAGCTGCTGTAGAGCCAGAGAACCAGGTCAGCAGAGCTGCTGAGGAGCCAGAGAACCAGGTCAGCAGAGCTGCTGTAGAGCCAGAGAACCAGGTCATCAGAGCCGCTCTAGAGCCAGAGAACCAGGTCAGCAGAGCTGCAGTAGATCCAGAGAACAAGGTCAGCAGAGTCGCTCTAGAGCCTGAGAACCAGGTCAGCAGAGCTGCTGTAGAGCCAGAGAACGAGGTCAGCAGAGCTGCTCTATGGCCAGAGAACTGGACCAGAGAACCAGGTCAGCGAACCAGGTTAGCAGAGGTATTGTAGAGCCAGAGAACCAGGTCAGCAAGCCGTTGTAGAGCCAGAGAACCAGGTCAGCAGAGCCGCTCTAGAGCCAGAGAACCATGTCAGCAGAGCTGCTCTAGAGCCAGAGAACCAAGTCAGCAGAGCTGCTGTAGAGCCAGAGAACCAGGTCAGCAGAGCCGTTGTAGAGCCAGAGAACCAGGTCAGCAGAGCTGCTGTAGAGCCAGAGAACCAGGTCAGCAGAGCTGCTGTAGAGCCAGAGAACCAGGTCAGCAGAGCCGTTCTAGAGCCAGAGTACCAGGTCAGCAGAGCTGCTCTAGAGCCAGAGAACCAGGTCATCAGAGCTGCTGTAGAGCCAGAGAACTAGATCAGCAGAGCCGCTGTAGAGCCAGAGAACCAGGTCAGCAGAGCTGCTGTAGAGCCAGAGAATCAGGTCAGCAGAGCCGCTCTAAAGCCAGAGAACTAGGTCAGCAGAGCGGCTGTAGAGCCTGAGAACCAGGTCAACAGAGCTGTTGTAGAGCCAGAGAACCAGGTCAGCAGAGCTGTTGTAGAGCCAGAGAACCAGGTCAGCAGAGCTGCTCTAGAGCCAGAGAACCAGGTCAGCAGAGCGGCTGTAGAGCCTGAGAACCAGGTCAGCAGAGCCGTTGTAGAGCCAGAGAACCAGGTCAGCAGAGCTGCTGTAGAGCCAGAGAACCAGGTCAGCAGAGCTGCTGTAGAGCCAGAGAACCAGGTCAGCAGAGCTGCTGTAGAGCCAGAGAACCAGGTCAGCAGAGCTGCTGTAGAGCCAGAGAACCAGGTCAGCAGAGCTGCTCCAGAGCCAGAGAACCAGGTCAGAAGAGCTGCTGTAGAGCCAGAGAACCAGGTCAGTAGAGCTGCTCTAGAGTCAGAGAACCAGGTCAACTGCTGTAGAGCACGAGAACCAGGTCAGCAGAGCCACTGTAGAGCCTGAGACCCAGGTCAGCAGAGCCGCTGTAGAGCCAGAGAACCAGGTCAGCAGAGCCGCTCTAGAGCCAGAGAACCAGGTCCGCAGAGCTGCTGTAGAGCCAGAGAACCAGGTCAGCAGAGCCGCTTTAGAGCCGGAGAACCAGGTCAGCAGAGCTGCTCTAGAGCCAGAGAACCAGGTCAACAGACCTGCTCTAGAGCCAGAGAACCAGGTCAGCAGAGCTGCTCTAGAGCCAGAGAACCAGGTCAGCAGAGCTGCTGTAGAGCCAGAGAACCAGGTCAGCAGAGCTGCTGTAGAGCCAGAGAACCAGGTCAGCAGAGCCGCTGTAGAGCCAGAGAACCAGGTCAGCAGTCCTGCTGTAGAGCCAGAGAACCAGGTGAGCAGAGCCGTTGTAGAGCCTGAGACCCAGGTCAGCAGAGCCGTTGTAGAGCCTGAGACCCAGGTCATCAGAGCTGCTGTAGAGCCAGATAACCAGGTCAGCAGAGCCGCTCTAGAGCCAGAGAACCAGGTCAGCAGAGCCGCTGTAGAGCCATAGAACCAGGTCAGCAGAGCCACTCTAGAGCCAGAGAACCGGGTCAGCAGAGCCGCTCTAGAGCCAGAGAACCAGATCAGCAGGGCCGCTCTAGAGCCAGAGAACCAGGTCAGCAGAGCCACTCTAGAGCCAGAGAACCAGGCCAGCAGAGCCACTCTAGAGCCAGAGAACCAGGTCAGCAAGCTGCTGTAGAGCCTGAGAACCAGGTCAGCAGAGCCATTGTAGAGCCAGAGAACCAGGTCAGCAGAGCTGCTGTAGAGCCAGAGAACTAGGTCAGCAGAGCTGTTGTAGAGCCTGAGACCCAGGTCAGAACAGGTGCTGCAGGGACTGGAGAGGTACAAACGTATTCAGACACAGAAGTTGTGCAATGATGCATCGTAATATGGCACATTCTGTCGCAATATTTTGCTATTTTGTCATTTTACAACACAGTAGTACTGTCTGGGCAAACGTTTCTCCTCATTAGCAGCACTCTAACACCCGAATACAGCCGTCAGCAACGAAATGGTGACAGCTAATCTTTGCAAAGCGCCTGTCCCCCCCGGGGGACCACTGCTGATACTTTTTAAAGCCTCTTTTGATCCATCTGAGCTAGAATCAATGTTTGCAATTGATACAGAAGATCTGAATCGTGCGGCAAGTGTGGAAAATATGTAAATACTCCGAGAACGAGGCGGCCACAATATTGCGTTATTCCAGTGGTCCTGCCTGTGAGCAAATACTTGTAG
Organism: Calotriton arnoldi; assembly: GCA_963921515.1. NCBI lineage: Eukaryota > Metazoa > Chordata > Amphibia > Caudata > Salamandridae > Calotriton > Calotriton arnoldi. The sequence continues at coordinate 1,849,916 of CAWUFW010003310.1, read as the reverse complement.
TGTAATGGCCTTGATTTACTGACTGTGTTGTAAATCCATGGAACTGTCCCCCAGAAGAATATTTGGGCAAAAAATAACCTCGAAGTACTGATTCTGTGGTACTGATAAAGTAAGGGTAAAAGTGGAGGCCATGCAAGGGCACTGAAGTCAGGAAGGAATGGGCAGTTCTGGACAGCATTGTCATTCTCCAGGTAGGAATTCCCATGCAGGGCAGCGCCAAGTAGCTGGGATGAAACAAGCATTTGCAATGCAATAGGTCTCTCATTTACGCGAGTTGAAGCTATTGGCATTGTAAATGACAATGTCTTTTATTTATGTTTTAAAAACCAAAACATAAATAAAGGCATTGTCATTTACAATGCCAATATCTCAAACTTGCATAAATGCGAGACCTATTGCATTGCAAATGCTTGTTTTTCATTTGCCGTCTCTGAGCCAGCGTGTGCAGGGAGGGGCGGGGCCGGAGCATGGGAGGGCGGGGGAGGAGTGCTATGTGCACTTGTAAGTGTGCATGTGTGTTTCGCCGGCTGTCTCATGCCGGCCAAACACACATGCACATTTGGGTTTCTCCAACCTGACTGTATTGTACAGCCAGGCTGGAGAAACTGCAGACTCCCTGTCCTGAGCAGAGCGTCTTTTCAGCCTACTCAGGCCAATCCCCACGCTTCTCTCATAGCATGAGATCAGCGAGGGGACTGCACAGGGAGTCTGTCCCAGTGTATGCTGGGAGCCTGGGACCAGGAAGACCACACAGAGGTGTGACGTGGGAGGTGGCCGGCAGCATAGCATAAGGTAAGTTTAATTTTTTTTTAGTAAGCTCCCCCACGCTCCTCCAGCCCCCCACGCTCCCCCTCCTGCGCTTCCTCCACCCACCCCACCACCCTTTGTTTGTGGCGGCTGCCACCGGGCATAGGAAAGTCCAGAGAGAGAGGGAGGTCAAGAAAGAGAGAGAGAGACAGTAAGAGGCACAGAACTATCTCAAGGAAGCTTGACATGGGACTACACAGAGTGAAAGAGAGAGAGGGAGGTCGAGAGAGAGCGAGAGAGAGGGGGGTACTGTCTCAAGGAAGCTTGACAGAGGACTGCACAGAGAGAGAGGGGAGGTTCAGAGAGAGCGAGAGAGAGAGAAACAGAGAGAAAGGGTACTATCTCAAGGAAGCTTTACATAGGACTGCACAGAGAGAGGGAGGTCGAGAGAGAGGGGGTACTATCTCAAGGAAGCTTGACATAGGACTGCACAGAGACAAAGACAGGAAGGTCGGGAGAGAGAGGGGGTTACTATCTCAAGGATGCTTGACATAGAGAGAGGGGGAGGTTCAGAGAGAGAAAGAGCAAGAGAGAGAGAGAGAGTACTATCTCAAGGAAGCTTGACATAGGCCTGGAGAGAGAGAGAGAGAGAGAGAGAGAGATAGAGAGAGAGAGAGAGAGAGAGAGAGGGGGGAGGTCAAGAGATTACGAGAGATGGGGGTAGCATCTCAAGGAAGCTTGACATAGTACTGCACGCAGAGAGAGAGAGGAAGGTAGAGAGGGAGTAATATCTCAAGGAAGCTTGGCATAGGACTGTACAGAGAGAGGGAGGGCAAGCATGAGAGAGAAAGAGGGGGTACTATCACAAGGAAGCTTAACATAGGACTGGACAAAGAGAGAGAGGGAGGTTGAGAGACAGAGAGAGAGAGAGTACTATCTCAAGGAAGCTTGACATAGAACAGTCCAGAGATAGAGAGAATGAGGTCAAGAGAGAGAGAGATGGGGTACTATCTCAAGGAAGCTTGACATAGGATTGCACAGAGAGAGAGAGAGGGAGAACAAGAGAGAGAGGGAGCGAGAGAGAGAGAGAGAGGGGGTATTATCTCAAAGAAGTTTGACATAGGACTGTAGAGAGAGAGAGAGAGAGATAGAGAGGGAGGTCGAGAGAAAGAGAGAGGGGGTACTATCTCAAGGAAGCTTGTGATAGGACTGCACAGAGAGAAAGGGAGGTCGAGAGAGAGAGAGTAAGAGTTGGGGTACTATCTGAAGGAAGCTTGACATAGGACTGCACAGAGAGAGATGAGAGGGAGGTCAAGAGAGAGAAAGAGAGTGAGAGAGAGAGAGGGGGGTATTATCTCAAAGAAGTTTGACATAGGACTGCAGAGGGAGAGAGAGAGAGTGGGAGAGAGAGAGAGAAAGAGAGAGTGGGGTACTATCTCAAGGAAGCTTGACATAGGACTGCACAGAGAGAGATGATAGGGAGGTCAAGAGAGAGAAAGAGAGTGAGAGAGAGAGGAGGGGGTACTATCTCAAGGAAGCTTGTCATAGGACTACAGAGAGTGAGAGAGAGGGAGGGAGGTCAAGAGAGAGAGCGAGAGAAAGATGGAGAGAGGAGGTACTATCACAAAGAAGCTTGACATACAACTACATAGAGAGTGAGGGTAGAACACCATTTTCCACAGTGAGCATGGGTCTCTCCAGAGATAGTCTAGCAATGGACTATTCAGAGAGAGCGTAGCTCATACAGAGAGGGAGTAAGATAGCACTATCTATAGAGATAGCATAGAACACGACATCACGGAGGGAGCAGAGAATAGTATTACCTGGAGACAATCAAAATAGCTCTAGAGATAAGGATAGCGCACAACTTTCTACAGAGAGAAACTAGACTGTCAAGAGAGACAGCACACTATAGGACATTCTACAGAGGGAAACAGTAGGAACAATACGGACAGAGCCACGCGTGTTCCAACTTCGCAAGCACTAGCTCGCTGTGCCTTAACCACGCATATGCGTGGTTAAGGCAGTGCACAGTCTAGTTGCTGGCTGGCGGAAGCAGGAAGGATCGGGAGAGGACACAAAGCGGTGAGGTGTGTCGGTGTGGGGCTGGCGCCCGGTTTTGGAGGGGGTTAGTTTCTATGGATTTGGGGGGGTCGGGGTAGTTTTCAAGGCTGGGGGGGTTTCGGGTCGTTTTCAGGGCTAGGGGGTTTTGGGGTAGTTTTCAGGGCTGGGGGTTCGGAGTAGTTTTCAGGGCTGGGGGTGTCGGAGTATTTTTCAGGGCTGGGGGGTCGTTTTCAGGGCTGGGGAGGGTTGTTTTTTAGGGGGGGAGGAGTAGTTTTAGAAGTCATGGCAGTGGCTTGGGGTGCCGTTTTAGGGCCCAGGGCGGGGGCAGGTATCGTAATACTTTTAGGGCATAGGGGGCAGGGTAGTTTTTAGGGCTCGGGGGGTCGGGGTAGTTTTTAGGGCTTAGAGGAGGGCGGGGTAGTTTTTAAGGCACGGGGGTCGGGTAGTTTTTAGGGCTTAGGGAGGGTGGTGTAGTTTTTAGGACTGGGGCAGGGATATTTTTAGGGCTCAGTGGGGAGGGGTTGGTTTTCAGGATGGAGGGGTAGTTTTAGGAGTCTGGGCAGGGGCAGAGGTCGAGGGGTTAAGAGTTACCTGTCAAGTCTTAACCACTGATATGTCTTTACATACATGCCTTAACAACGCATAATTCGTTGTAAAGGCATGCATGGTAAAGGCATATTTGTGGTAAAGACTTGCGTTGTTGAGACTGCGTGTAACCGGCATGCGTGGTAAACGCATACGTGGTTCCATCACACAACCTTCAACAGAGAGCAGCCTACGTGTGCCCATGGAGAGAGCACCGGGCTCTCTATAGAGTGAACCCTGGCACTTTCCAGAGAGAGACAGTATAGCTCAGGGCCTCTTAGGGAGAACGCAGAAAAGGACTTTTGTTTTGATAGAAAGTAGCATATAGCTGCCCAGAGACATAGCTCTGCACAGGGCATTATAGAAATTGTACCTTAGGACTCTGGTGCCGCGTGTCCTACCTGTGAGACCTGCTGCTGACATGATGTGCCTAGACGTGGACTTCTACAGAGCTTGTGTGGAGCTCTAAGCTTCATCTGAGTGGTGAGTATTGCATAGCCCTCAGGAGTAGTAGAATTCAGTGGAGCCTGCGTTGATATTCTGTCCTCTGTTGTTCGCGGTGTTCAGTGAGGCGCCTGATGTGCAAATTATGCCTCATTCCATAAGTCCACTGTAAACCTCTGCAGATTGTTTGCCGTCATTGATTGGACCAAGCTGAAGAAAACAGCAATGTCTGTACTGCACTTGCCTATGACTGGACTTTTGATTCTCAGCTGGTAGCCCAAGCTACAGATCCTGTAGGGATGACCCTGGCCTGCTTGACCATTCTGCTGTTCACTAACCCATAGGTCAAGGGGAATAAACGGCCCTGTCCAGAGGAGTGGGGGCTACAGAAAGGCCCTTCTAAGGGAAGTGAAACCATCATTTGTGAACAGTAGGATCTTGGTTGTGTGAGGCGCCCAGATGTGCCTGTATGTGCAAGACATCCAGATGTGTAGGATACGTGTCACAGGATCTTTTGTCCGGTAGAAGAGATAAAGGACTTTGCGATGATGACCAGATGACCTATTAATTGGCCCAATTCATACCTGTGTTCTTTGGGGGGAAATGTGCATCCGCTAACCCTGCCCTTCCCAATAGCATGGGCACCACAGCCGCTTAGGGACTTGGGGACTGCAGTGGAACATGATGGCCAGAATGTGCTCAGAATAATGTTAAAAACATATCTCTGGCTACCTCGGCCTGGGTCCTAGATCTGATTTGGCCAAATAGCCTCCTGCTGGCGCACCGGAAACTTCACTATCTGGGGGAGTTGGGATGACTTCTGATTCTGTATTTTATCATGAATCCTGATTATACTACCCCGTGAGCGGTGCAATGGTACTACTGTGCAGTATGATGACACGGTGATGCGGAACTGGCTTCTGTTTTTCTGTAAAACCACGACAATACTAAGCACTACGGTGACAAAGCCAATACACTGGCAGCCAATGGCAGACCTATTGGCTTTGCCAAAGCTTGTTTAAACAGTGCCAGTGATACAAGTTTAAGGCTAATAAAACCTTTAGCGAGTGCTTGTATTTACAACGTTTCACTACAACAGCACTAGGCTGTAAAGTTTCTGACTGTACAAACCAGACTTAACATGGCCACCAGTAGAGGGGCAAAGCCACCGCCACGCCAAGCCGTGTTACAGGACTCAGACCATGACCTGAATCTGAAAAACGAGTCTTAGTGATCACGTGCAGCACTTTAGATGACAACATTGCCATCATGTGTGCTGCCAGGAATGGAATCCATAGCCCACACAGTTTATAAGCAAGTGGTTTTGATTTTGTTGATGGGCTCTTGACATAAACTTGAACACATCACCTGCACCCTTCATTGGTGTTCTGCCTCTTGCCACATCTGGCATATGCAGGGATGCTAGGACGGTTCAGTCTGTCTCAGTAGTCCGGAGGGTGCCTTTTTGTTAAAGAAGTTTATAAATAGACGTTTTGATAGATTGCTTTTTCCTCTTTGCTCTTGTAGCCCCTATGAAGAAGGAAGCTCCTCAATGGGCCTTGTCCAAGCCCCTCCGAAACTTGAACCAGTTGCCAGATTGACTGCAGAATTTGAGGCTGTTTTTTCTGAAGATTCCTACACTGTCTTCTATTGGGCAAGACTGTCCTTTTTATCGTCCCTTCTGTCACAGTGAGGCTTTAGCAGAATTCTATTTGAACCCTTCACAATCTGTGGACTTTTACACATGAAGCAGAAACTCAGACCAAATTGTTCATCAGAAAGTGGAGCTGGCCTGTCAACGATGAAGTAAAAGGCCACTGCCAAGTCACTATTCTTCTGCATTTGTAAATCCTTTGAAGTGAGTAGAAGGACTCTTCTCCGACTAGCTTCTGTGAGTTTTCTAAGTCACGTACCTAACGAACCCAATTCGTAGGGCAGTAACATGGGGACGGCGCATGATCATTTTTAGGCATTTCCAACTGGATGAATTTTATAAGAGAAATGTAGCTTTTGGCAGAATCTTCTGACAGAAAAGTAGCTTTCGGCCAGCGTTTATGCATCCTTTGAGCTTTCACCATGGTCTGGCATATGTTTACTTCTCCTGGTATTGGGGGTCTGTGGAATCTTCTTCTGGACTTTTTGGGAAGGATGAGGGCAAGTTATGTTTGGCACGAAAACCTCCCAAAAAATGTCGTTATTTCGGTACTTGTATTCCTTGCTGTACCACTTTCACAGCATCCACCCAGCCAAGTCAGTCATCACATGGTAATGATCAATTCTTGCATGTTGGAAAACAAGAAGGGACAGATTTATCAAGAAGTTAAGCAACGGGGCGTGGCCAAGGAGGGCTTGGGGGGGGTAGCCGACCGCAGGAGGTCCCCCGGCAGTTTGGGAGGGGCGGGGGCGGGGGGAGCGGGCTGCAAGACAGCCATTTTAGCTTTGGGCTTGTTTTTTGTAGCTCAATTGGAGCCCAAGCATAAATGCTTTGCTTCTGCCCCGGCCACCATTTTAGGTTTGGTGACCTGGTGGCCGGGAGCTTTAGCGTGGGGAATTTTTGTCAGGTAGGGTCTTTAGGGATTATTATTGTTTAGCTCGGGTTAGCGGTAAAGGAAGTCGCGTTATGTCTGGGGAAGACTACCGCGTGCTTGGAGGCCCTCCGGCTCCTGAGCGAGGCGGGCCGGATGGACCTGGTGATTGGAGCAGGGGCAGGACGGCGCGCCCGGTGCGGCAGGCCTCGGCGGGAGTGGCAGCGGCCGTTGCCGCCTGCACGTCGCCGGGCCGGCCAACGCATGTCGGTGAGTGAGCGGGGCCGCCCGCGCGCCAAGAAGACGGCCCCGTCGGTGATTTCAGAGCCTGGGGAGGTTGGTAGAGCCGGGGCCAGAGGAGCTTTGGGGGCGCGGGGTGGTGTGACACCTGCGAGGGGAGGGGAAAGGGCGACTGCATCGGTGGGGCCGGGACCAACTTTAGCGCCAGTTGAGCGCTCGTGTTCCTCCCCCGCGGGGTGTTGCAGCGCGGGGAAGGCGGGGTGGGAAGCGGCGATCGGCTTCTGTGCCTTGCATGAGTGTACTGGCAGCATCTGGGGAGGCTGGGGAGCCCGAGGCAGGGTTTGGGAGCAGGGCAGCCAGCAGCGACATGGCGGGAGGGGGCGGTGAGTGTATGCCCCCCCCTCCTCCTCGGGCGCCAGAGACAGCAGAAGCAGTGGGCAGGGAGTGGGGTGGGGAAGCTGGACCTTCGGGTGTTAGTGCCCATGGGGTATTGGGCTGTGCTGGGAATGTTACGGGGAGCAGGGCCAGCGCTGATTTTGTGGCAGGCAGGGAGGGGGAGGCAGATGAGCGGCAGATTTACAGCCCCCTCCTTTTTTCCCCCCCTTATTCTGGAAGGGCTGAGATAGGGTCGGTGGGGGCCAGCTCCTTGGGGGCGGGAGAGTGGGCCCAAGTGGGAGGGTGGGGTAGCCAACAGACCTTTTTCCCCTAGCGGAGATGGGGCAGCCAGGGAGGGCATACATATAAGCTGGGGGAGTGGGCACCTTGAGAGGGGCGGTGAGGTTTCGGGCTGGGGGAGGGGGAGGGGCAGGGGGATATTAATTTGGGGGATTTAGACACGGCCGGAGGGGACCAGGCTTGGGAGGGGTTAGATATATTTCCGTCCTGGGCGGAGGGGTGCGGGGCTTGGGTGTGGAGAGAGGCAAGAGGCACAGCAGGCGTGGGAGCTTAGGGGGTCGCGGGGTTAAGGAGGCCACCGGTGGTGGGGGGCAGGGGAGGGGGACAAGTAGGGTTTGGGGATACGTTTGAGGGGAGGGGTGCAGGTCGGGGTTGGGACCCAGCGGCGGCAGTGGTACAGGCGGGGCTGGAATGGAGTGGGGAGGAAGAGGGGGATTCCTCCCTGGGGGTTCGGTGAGGTCTAGGCAGTTTAGTCGGAATAGGGAGCTTCGCCGGATTTGCGTGGGGGCCGTGTTTTCAGGCAGGTGTGAGGGAACCGGCACATCAGTCCAAACTTTTTCTTTGCAGGGCAGGGAGCGTCGCAGTGTTGCGGACTCGGCAGGGCGCGGTGCGGCCCAACCACACCGAGGAGAAGGGAAGGTGGAGCCTTGCGCGGCGCATCCCGCACCGGGCGGGGGATCCCGTCGCGGCCAGCACACAAAGGTCCTGTACGACCTCGCTGGCCCCACCGACAGACAGGTCACGGTGGTCTGACATTACAGCGGTGATGGATGCGCAGAGAGGTCAACGCATGGGGGAGTATCGGCGAGTACAGTCGGCTCCCCCGCAAGGAGGACATTCTGGGGCCGTCAGGGCCAGTGTGGGGCAGGTTGGGTCCGGTAGGGCCCGTGCTGTGGTTTTTGATCCAGAGGTGCTCCAAGTGGAGGAGCCCATTGTGCTGGACTATGACGAGGACAGCCCCGAGGAAGGGGAATTGCGGGAGACGGAGGAGGGGGGCCCTCTCATGTTTTTACTAGTTTTTTGCAGGTTCCGGGAGTGGTGCCGCACAGAACGGCAGTGGCATCTGGATCCAGGAGGGAGCGCGGCCCCGCAGTGAGGGTTCCCCGGAGTGTGGATCAGACAGAGACAGGGGCAAGGAGGTCGGTGTCCATCCGGGCATCCTCGTTAGAGCCAGGTGAGACCGGTAGAACACAGGCCAAACCTAAGATGGTGTCTGTGGGGACGGGGGAAGGGGGGGCTGGGGGGGGGAGTGACGGAAGGGAGATTACACAAGGGGAAATACGTGAAGGATACGGGGGTGGGAACAGGAGAAGGGGGATAGCACTGGGCGACAAGGTAGAAAGCGGGACAAACACGGAAGCAGTGGTGGGGGGGTAAGGAACCGTTAGAGAGTAAGGAATTGAAAATTAAGAAGCTGCCTTACATGGGTGTGACAAAACCTTTGGGGGCCCATTTAATGCTGTTAACCAAAGAACGTGTATGGAAAGGGGAATATGTGGAAATACTGAAGCTCCTGCATAGGGAAGTGAGGTCCAAAGAGGGCTCAAAAGAGGAGGAATATGAGCTGGCCAAGCGGCCTAAGGTGCCGTTGACCATTGAGAATTGGACGGCAGCATTTTTAATATATGCTAGTTTGTACTGCGAAAAGTTCCCGGAGCGCAGCGTAGCTATATTTAAATATATCGATGTGATACGGAAGGCGCAAATCACAAGTGGAGGGTATGCTTGGGCCCAATATGACGAAGAGTTCAGGGCTCGTATGGCTTGGGACCCTGAGGCAAAATGGGGGAGTTAGATACAGACTTATGGCAGCATACAATGGGGGCAGCGTCGGGTGGTAAGACCATTTTTACAGCTAGCGGATTGCCATTGGTATACCGGCCCTTTCAGGGGAAGCCCACCCGGGGAGGGGTGGGAGGCACTGCCGCGACACAAGCTGGAGCTGGGGCGTGCTGGGACTTCAATAAGGGCTTATGCACGAGGGAGTATTGCAAGTACCGCCACGAATGTTCCAAATGCGGGAAGCGCCATCCCCTGGTTAACTGTTGGGGCATTAAGCCACAGGGAGGTCAGCAGTGGCAGCAGTCAGGCGCTCGGCACGCCTGCCCCCCGCATCAATTCCAGAGCGGCAGGGGTGGAAAAGGACCACAGGGTACTGGGCCCAAAGGCTCCTACGCCAGTTAGGGTAACAAAGCTGGCGGAAGTACTCCAGGGGTATGGGGATTTGGGGGCTCAACGGGTGCTTCTGGAGGGATTTCAGTGGGGGTTTCGCTTGGGTTACCAGGGTCCAAGGCAGAGGAAGGTGGGCCGATAACCTGAAGTCAGCGGCAGAACACAGGGAGGTAGTCCAGGATAAATTAAACAAGGAGGTAAGGGAAGGGAGGATGGCGGGCCCCTTTGACGATTGGCCAGTAGACAACTTGATCATATCACCCATTGGGGTGGTCCCCAAAAAGGAAGAAGGACAGTACAGACTGATTCAACACTTGTCATGGCCGGAGGGGGCGTCAGTTAATGATTTTATCGATGAGGAGGCTACCTCAGTGTCATATTCCTCGGTTGACGTGGCCATGTCACTTGTTGTGACCGCGGGCGCAACTGCAAAAATGGCAAAGTGTGACATTAAATCTGCATTCCGGCTGCTTCCAGTCCATCCAGATGATTGGGATCTTCTGGGTATCCATTTTGAGGGTAAATGGTACGTGGACAAAGCATTGCCGATGGGTTGCTCTATGTCATGTGCTTTATTTGAACGTTTCAGCACCTTTTTGCAGTGGTATTTCACGCAGCACACGGGTCACACATTGGTGACGCACTACTTGGACGATTTCTTCTTTGTAGGTTCCCCCGGCTCCACGGAATGCCAGATAGCTCTGGACACTTTCCATGAGCTCATGAGGGAACTGGGGGTGCCATTGGCACCCGAGAAGACAATGGGTCCATCTACAACTTTGTCCTTTTTGGGGATCGAAATTGATGCAGTGGCAATGCGGGCTCGCTTGCCAGAGGATAAAAAAGTGAAAATGTTGGAGTTACTGGACAAGATGTTGTCAAAGCAGAAAGTGACAGTAAAGAGCATTCAGGTGTTGCTGGGTCACCTTAATTTTGCCTGTAGGGTAGTCAGAGCGGGGAGGACGTTTTGTAGGAGGTTGGGCCGGGCACTAGCAGGACAGCATTTGCCGCATCACCATGTGCGCTTAGCGGCAGGGGTGAAGGAGGATTTGCGGATGTGGGCAGTTTTTCTACACTCTTTTAATGGAGTGCCATTGGCCAGGGGGGATGACGTCCGGTGGGACGTGCAAATCTTTTCTGATGCCGCAGGCAGTGACGGCTTTGGCATTTATTGGCAAGGTAGGTGGTGTGCTGAGATGTGGCCTCCACAATGGAAGGATGGCGGGAGGAGCATAGCCTTTCTGGAGCTTTTCCCGCTATTGGTGGCTTTGACCCTGTGGGGCGAGGAGTTGGCGCACAAGAGGGTCTTGTTTCGTGTGGACAACATGGCAGTGGTAGAGATTGTTAACAGACAGTCGGCCAGAGATGAACAGATTCTCAAGTTGCTGCGAGTGTTTGTGTTAGGCTGCCTTAGACACGACATTGCATTCAGGGCCTTGCACATCCCTGGTGTGGACAATGACATAGCGGATGCCTTGTCTCGTTCGCAGTGGGGAGATTCCGTGGGCTGGCCAAGGAGGCGGACAGGACACCGACCCCAATGCCGGAGCATCTTTGGTATGTAGGCAACGTAGGGTGCTACAATTGGTGGTAGGTTCTTTGTCTGTGGCCACGCGGGCGGCTTATGCGCTGGCATGGAGGGATTTCCTGGCATCAGGAGCCTGCAGGCGGGAGGAGAGTTGGCGGCGGTCTGAGGATGTGATCCAGTTTATCCTAGGCCTTATAGAGAGAGGCCTTTCCAGGGTGACTATCGCTGGGAAATTGGCGGGAATCTCTTTTATGGGAAAACTCTTTGGGGTTACTCCCCTCAGCAGGGGAAGTGGGGAGGAGGATGCTAGAAGGCTGGGCTAGGGAGCGGGGAGGGGTGCGTTTTCTAGGAGCCCACTTTCATGGCAGATTCTGGCCAGGTTGTTGGAAGCTTTACCAGGGGTTTGTAGGGACGGTTTTGAAGCATGTTTGTTTTCTACTTTGATGGTGTTCATGTTTTTTGGGGCGGTTAGAGTCTCGGAACTCCTGGGTACCAAGTTAAAAAGGGGCATCAGTTGGCACGATGTGTTTTTTGCGGAGAAGGGGATACAAATTTGGCTGGCCAATTCTAAAACTGATCAGAGAAGCCTAGGGAAAGGAATTTGGTTGGAGGCAGCGGCCCCAGTTGCAACATGTCCTTTGCAGTGGGCGCGCCGTTGGAGATCTTTGGCGGGAGGTGTTGGGGCCGAGGGGTTTTTCGGCACCACAATGGGTCCCGGGTAACGTGTTATCAGTTATGCATGGTACTGCGTAAGGCATTGCAGAGTATTGGGCTGGATGGGGCGCGTTATGGGACACATTCATTCAGGATCGGGGCAGCAACAGAAGCGCACAACCGAGGTTGGTCACAGGGGGACATTATGCGGCTGGGGCGCTGGTCGTCAGACTGTTTTCAGCGCTATGTGAGAAGGACCGCGGAGGAGGCGCATGCGTCATCCTCTTTGTTGTGAGTCTTATTTTAATTTTCTCATTTCAGGTTCGGTGGCTGGGCCTCAATCCAAGGAATTGACCATTTGGATAGTGGGGCATTCATTCATCAAATGGGCGCAGATTCAGGCACGACGCAGTTATTTTGGGGAAATGTTGGGTTTCAATGACAGTGTATTTAGAATTGTTTGGAAAGGCAAGGGAGGGATGCTTTGGAAAGAATTGTTAACATGTCTAAATAAATGGATGGTGAGGGGTCAGTGCCCGGATGGCCTGTTGATTCACCTGGGCGAGAATGATTTATGCGGAGTAAAGGGGGTGGTGTTGCTGAGGGCAATGAAGAGGGATCTGTCTCTTTTAAGGGAGCGATGGTCAGGGTGCCACGTTTTGTGGACTGAATTGGTCCCGCGCAGGGTTTGGAGGGGGCTGTGAACCCCCGGGCTATTGACAAGGCACGGAGGAAAGTGAACTCGGAAATTTCTAGGTTTTGTCGGGGACTAGGTTTTGGGAGAGTGACACACAAAGAGATACGATTTGAGAATGGGGAGTTTTTTCGGGATGACGGAGTGCATTTATCCAGGCTTGGAATGGACCTCTATCTACTTGAGATTCGGGAGGTATTGGCGAGATGCTTGAATGTTCAGAGACATGCGGTTTAAGTTTGAGAGGGGATAGCCTTACTCTGGGGGGGCAGAAAGAGGGGGTAGTTTCCCCCTACTTTCTGGGAGGCGGGGGTCATTTGAAGTTTGCCAGGGTTGGCAGGGGTTTGGTGATTAATTTTGAAGTTGGGTTTATCGACAGGGAAAGGGTAGGCAGGTTACTTGTTATTTCGGTTACACAGGTTGGGGGTTTGACAGCTGGAAAGGGGCAGGCAGGGGAAGGCGTTTAACGGACGGGTTGAATTTATAGGGTTATACGTTGATGTATTGTTTGCTATGGTTTGTAATGTTGTAATGTACGGGTGGGGGGCGGGCTCAAAGAAAATGCTAGGGGTGGGGGCGGGGCACGGGGGTGTTAGGTAAATGGTTTATTTAGTGAGGCCTAGTTTTGTAAGGCTGTTTGCCGAGGTATTTATATTGTTATGTGCACCTGTTTCAATAAAAGCGGCCTTTACACACAGTCACTGGTTTGTGGTCTGCTTTCCCCCCCACCCCTCCCTCCCAAGGGGGGCTTGGGGGGGGTAGCCGACCGCAGGGAGGTCCCCCCCCGGGCAGTTTGGGAGGGGCGGGGGGAGCGGGCTGCAAGACAGCCATTTTAGCTTTGGGCTTGTTTTTGTAGCTCAATTGGAGCCCAAGCATAAATGCTTTGGGCTTCTGCTCCCGGCCACCATTTTAGGTTTGGTGACCTGGTGGCCGGGAGCTTTAGCGTGGGGAATTTTTGTCCCACCCTCCCCCTTTATTATATAATTTTATAACTGGTTCATTACTGGGTTTTCCCCCTTTTTCCTGGGCTAAAAAATTTTAAGGGGGCTTTTTGGGACAGGTGTACAGGGTGCTCTTATGTACTGTCGCTTGGAACAGGTGCTGTGCGGGGGTCATTTGAAGTTTGCCAGGGTTGGCAGGGGTTTGGTGATTAATTTTGAAGTTGGGTTTATCGGGGTTTGGTGATTAATTTTGAAGTTGGGTTTATCGACAGGGAAAGGGTAGGCAGGTTACTTGTTATTTCGGTTACACAGGTTGGGGGTTTGACAGCTGGAAAGGGGCAGGCAGGGGAAGGCGTTTAACGGACGGGTTGAATTTATAGGGTTATACGTTGATGTATTGTTTGCTATGGTTTGTAATGTTGTAATGTACGGGTGGGGGCGGGCTCAAAGAAAATGCTAGGGGTGGGGGCGGGGCACGGGGGTGTTAGGTAAATGGTTTATTTAGTGAGGCCTAGTTTTGTAAGGCTGTTTGCCGAGGTATTTATATTGTTATGTGCACCTGTTTCAATAAAAGCGGCCTTTTACACACAGTCACTGGTTTGTGGTCTGCTTTCCCCCCCCCACCCCTCCCTCCCAAGTGGTCCGACATGGCGGACGCGCCTTAGCAGAGCTTCCGTAGCCCATTGCTAATCATGTTCTCACTCCACAGCTACAGATACACTGACCTTCCATGGGCCTCTGGGAGGCTGTGCGCCACCCGGGACACCCCCGTTGGGCTCAGGACACTGCCTCGGGACAGCCGCGGTCGGACTCGAGCCTGGGAGTCAGCCTGGGGGTGCCTGGCTTCAAGCGTGGGGCGCTCGCTGCCTGGAGGCGGTGCGCGGCCCTGGGCCTGGTCAACTGTGAGTGGCTTCTTCCCCCGCCCTCCCGGGGGCCTCGCATCAGCAGTGGCCGAGCTATCGGTCCCGCCGGCTGGAGTCGTTGACGGCCCCCGGGGGAAGTGAAGGTGGCAGACCAGTCTTCCCCCGGGGCTATTCGCGCAAGGCCGGAAGGACAAGGTGGGGGAGGGATTTAGAGGATTGGGGAAGGGGCGGGATTTTAAGATGTATATAAGGTGTCGGGAGAGGAGGATCCGGCCTCTTCCTGACACCTTAGCACCACCGGGGGGTTTAGAGCAAAAATTTTGTAGGCGGACCAGTGCAGGTTAGTGTGTCGGGTTATCGGAGTGCATACTGCGTTATAAGGGTCCCCGATGATGGGATCGTGTGTACCCCGCCGATCTGGGGTGTCTATGACGGGTGCGGCGAGGCGACGCGTAAACATGCTGGGCAGTTCCCTTCAGGACGGTCAGTTTTCCTGTTGGGGGGATATGTTCCGCGGGCATCTGGTGGGTTGCGACAGCGCCCTGCGCGGCAATATAGGTCTGGAGGCGGGGGGGGGACTGGGACTTTTTTCCTGGTTCGGCCCTTGCAGTGGAGATGGGCGGTACTTCCACACACTTACGTGGTGCGGGCCCCGAGTGAGCGGCACCGGGGCTGTGCACCTCGCTCCTACACATGCGGCCGTTGGGCCGTTTTTCCCCATGCCGGTCAGTGCAGGCTGCAGGTGCGCACTGTGGGAGGGGGAGGGCGCAGTTGCGGCTCTGTGGCGTAGGGTTTTCAGGCCTCCCCCCTTCCCCCTTACCTCGCTCGGGCTCGACTGCTTGCCGATGCGTCTCCTTCAGCATATTAGCTGACTCTTGGCGGCCGGCGCCGCCCGGCTGCATCTATCTAGGGATGAGGGCCCCCCATGGTGACGAGGCACGCCATGTGGGGACGGACGGGTCCCTGCTAGTGTGCAGCCGCTAGATTCGGGGGGGGCTGTCTCCGGGCGAGGGCGCCGCGAAGCCCGCGTACTCGGGGGTTGTGAGGGACGCCGGGATCAGTATGCCCCCAGACGGTGGAGGTAGGTGGGGATTTTATGCGCCTGCACAGCGCTGGCCTTGGCGGACAGCACCACAATGTGGGGGGCCTGCGGGCTCCCATTCAATATTGAGCCTCGGCGGGAGGCCGCGCAGCAGGCTCCACCCGTGACGTGCGGGGGCGGGCTGTGCTGGGGAGGGCTAGGCTGGGACAGGTTCAGGAATTCTTCTGCGGAGGTAGGGGGCCCTCCAGGAAGGGCTTGCAGCAGGCGGCAGGTGCGTGGGGGAGAGGGGGTCCCTCCCCCCCCGGCCGGCACAGGATTGTGGGGGTTGGGGTCGATAGCTGCTACACGGTCCCCTGGGTAGGGGTGAGGGACTGCCAGCACGGCATGAGGCCCGGTGGTGCTTGGGACCCTCCAGGTTGGAGCGGCCTGGGGGGGGGGAACCAGGACCGGCAATTGATACCGGCAGAAAACGGGGCGTCGCCAGTGGGGCGCACGACGGCCCCGGGGCGCTGGCCAGAAGCAGTAGGGGGGTCCGCGGCGGCCTTCCCTCCAAAGAGGGATCGCGCAGAGCATACTACGACATGATTGTTAAATTTGTGACAATGGTTTGTATGGTGAGTGGAGGATGAATGGGGTGTGTGGCGTGGTGTGACGGGATGGGAAAGTTGGTTCATTGAGGAAGGGAGAGGACAGGTGCGGCTGCGTGGGGTTTTCGGGGATGGGGGGGGGGAGTTGAGGTAACCAGACTGTTTCAGTTTTGCAGGAGGCGTGTACGGCCTCAGACGAAACTGTGAACGGGGAGCAGAAGGGCGCAGCCGCGCCGGTCAGGATGTGGAGGTCCCGGACGGACTCTCAGGTAATGGACTAGGGCCGGGGGCACGGGTCAAAGGGAGCACGGGTGTGAGGGGACCTCAGCTGGGATGTGTGAGGGGTTGTGGGGGATTTGGCACGGAGGCAGGTGCAGTGGCGGCATGCTGCTGGGGAAATGGGAGCCTGGCGAATTGGTGGGGATGGGTCCAGATGGACAATGTGGTACCACACGCACAGAGGGGTCGACCAATTGGTCACATCGTGTTGTCGGCCGAACGGGAGTGTCGCATGGGCCAGGGGTGCCAGATAACATGAAAGAGGATATCGGTCTCCACTGTTTGGGCCCACATCGTACGGTGTGGGGGGGGTGGCGGCTCGGGGGCGGGGCATTTGCCCTGCGGATACGCTATGGTTGGCAGCTGAGCGGCAGGAAGGATGGGGGGTTCGCATGGCTGAGCAAGGCGGGAGGAGGGCTAAGGTTTGCCCTGACTTGCCTGAATCGGAAGGGGCATTAATTCACTGCTCAGCCTCTCCGACATTCGAGTGTTTAATAGGACATTATCGGATTTCCGAGGGATCACTTAACCAGGGGCGGGGGACTTGCGAGGCAACCATTCCTGGGAGGTCAAATGGTCGAAGGGGGATGGGTTGGGGGGGAGGGTAGTTCAGGACAGGAGGCCTTACACGGTTCGTTAGAGGCCATGGGCTTATGGCGCCCGACGTATGCAGGTGGGAAGCCGGTGCTCCAACACAGGATAGAGAGGTTCTCCGCAGTGGGTTGGGGGTGACGACGGGTTCATGAGGGTTGAGGGAGGCAGGCGATCGGCAATCCGGGGGCTATGACGAGGGATGACGGATTATGGGGGAACGAGGTCAATGACAGGTGTGGGTGGTCCGGTTGATCGGCCACCGTACGGGTGAACATGGTCGGGTTCATTGGACAAGGGGAAAAGGACTTGCCTGGGGGGTGGGCAGACAGGGGGACTCTTTGACGGACGAGTTTTTTGCGCACTTGGTGGGGGAAACAATTGCCTTTCCATCGCAGGACGCGAAGATGCATAATGATCTATGCACAGATTTCGGACCTATGTAGCACGTGACGGGGAGTAAGTCACAGGGGGTTGATACAGTCAGATAACCAGCATCCTTGAGGGCCAAAGTGAGAGGGGAGTCCATTGGGCTGTTGACGCTGAGGTTGGTTGACTTGGTCGGTCATGTATTGTGTGAGGAGCAGGATTTTCCGGTCCTTGTTGAAGCAGGAGACGGGGGGTTGCCTCTGAGGTCAATGGGGAGTGCGTTCCGCATCCTGGGGAACATTACCATAGGAGGATCGGCATTGGGTCATGCTTTCATGTCAGTTTCGGGGGGGATGAGTAGAAGGGGGTTGGTGCTCTCAGATTTCTGGTTTTTCCTGTTTGTACCAGTTTATGGTTGGTAGTTGAAGGGACTGGACCAGGGAGACCAGGTTTGGGGTGGGACAGTGAGACGGAGTGCACGGGTGGCCTGGAAGGTGGCAAGGGAGAATGTTGGTTGTCCGAGGCAATGTGGGTGTAAGCAACGGGATCCTGTACAGCAGACAATGGGCGAAGAAGGTTCGAGGATGTAGAGGGGGGGGGCTGCACATGGTGGGAGTTTCGAAAGCACAAGGATAGTGGTATTTTTCCAGGGGTCAGGTTGGACTGGGGTGTTTGGGGGAGGGACCCTAGAGACGGGACGATATGGTTGGGACAAAGCGTAGGAAAAGGGTCATGGGCTGGGATGAAAGGGTTGTTTAATGCACCTGGGCAAGGGTTTATTTCGGCAGGGCAGACCAGAGTCGGCGCAGTTGCAGTGTTTGTGAGGACAGGGTTTGTGCCTGGGGACAGGGGCGATTTGGGGGTGGTTGAGTTGTTCTTTTGGACGCAGCGGATGGGTGCAGTGGAGCGTGGGGTCATAGAACGCGGGGTCGCAAGGAGAGGACTAAGGGAAAGGGGACGTACTTCTTGCAGGACTAATTATTCTTTTTCTACTACAGGAAATGGGTGTAGATCGGGCTCCAGGGCGGTCGCCTGGAGGGGTGGCCATTCACCCAGGCATTGGACGGCAAAGGAGGCAAACTAACAGGTGTACAGACGTCACCGGGTGGGGAACACAGTCATCGGGCTGTGAGATGATGGGGGAAGCAGTTGAATGAAAATGTTGGGGGAGTTGTGGCCAGTACGGCTGGCCTTGTGTCACAGGAAACAAGAAGTTGCCACGATATGAGGATACATGTGGGGGAAAAAGAGTGTTCTGGGATATGTCTGGTTTGGCTTTACACTATTGGACGTGGAAGGGGATTTGGTTCACTGAAATGGAACGTGGGGCAATTTTGGTCACGTGAATGACTTGTGCCTTGCAGACGTGGGGAGCGGGGTGCTATCGAACTGACTTGCCAGGTAATGGCCCGCTGGTGATGAGTCTGTTTCGAGGAGAAACGGGTGGTTTTGTTTACAAAGGGGGCGCCTTTTACGGACGAAGGTTGGCCCGAATGTTCTTTATTTCCACGGGTCGCAGGTTTAGGTGGTGGATGGTCGATCACCGCGATGGGGGGGCACCTTTCACGGACAAGGATTGGCACGACAATGTTACTTGTTGCACGGGACGCAGGTACAGGTGGTGGATGGTCGTTCACCGCACAGTTGAATGAAAATGGGGGTGAGTTGTGGCCAGTACGGCTGACATTGTGTCACAGGAAACATGAAGTTGCCACGATATGGGGTACATGTGGGAGGAAAGAGTATTCTGGGATATGTCTGGTTTGGCTTTCCACTATGAGACATGGAAGGGGATTTGGTTCACTGAAATGGAACGAGGGGCAATTTTTGGTCACGTGTATGAATTGTGCCTTGCAGACGTGGGGGCGGGGTGCTATCGAACTGACTTGCCAGGTAATGGCCCGCTGGTGATGAGACCCGTTTGGAGGGGAAACGGGTGGTTTTGTTTACAAAGAGGGCACCTTTTACAGGGGGTTGGCCCGGATGTACTTTAGTTACACGGGTCGCAGGGGTAGGTGGTGGATGGTCGTTCACCGCGATGGGGGGGCACCTTCGCGGACAAGGATTGGCCCGACATTGCTCCTTGTTACACGGGATGCAGGTATAGGTGGTGGATGGTCGTTCACCACGATGGGGGCACCTTTCGCGGACGAGGTTTGGCCCGAAAATGTTACTGGTTACATGGGACGCACGTTGAAGTGGTGGATGGTCGTTCACCGGGAGCCGCAGAGTGGGGAAGCGTTAGGTGCATAGGAACGGGAGGAGCGAGTGGTCCTGCGTAGGGTTGGCACCTTTCGTGACCACCGACTGTCCCAACAATAGTAATTTTATACGGGACACAAGTTTAGGTGGTGGATTGGTCGTCCTCCGGCTGCCGCAGGGTCGGTTGATGGGAGAAAGGTGCCCTGGAACTGGGGGGGTGGGGCAGGGAACCGCCCTACGGGGGTTTCCCTGGTTGGCGGTACTTTGGAGGGGTGGTGAGTCACGTACGGGCGGATCCACCCCTCTGGGGGGGGGGAGAACGGTATACGGGTGACTGATAGCGGGGCGCGGGAGGCAATGAAGGAAATTCAACAGAGGATGCTTGGAGGGCAAGTGAAGGTGAGAATGGGGAGAGGAAGGAGGTCACTGAGTGAATGGGGAAGAGTCAAACAGGTGAGATGGTTTTGAGAAGGATGAATGGAGAATGAGTCGGTATGGGATGGAAAAAGTATATTTATTGCATTTATGTACTGTTTAATAAAGTCTTAATGGTTGCAACCTTGTCCTAATAAAATGGCCTTTTACGCTTCAAGTAACAGCGTGGAGTGTAGTTATTGCGCGATGACGGCCCCCGTTGGAAGTGAAGGTCGCAGACCAGTCTTCCCCCGGGGCTATTCGCGCAAGGCCGGAAGGACAAGGTGGGGGAGGGATTTAGAGGATTGGGGAAGGGGCGGGAGTTTAAGATGTATATAAGGTGTCGGGAGAGGAGGATCCGGTCTCTTCCTGACACCTTAGCACCACCGGGGGGTTTAGAGCAAAAATGTTGTCCACCCACCCACCCTACAGGTTTTAGGTGGAGGGCGTGGTACTAGGATCGGTCTTAGCGTGCCAGTTTAGGGCAGGTTGCAGAGTAGCGACGTTACGGTACTTTGGAGGGGTGGTGAGTCACATATGGGCGGATCCACCCCTTGGGGGGGGAGAACGGTATACGGGTGACTGATAGCGGGGCGCGGGAGGCAATGAAGGAAATTCAACAGAGGATGCTTGGAGGGCAAGTGAAGGTGAGAATGGGGAGAGGAAGGAGGTCACCGAGTGAATGGGGAAGAGTCAAACAGGTGAGATGGTTTTGAGAAGGATGAATGGAGAATGAGTCGGTATGGGATGGAAAAAGTATATTTACTGCATTTATGTACTGTTTAATAAAGTCTTAATGGTTGCAACCTTGTCCTAATAAAATGGCCTTTACGCTTCAAGTAACAGCGTGGAGTGTAGTTATTGCGCGATGATCCTGCGCTGGTGAGTTGGGGCCCAGACTGCGGGTGCGCCGAGGTCAGGCCGCCAACTTTGCTCTGTCCGGGCGGCGCGCCGTGCGGGGATTGCCAGGAGTGTCCGGGAATTGTGGCCCCCGCTGCTGCACCACGCAATCGGCGATCGGATCGGACCGCGGAGCCCACAGCCCCCCCCCCTTCATGGGCCCGAGCATTTTGGCAGTGCTGTGCAGGCTTGGAGGTCCGATCGGAGACCGGCCTGCCTGTGTGACGTGGGTGTAGCGGCTGGGTCCGCGCTGCGGCCGCCCCCTTTTCCTCCTTGCCGTTGTGTGCCCTTTGGGGTGTGGGACCGTGGAGGGCTCCCTGATTTGCTGATGTCGGGGTGGGGGCTGCCTCCGCACAGGGTGTGATTGCGGCCCACCGGGGCCTGAAGAAGCTCCTTGTTTGGTCACCCTGCTACTGTTAAGATTGCCCGCTCGGGCTGTGGATGCATGGGACTCCAGCGTGGCTGGGAGCCGCAGATGCGAGCCTGGTGTTGACTGCGAATCTTGGGGCTCGGCGGTCTTATCGGGCCGCGTGCCCCACGGTGCCAGATCCTGTTGTGGCCTTCGGAGCCCTACTGTGGAACTGGTAGAGGGGTGTGTAGCGCTGGTCTGAGAGGTGGAGTGCCGTTAAATCCAGCGGGGCCTGCCTGAGTCCTCCTGGGAGTGTATTGTGCCCCCTGTTGTTCCCCTCCGTCCTGCTCCTGAATCTAAGCCTGGCACGCCTCTCCTGCTGTTGTGATGCCCTGCGTCCATAAAGCGGGCCGCCGTATGAAGTTGGTGTGGCTGTGGCGTAGTCCCACTGCAACTCTACTTTGATCGTGAGGTATGCTGGAGCGACCTACAGTAGAGACATCGGCCCGGCCACTGTCGAGGAGCTGGGGGCTGGAGACACCCATTGGGGGGTTGCCGCCTGAGGAGGCGGCCAGGCTAGGTCCTGGTGCGGCTTGTGGGTGTGCGGCCCTCCCCCGGTTGCCGCCTCTGGATGCTGGTGGAGTGACTCTGAGGTACCAGCCGCGTGTCGGTGACACACAGTCTTTCACTCTGCACTAGACATTTATCGTTCGGCGCACCTCTTCGGACCTGTGCAAAATGGCTAAAGATAAACCCTCCGGGGCCACATCCAAACAATCTACTATGGACAAGTACACCGGAGCTGGTGCCCAGTCATCTGCCCCCGAAAGCGTGGTGACTACAATCCCTGACAACGCTGCATTATTGGCAGCTATTACGCATTCCAGGGATGCGCTGAAGGCCGAAATCAGCGCGGTTGGATTGGATGTCATGCTCCTTCGCCAGGATCTCCGTAATGCAGTCCAGAGAATAACCGAAACCGAATCACGAATTTCCACGGCGGAGGATGCTGTTACCACTCTTCAAAAAAAGATGTCCAACCTGGAGTCGTTGACGCGCGGCCTAGCTGGGAGAGTCGAGGATGCGGAGGGTCGAGCGCGTAGGAATAACCTTCACTTTGTGGGGTTTCCCGAGGGCTGCTAGAACAATGATACAGCGGGATTCCTGACCAAGTGGCTCATGGACTGGCTCCCTCCCAGCTCCCTGTCTACATGCTTCATAATCGAACGGGCACATCGTGCCCTGCAGCAGAATCCGCCTCCCGGGGCACTTCCCCGTCCAATAATAGCTCGTTTCCTCAACTACAAGGACCGAGATGTGATCGTTCAACACGCAAGGCTGAAAGGGGCCCTTACTTATGCCTCCCAACCCATTATGATTTTCCCAGATTATACAAAGTGGTCCAACAGCGTAGACAATTATTCGCCGAGGCAAAGCCCGTCTGCGCGGACTGAAAATTCAATACTCCCTCTTATTTCCAGCTCGCCTGCGTGTCTCCTACAAATCTCGGACCTATTTCTTTCAGTCACCCGAGGAGGTGCTTAGTTGGACGGATGAATCAGTTAAATTGAAGCCACATGTTTCTTCTGGAGTGGACTCAGACACCTCGTCCTGGGGCCCCGGCCGAGACCTGCCCAGGACTAGTGGGAAACAACAGTGCCAATCACGCTCCAGGAGGAGATCCCAAAATCACAGAAACTCTCGCAGACGGATAACAGAAGGTCGACAATCTCCTTCATAACCAACGCTGGCAGAATTGTTTGTAAAGACACATTAATCTTGTGGCTGGTAAAATCCGGGCTACACGAATCTGTACATTTTGGTGGGTTTGTAGACACTTTAATGTACACCACGTTTATTGGGGATCCATTGTTTGGCAGCGGATGGGGGCGGGACGCCTGCCATACCGCGACAGATGCTTCAACACTCTTAAGGTTTGGGGGGGGAGGTAGGGGGGCTGTTGGGAAGTTTACGTTGTTTTCTAATGTCACAATATTCTATTTCATGTGTAGAGTCCAGTCGTATCATACTACCCACATACTGGTCGTTTTACATGTCAGATACCCGATATGGCTGACACCCAGCTGCGGCGACTAAATATTGTTAGTTGGAATGTCCGTGGCCTGCTAGATAAGATTAAAAGAGGGGCCATATTACGACAGGCCAAGCGCTATAATACCGACATCCTCATGGTACAAGAGACTCACCTAATGGGCAATAAGACACTCTGCCTTGCGCGCTTTGGATTTGTCCAGACGTACCACTCTGGATTCACTAGGTGATCTAGGGGTGTAGCAATATTAATTCATCGCAGGGTGCCATTTGTGCATGATCGGACTAGGTCTGATCTCCAGGGCAGGTACATAGTGGCGACAGGCACAGTATATGGCGAACGTCTCACTCTTATCTGTGTATATGCCCCCCCACCCCTGTCGTGGAACTTGGTGGAGCGATTGACTTCCCTTTGGGCGGAGATTCCGCAGGGCCTGACAATAGCTGGGGGTGATTGGAATGATGTTACGTGCCCCTCCACTGACAGATGGCGTAGCACGGGGCTGCAGGCGGACATGCGCGAGTCGAAACTCCAAACATTGACCCAGGGACTGGGATGGGTTGATACCTGGCAGAAGTTACATCCAACTATGCACGAATGCACATACTTCTCTAGCATTCATGACTCTTTCTCTCGCCTCGACTATTTATTTATCTCTGCTCCCCATATTCACAAAATTGAGATGACCGGGATCTTGCTCCGGGGCTTGTCTGACCACTCTCCAGTTACGTTACTACTTCACCTGGGTCTCAGGCGCTCCCCACCCCGGTGGCGCCTCTCGTCATGGCTACTGCAGGACGATCACTATCATCACCAGATATATACTGCTATTACTGAATATTTTTTTCACAATGTCGGCACCGTCGACTCCACCGGAACTATCTGGAAGGCCATGAAGCCAACACTAAGGGAGGTGGACATTGCCTTTTGTACCGCACGGCATCGGCAGCGCCGGGAAAAACTCGCCCAGACGGAGGCCCAAATTATAGATCTATAACGTAGAAGTAGGGCTGCGGATAGTGCCGTGATTCGCCGCCAGCTTTCCATAACACAACAAATGTATGCTAGCGACCTATTAGACGAAGCTAAGACGTATTGGCTCGCTACACGTAGCCGGATTTATCAGTGGGGGGACAAATCTAGTGCCCTTCTACATCGTCTATGCCAACAGACGCTCTGACCTGAGACTCTTCCCGAAATCTGTGGCCCAATGGGCGAGGTGCTTACAGACCCCGCTCAAATTGCCACCAGCTTTGCTGATTATTTTACAGACCTATACGCCCCACTGGAGACTCTCCCCAGCGCCACTGTTGACTGATTCCTGGCTGATCTGCCCCAGAAGTCGCTGCCGGACTCTGTGTGGGATGACTTAGACACCCTGATCTCGGCTGAGGAATTACAGAGTGCCCTCGCTGACATGAGCTTGAGTAAAGCACCGAGCCCGAACGGATTCCCCTGTGAGTTCTTTAAGAAATACTCATCTCAAATATCCGTACATTATTTGGCGGTACTCCACACGGCGGTGGAAGACTTCCGACTGACTGGCGCCATGCCGAAATAGTAATCTTCTTACAACCAGGCCGGCCCCCGGAGCTGCATACCTCATATAGACCGATTTCCCTACTCAATGTCGAGGCGAAATTGCTGGCTAAAATCATTGCAAACCGTATCGTCCCGCACATAACAACATTAGTTCACCCAGATCAAGCGGGCTTTATGCCAAGCCGCGCCACTAGACATAACATCCGTCGTGCGCACAACGCTATCGCCTCTGTTGACCGACTGAATGAGCCGGCAGCGCTTCTTCTTGCAGATATCGACAAGGCCTTTGATTCCCTCAGTTGGGCCTATCTCTTTGCTCTCCTGCACCACCTTAATATTGGCCCCGACTTCTTAAATATATTTGCCTCT
Organism: Calotriton arnoldi; assembly: GCA_963921515.1. Lineage (NCBI taxonomy): Eukaryota > Metazoa > Chordata > Amphibia > Caudata > Salamandridae > Calotriton > Calotriton arnoldi. Next base: position 1,825,087 of record CAWUFW010003310.1, on the reverse strand, counting down.
TATACATTGACATCACTGCTTCGGTACGGATTACTGACTCCACCTCGCGGCTGTTTTGCATCGGAAGGGGCACCAGGCAGGGATGCCCTTTATCTCCCTATCTCTTTGCACTCGCCATGGAGCCACTTGCAGCGTGGGTAAGAATAGAGGCCCAGTTACAGGGCTTCGAGTGGTCGCTGGAGGTCTCTGATAGTATAGCGTTGTACGCTGACAATGTCTTAATCTTTCTAACATGCCCCAATAGATCTGGCCCACATCTGCTTGGAATCATGCAAATCTTTGGCGAGAACTTTGGTCTCTACATGAACACCCATAAATCGTATCTATGGCCTTTGCGCGGGGGCGATCTGCTCGGGACTTGGACACATGAGGTTACGGCAGTCCCGGATGGCTTCAAATATCTTGGGGTGTTTCTGTCCGCGTCACAACCTGTCTCCTGGAATAAGAATCTGGCTCCTCTGTTGACTCAGATCAAAGAGCAGGTGCGCGTTTGGTCGCATCTGCCCTTGTCATTATTCAGCAGGTTGGCTATTTTTAAAATGGTTTCGCAACCCCGTCTTCTTTATCAACTCCAAAACCATCCCTACCCCATACTGCATACATGGTTTCGACAACTAAACACTGTCCTTAGTCACTTCCTTTGGGGGGGGGGGGTTCTGTACGTGTTGCACTGAAAACGTGCTTCCAGTCCACATACTGCGGTGGTGTCGCGACTCCGGACATTCAGGCGTATCACGCGGCATCTCATCTCCTCATTCTAAATGATTGGTGCTACGGGGATCGACGTGACCCGGCCTACGCCGTCGAGCATTGGTTAATGGACTCTAAATCTCTACACACAATTCTATATTCTAGTGCGACGCTCAAGCCGCTGCCACCCGCAACCCGGACAGTCTTTGTGATATGGCGACAAGCGATGCGTAGGATGGGGTGGTGGGGCAAACTTACGAATGAGACTCCTCTTTGGCGCAATGGCCTTCTACCTCAATTGGCTGTACTACAGGGCTTCGTGGGATGGGATTCTATTGGCATTTCAACAGTTGGCACTGTCCTCCGTGGTCAGACCTTGAAGTCATTCCAGCAGTTACAAACCGAATTTCAAATGCCTCGGTCCCAATTTTATAAATATTTACAATTCAGCCACGCGTTCTCCCCGTAACTTGCACAACAAGACGGCATTCCCGACTTTAATCCCGTCGAGGCCAAGGTATTTCTTGGCGAGATGGGCCCACACAAGATCGCAGCGCTATATCGCACATTGGTTACTAATAGCCATACTACACTCACTAAGACCAGAGAGGCTTGGCAGAAAGATTTAGGTCCACTCGATGAAGACGACTGGGTTGAAGCTCTGGAGTCCCCGCGTGGGTCGGCCATTGCTGCGCGCCTTCGCCTCATACAATTTAAATATCTTCATTGTGTGTATTTTACTCGCTATAGGCTCTGGCGGGCCGGGATGATTACATCCCCCATCTGTCTGCGCTGCGGAATTGCCGAGGGCACCTTTCTCCACATGATTTGGGAATGTACTGCTCTATCGCGGTTTTGTCGTGGGGTGCTGACCTGTCTCTCTGAGGTGTTGGGATGGGATATTCCACAGTCGCCGCGTCTAACTTTGCTTCACATTACGGAGGGCATTGGTGGTAACAGATACAAGAGACATTTGCTATTTCTGGGGCTTACTCATGCTAAGCGTGACATTGCTTAGGCTTGGAAGGTGATCTCACCGCCATCTGTAGGGGCCTGGAAACGGGGCCTGGACTTTTCCATGGGGTTAGAAATACCGATTTTTTTGGCACGGGATGTCCCCAGAAACACCTGAAGATTTGGAAGCGGTGGGCTGATTATAGGGGTCTGTATCTTGAGCCTATCCCTTCTGCGATACGTAATGAAGATCTGCCGTAGTGACCGAATGTTGGGTATTTATTTCGTGAATGATTATATCTGTACTTACACGTTACGATTGGAGACTTGGTACGACAATCCATATATGGACTCTGTGACATTGATGTTTCTAGTTACTAATATTTATATGCGGTTAATTCAGTTTATTGCATATTCCCTCCTGCGACAACTGTATTTTGTAAAAGTTGACATCTATGTCAATGCTATTATATGTATACAAATGCTGCCCTGGTACCACCCGGGCATATTCTGTTTGTCAACAATAAAACTTGTTGTGAAAAAAAAAAGAAGTTAAGCAATACAGCAAGACAACTACTAAGATATCTACTAAGAAAAGGCACATTCCTGCTCTCTCTCTGCACTGGCACACTGACTGCTGCCTAGCGCCAACACAGGGACCCTTGAGCCATGGCGCAAGGGTGACAGAGTTGCAGGCAGGATCGTTTTTGTGCAGGAAGGGGATACCCTTCTGCACAAATACCATCCTTTGAGGCATTTTCCTTTCTTCAAAATGCAATACACGTAGAAAGTGGAAGATAAGAGGAAAAATAAAGATATTTCTCCTCGTTACGCATTTGTCAGGAAGGAGAACCATTCTGACGTGACCTCAGGTTTACTAACCTTAGTAAATCTAGGAATGCATCAAAATCCATGGATGGATGCATGAAACATCCATGCTCCACCCATGGAATGCCTTCTCAATGCAGAGTAATGCAAGGCTGCAATTTGTTTGGTAAATGCCACTGAATGGGCTTGCGTGGCCTTGCGTCACCTTGTGTGACGCAAGGGCAATGCAAGTCCTTTGTAAACTTGGGCCTAGGTAACTACTGGACTAGGAGGGTTGGTTTATTCGTGAGTAGGGAATGGGATGGTCGTGTCTCTTGACGAAATATTAAAATTTATTGCATCCTTTTAGACACAGGATACGGTTTTACCTGCGGCCCAAACAATTCTCATCCATTTATAAATTATGGCAATCAAGGACTAAGGGTGCACGTAGCCCCCTTCCCAGGTCAATTTCAGCCGCGGGAACCTCACCCCTGGAGCCTGACAACTTTTTTAGGGTGAGGGGGCACACAGCTCCCTCCCCAGGCTGATTTTGCCCCCAGGCACCCCAGGACTCTGTGTTTAGGGGGAGACGGGCACGCTACCTCCCCGTGCCAATTTCTACGCCAGGGACCCCATCCCACAGGGCCCGATGTATTTTTCAGGGTGAGGGGGGAACGTGGCCCCCCTCTCTGGGCTGTTTTTGGCCCCAGATGACCCAATTGCCCAGGGCCCAATGTGTTTTTGAGGGGGGGCACACAGCCTCTATAGGCCCCGGGGTCCCCATCCCCTAGGTCACGAAACTTTTGAAAAGAGAGGGAGGCTGTGCCGCCCCCCCCCCTTCCTGAACTATATATGGCCCCGGGGACCCCATTCCCCAGGGCCAGCTCACTAGCTGTGTCCTGAGGAGCTCACTCCTGGGACATAGCGGTTTCCCTGCCCGCACCGGCAAGGAAACCAGTGTTTGCTCCCACTAGGCGGAAGCATTTTCAAAACTCCCTCCATACAGAAGCAAACATAAAGTCAGCTCCCAGCCTGTGGGAGCTTTGAAAATCCTCCCGCCGGCTGGGAGCAGACTTTTGATCTGCTTCCCTGCCCGCACTGATGCAGATAGGGAAACAGATCAAAATATTGCTCCCGCCCGGAGGGAGCAGCATTAGTATCTGTTCCCTCCGGGCGGGAGCTATGCCAGTTTCCGCTGCATGTAGGGAGCCGGCTGAGGCAGCGGGGGCCTTTGGTACCCCTGCGACCCCTCAACGAGTGTAGGGTGGGTGCCCTGGGTGGGCACCAGGGAGCCCATCTTTAAGTAATGAGGCCCTCGGGGAGGGGGGCCTCTTTAATTAAAATAATCAGCCCTAGGGGATGGGGTCCCGAGGGCCATTGCCATGCACTGCTAATTACCCCAGATATTGCATCACTCATACCATCTTCTATCTTCTATGACATCATTGATAATATCATGCAACATTTGTAGTGAAATTATTGATCAGAAAACTGTGCATGGCGGTGGGCGCAAGTTATAGTTACCTTTGGGCACGAGTTAAAGGTCCTTGAGATAACTATGACTGGTGAATTCCAGTGGCTTTTAGAGTTTAAAATGTTACGTTTTTACTGAACATTTCACTTAACTATAAAGTTATTTTACCCTTTGTTTTCTCAGTGAAAAAAAATATATATATATATATATATTTATATACAAACAACAGTGCACTGAGAACCAATAAACAGCGACTTCTTCTTATATCTTTGCTCAAGATTTCTTTTATTTCATTCTTTGAGTCTTTCTTTCAATACAGCAATCAGCCTCCAATATTGAAATTAGCCGCAAACAGCCAGCCAACACGTGTTTCGCGCCAAAACGCGCTTCTTCAGGGCTGTTACAAACAAAAATAATGTATCAATATGTATCCATAAAACTAATCAAACAATAGAACACATATTTCAATTCTGCTATGTATACTACATCAAATTCTACCTCTCTAGAGATAACATTTCCTTTTTCACAACACACTCATAATGGTTCATGTCCTTCGATTTAAATTCTGGTACAAAAAAGGAAAGAACAGTTATACATTGTGACTAAATTTTTGTGTGTGACTTTAATATCTTCTTTCATTCGTGTGAATTTTCTAAATCTCTATATCATCTAACATCATAAAGTTCTGATGTCACAGTGTGGACATAGGTTGTTCCCCCTTGTTCCTCTAATGGCCAATTCTCTAGTTATTATTCATATTTTAGTAAACACCCACTAATAAATGGGATGACTTAGGTGCAAAAATTGATGTAAATTGGTTTGTAAGGAAATTGAAATTGAAGAAGCACTTTCTCAATAGACCAGCAAAGAAAGACACTGTACAGATTAGGAATGATCCTAGTCACATTTCCATAAAAGAACTAATGGACATAGAGGTCTTAGTCAATCTTCACAATGACACTGATTGTGATATAGAAGACCTAGCAATGGAACTATGTATAGAAACAGATCACTATATCACTAGCAATTTAAATCCAAGTCAAAATTTGTACCTCCTATGAAAGCTGAAAATGTACTGGATGTTTTTACGAATTTGGTTATACGAGATTTTGATAAATGTTTGCCATTGAATCACAAGTACAATTTGAATAAAGCGGAATTTAAAGCATTACGTGATCTAAGTGGTGACACAGCCATCATTATAAGACAAGCAGATAAGGGGGGCAATTTTGTGATGCTTGATCATTGTGGTTACCATAACGAGGCAGTACGCCAGTTACGAGATCATTCAAGTTATGAAAAAGTAACATTGTCTCACTTAGGAAAACCTAGAGAATTAATCACGACAAAACTTCGGTTTTATTTGGAGAAGCAACTGTTGGATACTGATGAGTTTAACTATTTATGGGTAGAAAATTCGGTAGACCCATAATCTCGGGAATTGGTAGTATAACGGAACATATATCTGAGTATGTAGACATGTATTTGGCACCCTCTGTCAGGATGCTAGCCTCGAACATAAAATACACAAAGGATTTTCTTAAACAGATGAGAGATATACATTGGGAAGAAGACATGTATTTGGTGACCATGGACGTAAATAGCCTCTATACTAGTATTGAACATAAAAAAAGGGATAGAAGCAGTGAGATATTTTCTCTACACAAAATCAGCTGGTTATTTACAACAGTCAAATATGATTCTTGAATTGGTTGAGCTGGTACATAAGAACAACTTTTTCTTATACAGAAAAGAGCTCTTTCACCATGTGAGGTACACAGCCATGAGTTTCAGATTCCCTCCCTCTTACGCAAACCAATTTATGGGTCACTACGAAAGGGAACATGCCTGGAAAATGAAGGATGTATATGATGATAATCTGTTTTACTGGGGCAGATACATTGACAATATTTTCATTATCTGGAGAGGGAGTGAGGAAACATTGAAATCCTTCCATTCCCACCTAAATAGGAACCAATACAACAATACATTAACATTGGAGTATAGTAAAGAGAATATTCATTTTTTAGATTTGGAACTAAATATAAATAATGGACACTTGGAATCCAGGCTATACAGAAAGTCCACAGCAGCAAACTCTATCTTGCATGCAGAATCAGGGCATTTGAAGAGACAGATAGACAACATACCTTATGGGGAATTCTTGCGTGCTAAACGCAACTGTAGTGACCCCGATGAATACGAATCAATAGCCAATGACATTACACAGAGATTTGACAGAAGGGGATATGATCCAGTAATCATAGAGAAAGCGAGAAAAAGAGCTCAGAGAATAAAGAGGGAAGAACAGTTGAAATATAGTAAAAAGGATGAATCTGGAGGGGAAAAATTAGTGAGGTATATCACAACATACAGTGAAGGAAACAACAGAGTATACCACACCTTGATGAAACACTGGGATGTGTTGACCCTAGACAAGGACATGGACAGAATAATATCAACCAAACCTAAAATGGTCTATAAGAAAGCACCCACTCTAAGGAACATATTGAGTCCTAGTGACACAGTGAAATATGAGCTTCCTAATGTTGGTAAAGAAGTAACAACTTTGGGAAACAGTATGGTACCTGTAGGATCTTATAGATGCAACAATTGCATCTGTTGTAAACATGTAATTGACAGATCCAAAGACTTCTTTGATAGTAAATATCACAATAAATATAAAATTGGTTCATTTATGAATTGTAATACTGACAGTTGCGTTTATGCCATGACCTGCATCTGTGGAAACGTTTATATAGGTTCCACAGTGCGAAAGCTTAAAATCAGATGGATGGAACACTTACGTGCGATTAAAAACTGTGACACCAAATATCCCATGGCTATACATTTACGGGACAACCACAAAATGCAAGAAATTAGTGGTATTCGCTTTATGGGGATTGAACATGTCACACTAGATGGAAGAGGTGGGGACTTAGAGAGAAAGATACGCGTAAGAGAAACCTTCTGGATAAATAAATTACAGACAGTTGAATTTGGAGTAAATGTAGATAGAGACCTACATACAGTGATATAGGAACTAGATCTAAATATCTAAATTGGCAAACAGATAGATATCAAGAGTCAAACTAAGAATTTATACACTGTATGAATCTGACTGGAGTGTATGCAAAGTCTCCCGGAAATATTTAAGAATGTCATTAAATTTAACAAAGTAATGCAGGATTAAGGACTAAACTAATGTTTGTCGCAGTGTAGAACGAGAAACTCTCACTTTCCATGAGAACGAAATAGAACAAGCATTTCCAATGCAATAGGTCTCGCATTTACAAGAGTTTGAGCTATTGGCATTGTAAATGACAATGCCTTTTATTGATGTGTTTTGAAAACCTGCAAGCCGTGCGTAAACACGCATTTTGTACTTTGTCGTTACTTACGAGAAGCAAGGATGACAGTAACTGCTCCTGTTTTACTGCCAGCCTTGCTTCTCGTAAGCAAGGACTATTAATACAAAGGGTGTGTTTAAGCATCACTTGCAGGTTTTCAAATCACATAAATAAAAGGCATTGTCCTTTACAATGCCAATAGCTCAAACTCTCACAAATGTGAGACATATTGCATTGCAAATGCTTGTTTTAATTAGTTCAAAGAACTCATGAACAGCATTAGTGAACTTTGTAATCCGCCTGGGAAGGTTAACAGACAGTGCCAGCCCTGCAGGAATGTCACCAGCAGCTCTCTGAAGACCAGGTGCATACATGGCCATTTCTACAGGGGTTAGTTCTGATTTGCGGGAAAGGAAGTGACCAAGTAAGCTTGCACTGATAAAGCAAAGAGGTCTAGAGTTTATGTACAGCATGGACACAGAAGAACAATACACATGCAGATATTCTGCTACACACACACACACATACACACACGATGTACGTAAGCAAAGATCAAAAGGCATACACGTGTATCCCCAAGCACACAGAACAGCAGCAAACTAATAACCTATGTACACTCACGCACATAAACAAAAACACATACACAGGCACCCGCATATACATAAACTCAAACAGTCAACACACAGACACACAAATGGAGGAACCGACTATCAGACCGACAGACAGACAGATAGATAAACCACTAAACTGATAAGTAACAGAATGCTACAAGCAGCTTTAAGGCGAAGCAAAAATGTATCTTACATTGTAGTCCTCAAATTAGTTTTAAAGCATTTGAAAAGAGTGGGTCAAAAGAACAAAAGCTGTAACCAGAGAGGCCAGAAGTAAGACTGTTCCCGAACACGAATCCTTCTATTCACTCATTTTCACTAGTGCTAAGGTCCCTTTGCAGGGATGGCTTGTGGGGGCATGAAACTAGGGTGCCACGTGTTTCTGAAGCTGAGCCCCCCGAAAACAGAGCTTGTGCTACTTACAAACAAAACCCAGCGCCCTGAAAATCAAACTTGGCTCTTTGCCCTGCAACTGCAGGACTCGACGCCGGACCTTTAAGCTGCACCAAAGAAACCACTGCCCATTAGCAACCAACACACCTCCATACCAACCCCCGTGACCTCCTGAAAAATAATACTAGTCTGAGCCCCCTCTAACCTCTCCCTCCATAAGGAACTTCAACCCCACCCACCCCCAGCGAGGGTACACAAGTACTGGGGAAGCCAACATACCTGGGACAAGATCTGGAGAAGGGGTGGTTACCTAGGGGGAGCAGCCTTCAGTGCGATAGGTTGGGGTGTGTGCAGCCATGAGGGCGAGTGCGGCCGGCAGGGCTACGAGCCCCCCGTGGGAAGCCCCTCTGAGGAGCGAAGAAGGCGACTCTGCTGCCGGAACAGCGAGCGCACCAGAGGAGAACCCATTGCTAGTGCAAGCCACCGGAAATGAACTCTTCCCAGCCGGTCACTTCCTGTTGCACTGCTAGCGATACACTCGCCGCCTAATCAAAACTAGCCTCGGATGCAATGATCCTGGCTATAAGTACGGTCTTGCATTTATACACCTTTAATTTCATTTGTTAGCTATTTCTATATTTAATTATAGATCCTGACTACCTAATATTACCCTACTGTAGTTGGGTCTTATCCACTTTCCCTGGTTCACATGTTTCCTTGTCCCCAGTTTTTAAATCTTCTATTTCTATCCTCTGGTCTTTTCAGTTTGAGATTTTATAGATATATTGTGTTCAGAGTTGCAGGCATTTGAGACCCTGGGAGACTCATGAGTTAGCATGTTGTTGAGCATGACATAGGTGCGGTTGGATAACCAAGTTTTCACAGTCATGCTCTGTGAGTGATGGGGGTGTTGGATTCTCTGCTAGCTCTGTACGTCCTCCTTGGTGTGGGGAGTTCCCAGATGGGCATTTATTGATGCAGGTATTTTTAGGTTGGGCATTTTACTTACTTCTAATAACTGAGAAGGATCGGCTTCGAAAGAGTGTGAGAGTTACAGAGCTACACAGTGGAGATATGATGGAGACTGAGAAGCTACAGTAGGTGAGTGGCCCGCTATGTATGTTTGCCTGATGACAAATTGTGTTACTGTGTTTAGTTGTGCTGTTGTCTGTAAGGGTGATGTGAGAGTTGTGTTAGGGACGAGTTGGAGTTAATTGAGTTTTTTTTTTTTTTATTGGGATATCCTACATCCGAGGTGTGGAGTGGTAAAGCGAGGGGATCTGTGAAGGGATGAAATGCAGTCATAGCAGCTAAGATAGATATGGGTAAGTATATTTCTGAGCAGGAGGAATTTTTAAGTGGTCAGACTTGTTGATTTAGGTTACAATGTTATGTGTACTTCTCTGGGTGGGGGATATTATGTTTTTGGAGGTGAGGGTTGCACGGGCCACTTCCGCCCTCCGGCGCGTGACGCAGCAGCACACTGGAGAGGTCGGGTAGCGGGAAGTGGGGGTTGTATGTATTAGCGCGTGGATGAGGCAACTGTGCCATGTACTGAGTGAGCTCATTATGCCTATTACAAGTGTGTGTATCCACAAGCGTTGTGTGGTGCAAAGAGAACGTGAAAAAGTTCCCAAGCTTACCTCTTCTCGGGTGAAGAAGTTCACCTTTGAAGTAGGGAAGGGGCATATTGACATCTGTTACTCAAACACAACATACCAAGATGTTACAGTGACGTGTTTGATACAGAGTAACAGCTGTTTCTGCAATGTGTTTATCACTGGCGGATATTTCAAATATTATAGTCAGGGCCACTGGAATTATGTGGCAGAAAAGGGGCAAATTATGCGGAAGGTGACAAAATTACGCAGCAAGAAAAGGCCAATTTTGTGGCATGAGTGCGGCACATTTTGTGATGGTTTTACTTAATTATTTTCTCATTTTTATTACACTTGTTAACACTGTCTAGGCATTGGTTGCACCTTGATAGCATCAGTTTAACACCCATATACAGGGCCAGATTGGCCCTAGCCAGAATCGGGTATTTCCCTGGGAGGCTGGGGGCGTTTTGGAGCGGTGGGGCCGGATTTATTACTGGAGGCCGGGTTTGCTGAGGTTCTGCAATATTATGGGGGGGGCAGGTTAGATAAGCAGCAGTGCGTTATGTGCAATATATTATTCTCGTGTAATACTAGACGCGAGCGGTGTATTTACATTATGTGTATTACACTATGCGGGCTTCACTTGGCACACTATTTAACATGTTAATTGATGAGCCAAATATTGCACATATAAAGTAACCATTTACATGTCATTAGCCACAATGTACTACTGTACATGTAGCAGCAGCACCTTTACTCCTGCTTACCCCTGCAGCTGGTGTTTCTGGTGCACTTGCTGGGGGCTGCTGCGGGTCACTTGCTGCACTTTGCTGTGTGAGGAGCTGTGCCCCCGCTCTGCTGCTGGCTGTTGTACCGCACCGCCACCTGGCTGCCACCTCCTCCTCCGGGTGCCTGCTGGTGCAGCTGCATGCCGGGCCCGAGCTGGATGTGCTGGCGGAGCTGCAGACCGGGGCCGAGCGGGCTCATGCGGCGGGTCCGCTCCTGGGTGCCCCGGTGCCACCGCTGCGGTGGCGGCCGCTGAGCTCCACGCTGTAAGTCCTCTGGTGCCCTCCCCAGAGCGGCGCCGGGCCGCTGAAGCCGGCCTGGCCCTGGTGCTGCTGCACCACATAGGAGAACCTCCGCACCCTGCCGGCCTCGGCCGGGTCAGGCTGCCCCGCCGGGAGACAGGCACACAGCACCAGGCTCCACCTGACCCAGTGCACTTCCATATCCAGTCCGCGAAAAGAAATACGCAAACGGTTCACCTCTCTTAAGTTTGCACTTTTCTTTTGTTTGGTTTCAAAACCCTCCTTGGTTTTGCCTTGAACTCCTCGCAGCCCCCTCCGCCTCAGCCCCCGGAGTGCCTCCTTCCACTCCACTTATGGGACCCCCCTGCCTAGAGCGAAAGAACACTTTCAGCAACAAAGACAGACAAGTTGTAGCCCAGAGCTCTTAAAACATTACTGGCACGAGGGAGGGGGCGACGGGAAGACCCGAGCTGCTTAAAACAGCAGCTGACATAAACCAGTGGTGCGCGCGCACCACAGAGGAGCGGGGGATGGAGCGCAGCAGCGGCAGCGAGACGAACGCGCGCTGCTGCGCGTTCTGGCCACCGTCGGGAATGGGAGGAGCGAAGGCGGGACATGCGCCCGCCTTTGCTCAATCGCGTGCCGTTTTTCTAAAAAAACGCACGCTACAGCCAATGAGGGCTTCTGAAAACAAAACCACACGCACGAGCGTGTGGGTCGTTTTCAGAAGCCCTTTCTAGAGGTCTCGCGCTGCGCGAGCAGGGCTGCGCACTGCAACGCTAGGCGCGAGGCCTAAAAATAAGGGGTTAACAACGAGAAAAGAAACACGCCTAATTTCCACAAAACATTAAAATATAATAAAGTATTAAATATTAAACTAATGTCTGTCACAGTGTAGGACGAGAACACTCACTTTCTATGGGAACAGAATAGGAAAATCAGGGGTTAATAACAAGAAATTAATACGCCTAATTTCCACAAAACAAACCTCGAGATGAGATAAACTGAATAGATTGCTCGCTCATTATGTGTAGAGCGAGGGATCCGTTGTGAGAGAATTTCAGGACAAGACTGCAGTTGTTAAATTCTTGGTAAACACAAGACTGCAGTTGATAAATTCGTTGGTACAGTCGGGACGTTCAATAATCTAGAGATGAACAGGGGGACTTGAGGTTCGCACCTGTGGCGATCTAAATCTCGGGAAACTGATGCACTCTTAAACAAGTATAATTGAGGGATATAACAAAAGATAAAACGTGCTGATAACTTAAAATATATGTGGTTCCACATAGGAATAATCTTACAGAGAGATAAGTACTGGGTGACTTTAATTAAATATTGACCATCGTGATAGCACAAGATAGTGAGCTTGAGAGTAAAGTATAGGAAGACCTAGAGTTCGTGTCCCCAACAAGGCACAAGTTGTGTATTAATATACATATTATTTATACTTTTCTTAAAAAGTCAGCCGGTTTAATAGTTTCTGAAACATATTCACATAAACAGATTAACACTTAGAAGTGCATTAGAAATGCGATACTGTGTTTAGATCAACTCGTGAGGCTGCTGTGCATATATCTTTAACAAACTGAGCACACACGGAAAGCCCCGCTTCGCGCGCTCACAGGTGATGCCATTGAAGGTCACGGTAGTGAATAAATACGGAGCCGAGCTCAGCCCGAACGAGAGCTGCACTTGTTTCAGGCGGGAAGGACGAGGCTGACAGGATACCTCGTGGAATTGAGGGGACGGGGCCTCTTCATAGCCAGTAATGAGAGGGCGGCAAGCTTTAAATATGGGCATGGAGTAATGGAAGCAAAACATGTTTTAAGGAGCAACCTGTGAAATAGTAACTACGCTTGCATGTTAAACCGAAGGCTTTGAATTTGGTGAAGAACAGCAGCATAGCACTGCGCAACTGTTAAATTAAGCATGATATTACGTAAATTGAAATCCTGAACCATGGATTGCCTACATCACAGAGTACTATTGGATATATAGAGTGGATAATTAGTTCAATTGTTTGAATAAGACATTTACCTAACCAAAGGGCAAAAAACACCCAACTGTCTGACTATAGCACCAAAATAAATCATTTTATAGAAACTATATATATAGAACTGTAGATGATAATTATTCAGTTCCTTTCCCAAACCCTTATCAAGGGGAACAAAACACTGACTGGATACGGATGAGAACAACTAAAAGAATTTGTTAAAAGGAAATAAGAGATAGAAGCTATAAATAACTTAAAAGGTGAGAAACCTAGATAAGAACATGGAAAGACATATGTTTGTTTTAAAAAAGGCATAGATATATTAGAAATGAGAACAGGAAATTAAGTCTGTTCTTGTACTCTTGATTTACTACAGACTTATTTGATACACTACCCTGTGAGATGGGAATACTAATAAAGATTGATAAAGACGTATGAAATTAGAAGACATTGACCTAAGAGGTAATTATTTGTGTTTACTAAAATATGAATAATAACTAGAGAATTGGCCATTAGGGGAACAAGGGGGAACGACCTATGTCCACACTGTGACATCAGAACTTTATGATGTTGGATGATATAGAGATTTAGAAAATTAACACGAATGAAAGAAGATATTAAAGTCACACACAGAAATTTAGTCTCAATGTATAACTGCTTTTTCCTTTTTTGTACCAGAATTTAAATTGAAGGACATGAACCATTATGAGTGTGTTGTGAAATAGGAAATGTTATCTCTAGAGAGGTAGAATACATAGCAGAATTGAAGTATGTGTTCTATTGTTTGATTAGTTTTATGGATACATATTGATACATTATTTTTGTTTGTAACAGCCCTGAAGAAGTGCGTTTTGACGCGAAACACGTGTCGGGTGGCTGTTTGCGGCTAATTTCAATATTGGTGGCTAATTGCTGTATTGAAAGAGACTCCAAGAATGAAATAAAAGAAATCTTAAGTAAAGATATAAGAAGTAGCTGTTTATTGATTCTCAGTGCACTGTTGTTTGTATATTTTTAAATATAAAACTGGTGGGGACCAGGAACTGAGGATATAAGCGCCGGGCATTATTCCTGTTACCCAAAGAGCTCATTTATATATATATATATATATCTCAAGGAAAGGTTTACGATTATCCTCAAAAGTAAACCACTGCACACCAAAGGTTATACATCGGTTTTATTGAAGATAAAGAACTACACGATTCAGCTATTGCGTAGCCTTTGTCAAATTCAACTTGACAAAGGCTATGTGTTATCTGAAAGGCGTGCTTCTTTATCTTCAATAAAACCGATGTATGAACTTTGGTGTGCTGCGGTTTACTTTCATGGATAAACGTGAACTGTTGCTGGATATTTAGGCGGAGGTGCAAGCCGTGGCTGGCACCCACATCGTCGGGCGGGAAGCAGCCTGCTTGCAAGCACACGCAGACGATATATATATATATTCCAAAATGCACCACTGGGACTTGTTTTAACCCACAAATGGATAATCGGCCGGACCTCATACTCTGCTGCAGAAAGGGTTTTCAAATTTACTAAAATAACTGGTATCAACACCAAGATCTTTTAGAAGCCTTGTGATTTTAGTGAACGGATCAAACACAATAAGATGATGGACGGAGTGCTGAAACTTTTCAGACACTCACCGCCAGTCACAGATCTGGGTCTAATCCATCATCATTCTTCTGCTCACAAAGCCACCCCAGTTTGGACCCAGCCATATGCAAATCAGTCTTGACCCTGTTCCTCATGGGAACAGTCCAGCCCGAACTGCCAGGCCAGGTCCTCCCTGGACCAGAAACAAGCATCCTGGGACCGTTGTCTGAGTTTCACTCTTCATCAGCCAGGCTAGCTTGAATCCAGTGGCAAAGTGAGCAAGAGACCCACGTCTGGGCATACCCTGGCCACTTAGGGAGAATATAGCAAACACAATAAGATGATCGACGGAGTGCTGAAACGTTTCAGAATCCCCAGTCACCTCGACACTGGTCCAGGATGCTTGTTTATGGTCCAGGGAAGACCTGGTTTGGGAGTTCGGGCTAGACTGTTCACATAAGGAACAGGGTCAAGACTGATTTGCATATGGCTGGGTCTGAACTGAGGAGGCGAAGTGAGCTAAAGAACGATGATGGATTCAACCCAGATCTGTGACTGGGGATGAGTGCCTGAAAAGTTTCAGCGCTCCATCCAGCATCTCCTTGTGTTTGCTTTGTTCACCCTAAGTTGGCAGGGTATGCCCAGACATGGGTCCCTTGCTCACTTTGCCACTGTATTCAAGCTAGCCTGGCTGATGAGGGCTGTTACCCTGAAACCGGTACCAGGATGCTTGTTTCTGGTCCAGGGAAGACCTGGCTTGGCAGTTCAGGCTGGACTGTTCCCATAAGGAACAGGGTCAAGACTGATTTGCATATGGTATGGCTGGGTCTGAACTGGGGTGGTGAAATGAGTTAAAGAACAATGATGGATTCAACCCAGATCTGGGACTGGGGGTGAGTGTTTGAAAAGTTTCAGCGCTCCGTCCATCATCTCCTTGTGTTTGCTTTAGTGAACGGATGCTACATACCAGCACCCCACTCTGAAAAGTGTTCCAGACTCCAGTGCAGTTCACCATCTCACACTTTTATGAGCAGATCAGTATCCTGGCTGCAGTCTTATATTGATGGGTGTGGTCAAGGTTGTGATGTTTACAAACAATTTTTTTTTTTTTTTATATTAAAAGAAATTGCCCGCCTCATGTCTGTTAATGCTAGATGGACTGTTTAAGTTTACCATTCTACAAATTGGGTCATGGTTCTTAAAAAGTTGGGAAGCACTGTAAAGACATCTGACTCCAAATTCCCATGTATTCGCTTTGATAATATCTGTTTTATATTGGTATTTGCTGCCAATCCTCAAACAGGCTGCTAGACCGTGTCGACCATGATGGCTCAAATCCCAAACCACAGGTGAGCCAAAAATGCTACAGAGTGTTGTCTAACCCCTGTTTGCATAATATCCAGTATAATATCTTTGAGTCTAATTGGTTTGAAAATTTGTAGGACAACTGGATAAATGTTTACAAGAGCTTACTTCACCGAATAGAGAGAGACATAGAGAGAGAGGAGGGCTGACCACATAGAGTGAGATGGACATGAATGCAAACATGAGAAACAGTATAAATGGCTGAGACGAGAGAGATGTTGCCAAGTAATGTAGGGTTACAGACATACATCAGAATTTAACGTAGAATATATTGGACACCAGCATGAAAATGAAGCGCTGTTCTGGTGTGATGGGGTCAGGCACAGATCACCTCATCTCTCAGCCTCCAGTTTTGACTCTTTCCCTTGCCGCTGGCTATTGGACTGGCCACTGAGCAAAGAGAATTACTATGTCTCAGATGGACACTATGAGGTTTGCTGCAGGGAAGTATAGGACTGTGACGCAACTGAGCTGTCGGTCCGGGTCCTCATTAGGACCAACCTACACTGAAGTCCCATGCATGCAGTGGGCTGCAGCTTGAATGCACTGTTAGTGCAATTTCAGGTGCTGCCACTGTTCACAGGGATGAGGATACACAATACGAGTCATGTAAGCAGAGGATCAAGGCTGTTATGTACCTGGATAGTGACATTGAGTCTGATATGGCACCTAGCTCCAGGGACTGGCCAACATAAAGCATCTATTACTTACCAGTAATCTTCATTACTCTGATTCTCCCTTCTTCACCCCTGTCCTTGTTCTTAAGTTAAATTTGCTGCCAGTGCTATCACAAGTGGGATGCAGGTTGCCTATTTTCTCAAAGTTTCGTGCTACAAAGTGACCCCTCATCAAAATTAATTTGAAGCATAGGACCATTTGATCAGGTCCATCACTGGCCTCTAAAAGAGACCCACCACCTAGGGCCCTCATGCACATTGAGTCTGTGTTTCTGTGAGTCAGGAGGGGGAGATTACACACGTGGTGTCTGTGCTGTATCTGTCTAGTGCCTGATGGAAGCTTTCAAAGCATGTACTGAGTACTATGTGAGCGCATCTTGCACTCCTAGCTGTGCCTCACCTCTTTGTGTGAGGATAGCTGACATCTTACACTGCTGCTGGGTGAGAAATGAAATACTAGCATTGCTAGGTGTTCTGCTGTACCTGTTTCCATGTGCGAGAGTCTAGCACTTGTGTCTCTGCCATATGCGTGTGAGGTCAGGTGACAGGTTACACCGCTGGTGATTGCAAAGGCACCTATCTACGTGTGAGGGAGGCTTGCGCTTGTGACTGTGCTGCACCTGTATGTGTGTGAGGACAGGTAACAAGTTACAGCACAGGTGATTGCACTACACCTTTCTACGTGTGAGGGAGGCTTGCACTTGTGACTAAGCAGCACCTGTATGCGTGTGAGGACAAGTAACCAGTTACACCACTGGTGATTGCACTGCACCTGTTTACGTGTGAGGGAGGCTTGCGCTTGGGACTGTGCTGCACTTGTATGCATGTGACCACAGGTAACAGGTTCACCACTGGTGATGGTGCTGCACCTGTCTTCAGGTGAGGGAGTCTTGCACTTGTGGCTGTGCTGCACCTGTATGCGTGTGAGGACAGCTAACAGGTTCACCACTGGTGGTGGTGCTGCACCCGTCTTCAGGTGAGGGAGTCTTGCACTTGTGGTTATGCTGCATCTGTATGCGTCTGAGGACAGCAAACAAGTTACCACGCTGGTGTTTGCACTGCACCTGTCTACGTGAGAGGGAGGCTTGCGCTTTTGACTGCGCAGCACCTGTGCATGTGTGAGGACGGGTAACAAGTTACACCACTGGTGATTGCACTGCACCTGTTTATGTGCGAGGGAGGCTTGCGCTTGTGACTATGCTGCACCTGTATGCATGTGAGCACAGGTAACTGGTTCACCACTGGTGATGGTGCTGCACCTGTCTCCATGTGAGGGAGTCTTGCACTTGTGGATGTGCTGCACATGTATGAGTCTGTGGGCAGATAACAAGTTACCACGCTGGTGTTTGCACTGCACCTGTCTACATGTGAGGGAGGCTTGCGCTTGTGCTGCACCTGTACGCGTGTGGGAGGACAGCTAACAGATTACACCACTGGTGACAGTGCTGCACCTGTCTACATGTGAGGGAGGCTAGCGCATGTGACTGTGCTGCACCTGTATGCGTGTGAGGACATCTAACAGGTTTACCATTGGTGACGGTGCTGCACCTGTCTACGTGTGAGGGGGCTTGCATTTGAGGCTGTGCTGCACCTGTACACGTGTGAGGACGGCTAACAGGTTACCATGCTGGTGTTTGCACTGCACCTGTCTACGTGTGAGGGAGGCGTGCGCTTGTGACTAAGCAGCACCTGTATGCGTGTGAGGACATCTAACAGGTTTACCATTGGTGACGGTGCTGCACCTGTCTACGTGTGAGGGGGCTTGCATTTGAGGCTGTGCTGCACCTGTACACGTGTGAGGACGGCTAACAGGTTACCATGCTGGTGTTTGCACTGCACCTGTCTACGTGTGAGGGAGGCGTGCGCTTGTGACTAAGCAGCACCTGTATGCGTGTGAGGGCAAGTAACAAGTTACACCACTGGTGATTGCACTGCACCTGTTTACATGTGAGGGAGGCTTGCGCTTGTGACTGTGCTGCACCTGTATGCGTGTGAGGACAGCTAAAAGGTTCACCACTGGGAATGGTGCTGCACCTGTCTCTGTGTGAGGGAGTCTTGCACTTGTGGCTGTGCTTTACCTGTACACATGTGAAGACAGCTAACAGGTTACCACATTGGTGATTGCACTGCACCTGTCTACGTGTGAGGGAGGCTTGCACTTGTGACTGAGCAGCACCTATATGTGCCTGAGGACAGGTAACAAGTTACACCACTGGTGATTGTACTGCACCTGTTTATGTGTGAAGGAGGCTTGTGACTGTGCTGCACCTGTATGCGTGTGAGGACACGTAACAAGTTACACCACTGGTGATTGCACTGCACCTGTTGCACTCAGTGGTGGCCGGCATGGCTCGCGGGTGGCAGGGTGGGTGCGGGGGGGACACGCTGGGGTGGTGGGCAATGTAAAAAAAAAAAACACTTGCCTTGCCACCAGGTCCAGCGTCTCTGCTTCTGCTCTCCTCGTCGGACTCGAGGAACAGGAAGCACAGCCAGGCTACCCTGACCAATCACAACTCTGCAATGCAGCGTTGTGATTGGTATGAGCATCCTGGTTCGACGCTCAATTAGGGAATGGGGGCCAGGGCATGTTCTCCACGCAGGCTGTAATGCAGCCTGCATTCAGAACAGGGAGAGTGTGCATGACTGTTTTGGGCGGCCCGAAAGGGCCGGCCAGACAGTCACCTGCACTTAGGAGTGGGCAAACCACTCCTCCCCTGCCCTGCTCCGAGAGCAGAGCAGCCCCACCCACTCCCCGGCCCGCAAAGCAGCACAGAAACCAGTACTGACGGAAACATAAAATGATAATAACTCAAAGTTAATATCATTTTATGTTTCCTTTACTTTTCACTGCTTAAAAGCAGTGGGGCGACGCTCCTCCGCCATAGTGGAGGAGCCGCCACTGGTTGCACTGCGCTCTGCTGTATGCGTGTGAGGACAGGTAACAGTTCATACACGCCACCATTTCAGAATAGGAAAGTAGGAGATTTTGAAAAAAAATCGGGCGAATGTATTTTTCACATTAACTTATATTGAAGAAGTGGCAATTTTACAGTACTGGTGATAGCACTGCACCTGTCTACGTGTGAGGAAGGCTTGCGCTTGAGATTGTGCTGCACCTGTGCGTGTGTGAGGACAACTAACAGGTTCACCGCTGATGATTGTGCTGTACCTGTCTCCATGTGAGGGAGGCTTGTGATTGTGCTGCACCTCTACGTGTGTGAGGACAGCTAACAGATTACACTGATGGTGACTGTGCTGCACCTGTCTCCATGTGAGGGGGGCTTGCACTTGTTACTGTGTTGTACCTCTTTGCATGCTAATACAATTAAAGCTTACACTGTTGCTGGACAGTGTGCTGCCACCCGCACTCTGCCTGTTCTATAATTGTGAGGAAGCATATAGTTTTGTTGTCTTTGTTGTACCTATTCGGTGCATAAGGGAAATCTGCATTGCTGCTGTTGCCTGTGCTGACACTGCTGATGCCTGTGTCACACCGAGTCTGTCTAAGACAGGAAGGTTTTCTCTGCTTCTGGCTCTTTGTTACCTATTTTGCATGTGACATGAGCCTGCATGGCTGCCACCTGTGCTAAACATCTATGTCTGAAAGAGCTTGCACTGCTGCTGTTTGTAACCTACTTGTTCTGTGTGTGCTAGGAAAACTTGCTTGCTATTACTTCTTGGGTATGTGTTAGGGAAACATGCACTAGTGCTGTCAATGCTGTACCCCTTCCATGTGCTAACACCCATGCTGTGCCCATTCTGCTTGTGCTGTGGGGAAAACTACACAACTGCTGCCTGTTAAAAAGTTCTGTGCTTGTGAAGGAAGCTTTTATTCTTTTATGATCTGTACCCATTCTGAGTAAGAGAAGCTTGCACTGCCGGTGCCTGTACTGCTCATGTTTGATGTGTGACAGGCATGATTATGCTGCTGCTGATAATGCTATACCTGCTCTGTGGGGGTGCGTTAGTGAAGTTTGTTCTACTGCCAGCCATGCTATATCTGTTTTATGTTATGGAATTATGCTCCGCTACAGCTTATACTGTGTCTGTTTGGCATGAGAGGAGATTGCATTTCACCGGTTTTGAATATTCAAAGTACGTTTTTAGGTCTCATCTAAGACCGCACGCATGCACTGTCGCCTGCAAGAGATATTGCTGCCTGCCTATTGCTTACCGTTCATTGGCTTCATTGTCACTCTTATTTGCTGTCTTCTAATTGGTCAGCGCATGCTGGCTTCACTTCCTCTTTCGACTGGGGCACAGACCAAGTATTGATTAATTCAGCTTGATTGCTGTCTTTCCACTGATAGCACTGTGATTGAGGTACTATTCATTTTTTCTTCTTCACCTGTCATCTCTGTCCATTTTGCTTTTACCCTTCCACCCCCTTTGCCTGTTTTGCTTCTTGCCCTCCCACGCCCGTAGTCCTTGTTGCTTCTTCCCCCACATCCCCATTGTCCGTATTGTTTCTTCCTCCCACCCCGCTGTCCATGTTGCTTCTCCCCCTAACATCCCCGTCTATGTTGCTTCTTTCCCTCCTACCCCACTCAGTGCTGCTTCTTCCCCTTCCACCCCCTTGTCTGATGAGCAGCGTTCACCCAGTGCTGTAAATTAGCAAATTTTAGATAATACTCATGCCTTCAACTTGAGACACAACCCATCTGCCAATGCCCAAAAGAAGTATATAGTATCCCCCGCTCATGTGGAAAAGACTAATCATTAGCTTGTGTTGTTGTTGTTGTAAATGGCATCACATGTGCATGACTGTTCAGATGCCAACAGCCTCATGGAAAAGCATAGCGAAAAAGATGGTAAATATGCCTAACGCCTCGTACGTGCCGATCCAGTGTATCGATCCATGACATCCTTCCTGGCAAGGGACAGCTTTATAAAGCATGTTAGGTGCAAGGCAATAGTTTCGGTTTCAGGTGGCCTAAGTATCTATTTTGGGTTGTGGGAAGGCTATGACTCCCCTTCTGGGTACTAGCGCTTCTTCCCCTCTCACCCCCCGCCCCCCATCCCTGTTGGTTCTTCTCCTCCCACCCCCTTATCTGTGTTGGTTCTTCCCCCCACAATCCTCCCGTTGTCTGTTACCCACCGCCCACCCGCCATAAGAAAAAAACCAGCGCTATGACGCAGCCAGCAGTGCATTTTTTTGTTCCATTGCGCTTTCGTTCCCACCATCCCTCTTGATGCCCGTGTTGCCCGTTCTTTCCCACTCTTTGCCCCGTTGTCCGTGTTGCCCACTGCCATAACACAAACAAGCATTGGCATAGCCAATAGGTCTCGCCTTTGGGGCCTTATAAGTGTTTAGCCAGAGCTATTGACTTTGCCAATGTCTTCAAGCTGTGCTGTAGAGAAGTGTGGCTGCTGTGCAGCATGCTGAAAAGTTATAATAAAAAAGGTGTCAGAAGCATTTTTGTTAC
Organism: Calotriton arnoldi; assembly: GCA_963921515.1. NCBI lineage: Eukaryota > Metazoa > Chordata > Amphibia > Caudata > Salamandridae > Calotriton > Calotriton arnoldi. Next base: position 1,803,116 of record CAWUFW010003310.1, on the reverse strand, counting down.
TTTATATATGACCAAGAAGGCATTATGTAAAACTGAACGACCATATTAAAAAAAGTATTTACAATAAAAAATTTCCTCAGTTTTCTTTTGTTCTTGCAATGCTGGCAATGGTTGTTTGTTAAAGCTTTTTTTTTGAGGGGGCATAAACAATCGGAGGGTGAAGGTTGGGAACTAGTACCTGTATTTTAACACTAGCAGCGGCCAGAAGCTAGGGGAGAATCAACAGATGCCAGATTCCGAGAGCAGGCTGAGGTGGTGCTGAGTGATGCTGAGGTGGTAGTGGTGGTGGTGGTGAATGTTGCGGAGACGATGATGAGGTGATGCTGAATGATACTCAGGTGTTTGTGAGTGATACTGCTGTGGTGCTGAGTGATACTGATGTGGTGCTGAGTGATACTGCTGTGGTGCTGAGTGATGCTGTGGTGGTGCTGAGTGATATTGTGGTGGTGCTGAGTGATATTGTCTTGGCGCTGAGTGATGCTGTGGCGGCGCTGAGTGATGCTGTGGCGGCACTGAGTGATGCTGTGGCGGTGCTGAGTGATGCTGTGGTGGCGGTGCTGAGCGATGCAGTGGCGGTGCTGAGCGATGCAGTGGCGGTGCTGAGCGATGCAGTGTAAAGCGGCGGTGCAGTGTAAAGTGGCGGTGCTGAGCAATGCAGTGGCGGTGCTGAGCGATGCAGTGGCGGTGCTGAGCGATGCTGTGGCGGCGCTGAGCGATGCTGTGGTGGTGCTGAGCAATGCTGTGGTGGTGCTGAGTCATCCTGTGGTGGTGCTGAGTGATGCAGTGTTGGCCCTGAGTGATGATGTGGTGTCGCTGAGTAAAGCTATGGTGGTGCTGAGTGATGCTGTTGTGGCGCTAAGTGATGCTGTGGTTGTGCTGAGTAATGCTGTGGTTGTGCTGAGTGATGCTGTGGTTGCACTGAGTGATGCTGTGGTTGCACTGAGTGATGCTGTGGTTGCACTGAGTGATGCTGTGGTTGCACTGAGTGATGCTGTGGTTGCACTGAGTGATGCTGTGGTTAAACTGAGTGATGCTGTGATGGCGTTGAGTGATGCTGTGATGGCGTTGAGTGATGCTGTGATGGCGTTGAGTGATGCTGTGATGGCGTTGAGAGATGTTGTGTTGGTGCTGAGTGATGCTGTGCTGGCTCTGATTGATGCTGTGGTTGCGCTGAGTGATGCTGTGGTGTTGCCGAGTGAGAGATAGAGTGAAGATATAATGCCCAATTAGAGAGGGTGGTGAGAGAGAAAGAGAGAGAAAGGGTGTACATAGAATAAAGAGTGGAGCGGGATAGAGAGAGAGAAAGAAGGGGAGAGAGAGTGAATGAAGGAGTTTGAAAGAGAAAAAGATAAAGGGGTGAGAGAGAATGAAAGGCTAAAAAAGATAGAGAGGGGAGAGTTAATTAAGTAGAGAGAGAATTAGAGAGGGAGAGAGAGAGAAGGAGAGAGACAATAAGAGTGGGGGTGTGGAGTTTAAATAGAGTGAAGAAGTGACGCGGAAAAAGTAACCTTAAATATAGCTTTGCGCTTTGCGCGAATAAATATAAAAAATAAAAAAACAGTGAGAGACAACAATACTGGTAATTAGGCTGTGACTCCCAATATAAAACAAATAGCGATATAAGGTGAAATCAACCCACCGAAGCAATATTTCTAACTAGACAAAAAAAGCTTGCATTTCAATGCTAATCGCTGTTGTTTTTCATGTGACTGTAGTCCAGGGCCCTCAGTTGGTAATGTGAGCTGCTGCTGCGATTGAAACATCAGAGTCCAGAGAGTTAATGAGCCATGACGAGGAAATGAGGAAGAGATAGGAAACCCAGATGCCAGCTGCGCGTGCACGCCATCGTGAACTCAAGCTGGTCGCCAGCCGAAAGCCAGTGTTTGCACTTCCAAAACCCGCTTACTAAAACTCTCGGCCAGACCAGCGCAAGCGCTGGTGCAGGCCGAGACCTAAAAATGCTATGATGTGGCCATCTGATGCGACCATCTCTGGCCGCGTCATAGCGCTTTTTTATAACTTTGAGTCATGCTGCACAGCAGTCACACTGCTCTACAACATGGCTAAGAGACAATGGCAACGCCAATTGCTCTTGCACAGGTGAGTTTTGTCAAGGCTTGTTACTGCTTGTGCTGTTCCTGTCTTGTGTGTGTTAAGGAGGCTTGCAAAGCTGCTGCTTTTACTATATCTGAGTGGTTGGTGTTTAAGGAAGACTTGAGGGCTGTCTCTTGAATGCACGAAACGCTTGCCATACTGTCTCCCTGATTGATTGATTGACTGATTGATTGATTTGTAGATTTATAAGGCACGCGTTTACCCCAGAAAGGGTTATCCTGGCGCTGTTGGTGTGTGAGGACTGTGACCTGGTGATCTCCCTTCTGTGACAGCATGTGCTACGTCTTTTGTGTTGAATCTAGCCTTTATTTTATTTTAGTTCTTCTTCTGGGATTCTCGAAGTACGCCCCATAGCCTTTATTCTATTTTAATTTTTCTTCTGGGATTCTCGAAATACGCCCTGAGCCAGGGCTTTAAGTGGGATGAAAAAACTGGAGGAGGTCTCTCAAAGGGGCGTGGCCACTGTAATTAAGGGCGTGGCTTAAAACTACGTGCTTCGCATAGTGTGCCGCCGACTTGTATTTTGCTGTTTCTGTCATTGCATCCAGATATATGATACAACAAGTAACATCATACCTACAACAAGTCAGGACTATTGGCTTTGTCAATGGTTGATAGTTGCATAAGATAAATAAGCAGCAACTATGGCTTGTATATTATAGAAAAAGCTTCCACTTAAAGCCCTGGTGACACCACGACAATGTTGCTGCTCCTGATTTTCAAAAAGAGAAGGGAAATCCAGAGAGAAAATGACTCTCTTGAAACATGGTACGCCCACCCTTTTATGATTTTAATGAAATCAAATAAAAGTATTTTTGATTGATTGACTCTCTTGAAAGGATTTCCCTTTCCCTACAAGGCTCACCTGGCATGACATCATGTCGTAACTTCTCCGCTAGTGAGAAGTGATCAGTGTGAGCACGCGCACATCGATGTGCCTGCTGTCACTGCTGTCCAGAAGAAAACAGACCGCCTGTGCCAGGGCACAAAACAGAGCCCGATAGAGACCCGTTTCAAGGCCCCCTTTTAAAAAACTGCCGGTGCTCAGCACCAGTGAGACCTGGCCCACTTAAAGCCCTGCCCCTAGCCTTTATTTTATTTTAGTTTTTCTTCTGGGATTCTCGAAATACGGCCCGGGGGCCGCATGTGGCCCTCGTGACCTTTACATGTGGCCCGTGATCAACGGTATCACTGGGCTGCTGTTTACTCAGCTCGAGCATTTAAAAAACTTTAAATAAACAAGCAAGGCTTTACCTAAAGGGTAATTGAAGTTAAGAAAAGAAAGTAACTACGCTGTCCTGCACCACTTAACTTTAGGAACAACTTCATTTTCAAAGCCATCTTGCAGTAAAAGTGTAAAAACATGATAAGGTCTCTTCAAAATTAGAAAAGTGTGTTTCTAATTAACCTGTAGAACCATTGCACCTTAGTACATCAGATTAAATCAGTGCACTGAAGTATTTTTCAAAGTGATAGTTTTAAAATATGAACTTAATAACATGAATTCTTCCCCCACACTGACAACAATGCCAATAGTGAACTAAGAGGCAAGTCAGTTACGTGCAGTCTTAGGGTGCCCTAGGTACATATTACACATGAACAACAGTATTGTTTATTAAATCAAACACAGAAGAAAGTTTTGTACAGCGCACATCCTGAAGTAATGTATTTTGAAATCCTCTTATATGTGATAATGAAGAAGGAGGGAAAGTAGAATAAATCAATTGCCTAGGATCACACAATTTGGTAAAGTGGGGAAGCTGGGAATAAATAAAACGAATTTCGTTGCGCGCGCTGCATCGCCAAATGCGATGCAGCGCGCACAACGAAATTCGTTTTATTTATGTTTACTTGCCTCTAATCGGCCGTAATCCGTAGTTTACTACCTCCCACCCTGCCCCTCCCCCGCCCCACGTCAGCGCCCGGCAGCACTCCCACCACGGGCCGCTACTGGAAGCAAATGCAGCAGAGAGGAAACAAAGGCTCACATCTTGTTAGCACTTCACACATACTTAAGAGAGGCAGCTTTTCACTTTGTTCAGGCTCTGTTTAGGAGATATGCATGCACTGTAAGAATGTCAGATGTGTTGGTCTTTCCCAGTATTTACACAAAATAAATAGCATTTATATAGTGCTTACTACCCCTGAGGAGGCGTTGTAATAATTTAAATATCACTATTTCTTCTTGTAAAGCACTATTGGTAGAGGAAGTTTACGCTGACAAAAGGCAACATTGTTTTATATGTAGCTTACAAAAGTGTGAATCTTCTGCCAAAATCAGAAGGGTTTCCCTGTATACTCGAAACGTGCTCTAATGTACTCATGATAGACATGTTAAACATATGTGAGGGCTTAAGATCTGATGTCACTTCCTATGATGCCACTTCCTGTGATGTCACACGCCGTGATATCATGCGCCTGTGATGTCACTTGCATACTGGTTAACTAGGTTAGTCCCCCCACTTCTTTTTTTAGGACTTGTGCCTTGAGTGCTACACACACTATATGCGACTGTATGCACCAGGGCCGGACTGGCCATAGCGGGAATCCGACATTTCCCCAGGAGGATGGAAGGTGGGGGCCGGTTTTGTTACTGGGGGCCCGTTTTCAGTGGCGCAGCAATATCCTCCTTCCCTCTCCTCCCACACCCCACCCCAACCCCCAGTAACACAAGCAGCAGTGCGTCACAGTTGCGCCCCCTCCCTCCCCAGGGCGGGTCCGACAAAACACCTGGGCTGCTTTGAGTTCTGAGTCCGGCCGAGATCACTTATGGCTAAACGCTCCCTGGTGAATATTCCGGTGAGTTGCTGCCCTCTAGTTGCAGATGTACGAGACGCTTTCTCTTATTTCCAGAACGAGAGCTCAGTTTCTACCAGTTTATTTCTATGAGGAATATTCTGGTGATTTGCTGCCATCCAGTGACGTGTATACAAGATGCTTTCTATTATCACTACAACGAGAGGACATTTGTTAGCCACTTTTAATTTCCAAGGGGAATGTTCCAGTGACTTGCTGCCCTCCAGTGGCGTTTGTACACGATGCCTGCCATTATTACTAGAACGAGAGACTAGTTTCTTAGCCTCTTTTAATTTCTAAAGGCGCTACTATATGCCTTGTCTCTCTTTGCTTATCTTGATGTGGATCTTAAAATCTTTATTTATTTGACTAATTAATACCTTCGGCGAGCGGAAGACCAAGGGGTGGTCTAGTTACTTATATCTCTGTGGCCGTTGACTGCAAGTTGCAGGTGATCTCAACCACATACCCGGGAATTTTGGCACTGTCAGTAATTAGGGGGGATACTAGATGGGGAATTTTTAATTTTTACAACTCGGTGGCTTGTTCGCATGAGGTGTGTAACATTACCAACCTGGGAGCACTCATAAAACAACTCATGGGTCGTGGATTTTATAACTTTTTGGTGTCTGGTGATTTTAATATACACCCTTGCGGTAATCCTTCAATATCCTGTATCTCGGAGTTGGGATGAGGGGTTTTCATTTTGACCACCATCTCCAAGGAGAACTGTTGAACAATATGCTAAACGAACTAGATCTGGTGGTCACGATGTCTTTAACTGACCCTCACACCAAGTTCACTGTACCAACGTTTAGAGGCAACGGAAAAGGATCATTTATTGATTTTATTTTAATTTCTTCGTCGTTGCTATCCTTTTTTAATGGTTTTAACATTGCAGTAAGTGAATTTAGTGACCATAATCCTTTAACAGTCCATATGTCGGGCCCCTTATTAATAAAAACTGGGGAGGCTTCAAACGGGGGCACTTTGAAACCGACGGATGGAAAGCGAAGATTAAAATGGTCCCAGGTGTCTCCCGACAGTTTTTATAATAAGGTGAAAACATCCTGTGCCCATGAACTGTCATTATGTACATCTGAGAGGTCCACTCCCAATGAGATCCTTGGTGCCTATGAGGTAATAGCGCCAGCAGTGGGCGAACTGTTAAGTGCTCCGGCCAGAGGCACTGCCTCTCATGGCCCCAGATGGTTTGACTCAGATTGCTCCAAATCAGCTAAGCGGCTGAGGGAGGCTCTGGCAACCAAACCAAGAATCCAAACTGAGGTCTGTGCTTGTCGTAGGGAATACAAGATAGCCCTGGCCAAACGTAAGGGAGCACTGAAGGAAGACGCCTGGAAGGAGCTGATTGACCCTAGCACTTTGAGGAACAGCTCGAGGTTTTGGAATGTTGTGAATGGGCCCCTGTTTGTTAAGGGTGGGGGGGAGGGCCTTGTGGCTCACATCACAGAGGAAGAGTGGGTACTTCATTTTAAAACCATGTTTGACTGCCCGCTCAAGCCTATCCATAGTGAACCCCAGAATAGGAAGGGTGCTCTGATATGTTTTGATAGGAGTGAGATCATGGAAGGGATTCTGGGGCTAACTATTAACAAAGCCCCAGGTCCAGATGGGATCCCCCCGTTTTTATTTAAGTCAGACCCCTTGTTCTGGGCTACGATTTTAGTCACTATTTAATGCGGCAGCTAAGAAGGGGTGTCCTCAGTCTTGGGCTTCTTCAACCATAGTCCCAGTTTTTAAAAAGGGCAACAGAAATAGTACTCACTGCTATAGACCAATCTCGCTTATCGATTCAGTGGTCAAAGTGGTGGGTCATGTCCTTTTACAGAGATTAACAACCTGGGCAGATGAGAATAGGATCCTGTCGGACGTCCAGTATGGCTTCCGGCCGGGGCGTTCCACTGTCGCACAGTGTCTTAATTTATTTATGATACTGAATAAATACACTGTTGCGCATTCTGGAACTATCCACCTTGCCTTCATGGATTTGTCATCCGCTTTTGACTGTGTAAACAGGGCCAAGCTATGGCAGTCCATGAGGGCAATGGGGGTAGAAAATAGCATTGTTAATTTTCTTGAGGACCTGCATTCATTAACTAAAGCCAATGTCAGGTTCTCACAAAATCTGCAGGTATCCAGGGACTTTGAGATTATGAAGGGTGTCCGGCAAGGTTGTATTCTGGCGCCATTTTTATTTAATTTTTATATCAATGAATTAGATAGTGTGCTGAGGGCAACCGGAGCGGATTTCCCCTATGTAAGACGGCGGGGCATTCCCGTCCTGCTCTACGCGGATGACGCCGTCCTAATATCCAGAACCGAATTGGGCTTACAAACCCTTTTAACTGCGTTCTCTGGATTCATGACAGATCGGGACTTGGCCATTAATAACTCAAAGTCCTATGTCATGAAAGTAGGGAAAAATACGAAAAGGAGCTTTCAGTTCAGAACCGGTAATGATAAGATTCCCCGCACGAATGTTTTCTCTTATTTAGGGGTCTTATTTGATGATCAACTCAGGTGGGACCCCTTAATTAAAAGAAAAAAAGGGGAACTGGTGCGGGTCAATGCTGCACTTTCTAAAGTGGGAAAGAAATCGACAGGAGCTATGCTTCAAGTGTATCAAGCAAAAAGCTTAGCTATAGCAACTTATGGTAGTGAGATCTGGGGATACACGGTAACAGAACCCCTCCAGGTTGTGGAAAATGGGTTTCTAAAAAGGTTAATATGTGTCCCGCAAGGAACCTTGAATATGGCGGTACATGAGGAATTGGGGGTCTCCTACCTAAGTGATACCCTTGCTCTGCGTCCCTTGATTTTTTGGTTAACGTGTTGGTTAAATGAAGATCTAATCCTCACTCATTTGATCTTAAGAGAATGCCTGTCCTTAGATAATGTGGCTTGTATCCCTGGCTTAATTATATTAAAAGAGGATTTGAATGGATTGGGCGGGGAGTTTTATTCTCTAAGCCAGATGTTATTGTAAGAAAGGACGTGGAATTAACCAAGTCAGCCTTTTTGAGCAGAAGGCAAGCAGATCGGGATGCAGAAGAGGCACGGAAACCTAGTGTTCGGGCATATCTAGTGCTCAAATCGACGCCACTGTCTGAACCATACCTCATGGGTTCCTTGACGACACATGAAAAATTTCTTTTAACCAGGTTCCGGATGAATCTCTTCCATCTCCTGTTAGCAAGACCCAAGGGGGCTTCTAGAGGTCAAGTGCTAGCTTCATGTGGCTTCGACGGAAAGTCTCCTCAGGACTTGCTGCACTTCATGTTTTTTTGTAAACTATACGAAGTCCCCAGGAGGCATTTTTTAGTTCCTATTTTAAAGAAATTGAATTTTAATCAGGTCAGACCTGCCCTAATGTATCTCTAATTGTTGAAGGATTATTGTATCATTTTTATTGTAGGGTTTTTAAAGGCATCTATGAAATCTAGGCACTTTATGGACATGTAGAGTCTATTGATTTAGACATGTTTTTAGATGATTTATTGTGTGGTAATGGAGTCTGTTATGTTATAATTTTTTGTTTGTATGTATTGTATTTGTGTAACTTTTATGGTTTTATAAACAAAAACCGAATAAAGTTTATTGACGTGAGTGAGTGAGACTAATTAATACTGTTTCCGTACACCACGGCTACCGACATTTGTCTGCGGCTTGCCATGTGGCTCACGCTAAGTTGATAAAGGAATTGAAGTTACACTACTTGAAGCCTGATGACTCTGAAATATGTTCTGTTGGATAGTCCAGAATCTCACCCATAGCTCACTTCTAAACACTGGGCTCAATCGTCATCTTCCACGGTTATTCTATTGTGCTGTTTGTTTTTACCTAAGCATCTGGTGTCTGTCAGGTTTATGGTGATATTTGGCAACAGAGAAGAATTAATTCAACTAAATAAAAACAAGCATATGTGAGCAATATTTTCTGTAATAGACTAACGTCCACAAGCACTTGATGCAGAAAGTCACAATCCATATTGGGAAAACAGCTCATGGTGATCCACAAAGGTGGCTTAAGGGCCGCTGGTCCTCTCTATAACCTCATCAAATTTGAGTACTTTGTTTTTGGTGTTCAGTCGCTTGTAAAAATAAATAAATTGTAATACCACGTATTTTTTCAGGTTCACATATTATTGTAAGCGCACATATCTTTTCCTATCCACTGATTGTATTGTTTACACTCGTGAGATGTTTTGATGCTTACTACTGTCGCAATTGGGACCACTATATCACTGTTAAGCGCTCTGACACCCTAACGGGTCACGTTCGTGCTATATAAAACACTAAATACATTTTAAAAAATCCCGTAAATTATTTTGCTTTATTCTTCATTCATTATAAATCTTGACATCAATATATTTCAACTTGATGCGTTTTGGGACTTCTGAAGTCCCTTCTTCAGGAAATCATAATATATATCTACAAAGGAAGTAAAGTTCAAGACTCACTGCATAGTCATGGATTTTTTTTTACAGAGCTACAATGTCATCCTTTTTTCGGTACAAAATTGTGCAACTCTATGGTGTCTTGTGTGGGTTACACACCTATGCATGCGTTTCTGTAATGCCCCCTCCGTCTCAACCTGCATTACCATGATTAACAAACCTACCTTAACATGCTTCTTTTAAATACATCTTAGTTATTAAATGAATCCTGTCAGTGTCAAATAATACGAGAGTAATAGGTATGTCAATCTCTAAATCCTTCATAAACAAATCTTTTAATATATACATTGAACGGACTTTCATAAGTGTTCTATTGTCGCCTCTTTTAATAGTTTCACTGCAGCACAGCGCAACATACTGCAACACTGCACTTAAACTGTGAGTTTATCGCTGTTGTATTAATATAGCCTTATAGCCCGCCGTAGCGAGCTATACCGGCTATTAAAGGCCCGCTCCAGCGTTAAAGGCCCGAGCTGAAGGCGAGGGCCTTTAACAAGGGAGCGGGACTTTAATAGCCGGTAAAGCCCAGCTACCAAGGGCTATAAGGCTATTAGAACATTCTGCCACTAGAGGGCAGAATGTTCTAACAAATAAAACAAAGGCTTCAGGGAGCGCGAGGGGATTGAAATCACCTCAGGCTCCCTGAAGCCTTTGTTCACAGCCAAAGCTGTGAGCAAAGAAACATTGGAATGTTGGAGCTCCGGGCTTATACCAGCCATTATAAGCCCAGAGCTGCTCCATTGTTTTCAATGGAGCTCCCAACATTCCAATGTTCTAATAAACACTTAAAAATAATTCTGAGTAAAGCTACAAAAACATTTTCTAAATGCAGTTGCTCATTCCAACCCAATGACTCATCTGTTTGTAAAAAGTACATCCACTAACATTCGTTTTGTAGTAATAATTGTTCATATTACTTCCTGTTTGTGGAGGTTTAATCTGTTCAATCACTTGAAATCATAACTGTGCAATAGAATGTGTCTTGTCAATAAAATGTCTTGACAAACTTGATTTAACACATCGGTTTCCTATGTTGTATTGTATTGCAACATATACAGCGCTTACTACACTTATGTTGTATTTATGTTCATTTATTCTAATCTTTACTGCTTGTGTTCACACTTTGGAGGAGAGGCGTTGCGTCTGCCACTCTACGCCTACTCTCATGTGCATGAAATCTTATCTTCTCTGAGGACAGGCATTGCTTGTGTGAGTACTTAGAAACTATATGAGCTGCTGTTAGTTTTCGCTTTGTCTGGCAATGTTGTCGAGAAATGTCTGTGTATCACATATAGCACTTAACTGCCCTCAACACCTCATCTGGTTACCACACCTTCTAGTGCATGATACATTTTCCTGAGGGTGCCTGCACTTCCTGAATCGAGCTATAACTTTTTAGTATCCACATATATTCAGTGTCTCGCAGTGCTCTGAAGCATTTCTAAGCATAGTTCTTTGGCCTTAGCTATACAAAACAGAAAACACACATGCTTGGTGTCACGTGGGGTGAAGGTTACAGGGGCGGTTTGTCCATAGTAGCGTGGGGGCATTGACCCCCTGACCTCCCCACTGCCACTCACCACACATTTTCACTCTCACACCTTCCCCTCTCACCTGTTTAGGGGGCGGGCTAGGACGGAGTTCTCTCCCCTGGCGTTACAGCAGCCTTTTCAGGCTGTGTTAACTGAACTGCGCATGTCGGATTGGCCAGTGCTTTCACTGTGGCCAGCCTGATTTGCGCAGTTCAGGCTTCTGCAGTCAACAGCTGAAACGCAGCTGAGAAGCAAAAGCACAGCTTCGTAAGTGTCAGATGGAGTGCTGTGTTGTCTACTCCAGCCGGTCCTAGCACTGCTCTTATGCTATATAGCATTGTAAGCAGCAAGAGAGCAGTGCCTGGATTGGCTCGATGCTTTTGTCCAGCAAGCAGCGTGAGGCAGGAGGAACTTCTGGTGTGTTTTCAGCCAAATGTGTGCTGCAGAAGATCTTCAAGAGAGGTAAGTTTGTTTTTAATTTTATGGGGTTGAAAGTAATGTATGTGCGCACCACTTTCTAAAGGGAGCAGCCGCCACCTGGTGACACATTATTCCATGTGTTTTTAGAGGCCCCGTAAAGTATATGCTTAGAAGCAGCTTTATACATTCAGCTGCCTGCCATAGGGGTTTACTACTCAATTCTTTCTTTAAGCCAGTCTAGCTCCTTACTAATGCTTGCTTTTCAACGTTCATTAGAGAACAAAAGTTGTGTCCTGAGAGAAATATACTGCGATGTGTGGCGATATATAGGAAGGCTAGTGTAACAAGGAAGAAGAGGGCCTTTGCTGGTAAGCAAACTTCCTTTTATTCTAATTACAACTGTTCTGGTAACTAGTAACTTGGTTGCTCAGAAAGATAGGTACTAACACAGAGACGCTAATGCAGCCCACCGTAATCCAGCATCAACTGCCAATTTCTCCTCACTGAATTCTATTCCAACATTCTTGATGACATCCGCGACTTTCCATTCCTAGCCACCCTTCATAAAATCTTACCACTGCTGACGCATGCAATCAAAATGCCACACATATCCCTTGTTTTATATAAAACTTAATGTAACGAAAAACGAACCTAAACCAATATACTAATAAGTGAAACATCCTCTGTCCACTACAGAGCAACAATCTTTTGACTACCTTCAAACTGATATAATAGAATTCCATCAACCCAACCATAGCACAAACCCGTCCAGTTTCCTGGGAAGATACTTCTCTCACACACGAAGTCTCACATCACCACCCCTCCAATCAGAAAAGATCTCCTCATTCTCAACAACATCATTTGTACAACCATCAAGGACAGTCAGACTACAAGAATTAGACAAAGTTTGGGGTAACTCAATATCCAGAAACACATTACTATTTTCCCCTCTCTATCTTTTTCAACAAGCTCAGAATCGCGCTATACCAAAATTCTGTTCATGTTCCATACCTTACTACCTTCCATTCTCACAGCTCTTTTGAAAACCTGAATAACTTTATGAGAGGATGTCCACTGTGGAATCCCCTTACCCTCGTTCCTAAGCTTACTAATCCTGACCAATTGCCCCAAATAGATTCCTGATTTGGGCAAATATCCTCTACTGGAATCCATCCTACTTTTCATTTTTCTTTCACTTTCTAAATGTGACCAAAAATATCTTTCTGGTTAGGAACAATTTCCTTACCCTTACATTTCTTTAACCACCAAGGGCACTATTTTAAACTAGGAACCAAACCTCATAAAAGTTGGAAAGATGTACACTCAGTCGCAAGGCGAACAGTAATGGGATATGCCAACAACATAGACTTCAAACACTTCATTCAATCAAGGGGGGGCACTAGAGGGCACACAGCAAGATGGCTGCGCTTTAGTGTAGCTCTGCCGGCTGAACTGAACATCCATGCATAATCCTGCTTCAAACTCGGCATCCATTGCCCAAAGTATGTGGGTGACGCTGCTGGGGCATTATTAGTGGCACAGGAGTGACATCGAGGCGGCGCTTTGCCTAAACTCCGATATCTCCGCATCGCTGACATCGCTGGCTCAGGGGAAGAAAATGTCTGCCGTGTGATGCTGCCGCGGCCCTGATTGCAACCCAATAGGAGACTTTGCTGTGGTGACGCTGTGCGGGCCAAGTTGAGGCGGTGAGATTGCAGCGAAGACTGCTTGCTCCCCCCTTGCTGTGGAGACTGGCATATGTGGAGGTGAGCGGAGTGTGGAGGCCCGAGAGTGAAAACGGCAGAGGGAAGAAAATGGCTTCCGTGTGCTGCCGCCGCGGCCCTGATTCCAACCCGGTAGGTGACTCTGCTGTGGTGACACTGTGCGGGCCAAGCTGAGGCGACGAGATCACGGCGAAGACTGCTAGCTGCCCCCTTGCTGTGGAGGCTGGTGTATGTGGCGGTGAGCAGAGTGCGGAGGCCCGAGAGTGAAGACGGCGAAGGGAGGCGCCCGGCGCGCTCGGCTCACCGCGCTGCCCAAGCGTGGCCCTAGACACATTGGTGAGGACGCGGAGCTCGTGTGCTGCACCCGCTTGGGACTGGACATTGCTGCTGCTGGGCGTGTGAAGTATTGGCCCCCCCGGGAGCCATGAAATTCCAGATAAGTGCGCGCGGAGCATTGTGCTGTATTTAGGCCTGGTGGGAGCGGGATCCCCTGGTGGGCTCGTCCCACTTGCGGGGTTGGATGTGCCTGGCTGGGCGCTTGGGGCACCGTGGCGCGGTCTGATGAAACGTTGAGGACTGTGTACACATTCACCTGCGTGAGCCAGCATACTGCATAGTGGGCATTAAAGGTCCTCTGGCTATCGCAGATCGCTTTGGGCCCAGAGGGGGTCGAGGTTGGTGGTCCTTTCCCTTGGGGGTGTGACTTGGGATCAATATTGACTCGAGAGGTGAGTCCTAGGGGGCATTTGATATCCCTGGCATAGCGGATTGGCCTGTTTTTGGAGGTGGAGGTGGCGGTGCATGGACCAGACCACGACGAAGCTGTGTGGTGCGGTGTGGACGTGAGGCCTGACTGTCTAGCCGGGCCCCCTTGTTTCCTGAGACAATCCTCCTGACTACTACGTGGTGGGCCACTGTATCGGCTCCTCTCCAGCGCTACCTGGTCACTGCTGCACCGTTCGAGGAGGTTCAAAATGGGCAAAACAGATAAAAATCAGCCCCGCCTCACCTTCGAGTCCCGCAAGATGCAGCACAGGGCTACGCCGGACTCTGAATTAGATGCCCCTTCGGAGAGCCCTTCTACTCTTGAGACCACGCTCCTTGCCATGCAGAGCAGTCTGCAGTCTATAGATGGAAAGATCGACGCGCTGACCCTCAGAATAGATCACATGTCTACGAAGTTATAAACAAGGCGCCAGACTGGGGGAAGTTGAAAAGCGGATATCGGACGCGGAAGATGCTCTACAAAATGTCACTTCAAAAACTCTTGACATGGAGAAGGTCCTCGCGGTGATTTAAGCAAAGAACGAAGACTTGGAGGCCAGGTCCCGGTGCAATAATCTTCGGATAACTGGTCTGCCGGAATCAACCAACACGGGGAAACTTGAAACTTATGTCAAGGAAATGATCCGGGAGATCTTTGGGTCCGAAAATCTATCTGCGATGCTCATAGTTGAGAGGGCCCACTGCACCCTGACTGCCCCCCCCCCGGGCGCCCAGCCGAGACTGATCGTGGCCCGATTGCTAAACTATAGGGATCGTGACTCTGTGCTGCGGCTCTCCCGTGAGAAGGGAAACATAACCTTTCAAGGGAACACTCTGGCGTTTTACCCCAATTTTACTGCTTCGGTCCAGGCGGCCCGGAGGGAGTTTCAACCTGTGAAAAAACTACTGTTGGCCGAGAACATTCCATACGCAATACTGTATCCGGCCCGGCTGCGCATTGGCTCTGAGGGCAAGGCCAAAATTTACACCTCTCCTAAATCTGCCATGGACTACGCAAAGTCGCTTCAACGAGCCAGACGGGAACACTCCAAAGTCTTGGAAGAGGAGGAGGACTGATGGGTTGACAGCCTTCACGTTATCCTTTACCTGCTGGACTTTTTCTGGTATTTCAATATGGCAGGGAATGTCAGACGAGATTTGCCTACGGGCTTGGGGGTTTGCATAATCTGTCTGAATGTCACTAATTTTGTCCACTCCCCTGGAGAGAAAATCTACATTATGTGTGTTCTGTACTCTATTGCTGATTGATGATATATGTGCACTTGCGCTACTGTGCATAGATTTGTAATGATTAAGTGAAATCTCTGTGTAGTTTGGCCACCTCCCTTCACATCTGGGAGGCCAATTGCACTCTAGCGCTCCCGCATGGGTGTACCCCGAAGTTGTTTCTGGGACATGTTCCTCAAGTGGGATCTGTTTTTTAGTTCTAGGGAAGGCTTTGGCAAGTTGCGGGGGGTTAATTGTTTCTGTTTCAAAGCAGGTGCAACTAAAGATGCATGTGTCAGTAGATTTAATGATTGCCGTTGTTACAATCATCCTCAAACTTTACAAGAAATGGCTAAGAATAGATGCACTTACACACCGGTGGTTCTCTTAAATTGTTAACTTGGAATGTCCGAGGGATGAACAACCCTAGAAAGATCCGTAAGGTGTTTGCGTATTTGAGTCAACATGATATTCAGGTGGCTTTCCTACAATAAACGCACCTTACTAAGCACACAGAACAAAGTGTGGGGTCGGGTTGGGCGGTAATCAGAGTTGCATCCTCGTATTCTGCATATTCAAGAGGGGTGTTAATACTGGTTAAATGGGGAACTCCATTTAAGTTGATTTGCTCTGAAACAGATGACCAAGGGAGGGTACTTCTTTTGCATGACTGCCTCGGTAGCACAAGGCTTTTACTCGTAAATGTATATGGCCCAAATGTGGATGACCCCTCATTTTACAATGATGTCTGGAGGCGCATGGCGGCCGCTCCCCCTGCGGCAGTGCTATGGGGTGCTGATCTAAATGTCTACTTGGACCCGCGGCTAGACAGGTCTGCCAGCACCTCATGGCACGGTAAGCTGACTGCAAAGATGATTAACGAGATAATGGAGGCGGAGGGCCTGGTTGATGCATGGCGATGCCGCAACCCTACTGGCAGGGAGGGCACATTCGTATCCCCTGTACACGGCTCGTGGTCTAGATTAGATTACTGGTTAGTGTCAAAGGAGGCTAGTGCATGGATCACGACGGTCCGCCACGTTGCCAGGACGCTATCTGATCATTCCTCTGTGCTGCTGGAGTTGACTGTGCCACTCTTCTTGAAGCCGGCCTTTCAGTGGCGTCTTCAGCCGACTGAATTATTAGATCAAGTGTTTCGTGTCAAGATTGGGGAGGCTATTGCCTATTTTGTTTTAGAAAATGAGGGCACAATTGAGAGTCCTGAGACAATATGGGAGGCCTTTAAAGTCACAATTCGTGGGGAATGTATTGGGGCCCAGGCGGGGGTCTTAAAGTCATTACGGTCCAGGTTGCGCACATTAGAAGACCAGATTAGGGAGCTGGAATGCAAATACGCACGCCGGATTCTACATTGTTGGCCCAAGCTAGGGATCTCATTTCTGAATATGACGAAGCTGCTGCACAAGAGTCACAGCATAGATCCAGGAGGTGGGTGGCGAGGCGGTATGGTGAAGCAGGACTAGTCGCTCTCTGGCTGAGAAACTCCGATCACAGGCGAACTCAGATCATATTGTAGAAATACTTGACAGCAATTCAGAGCCGCAATATACCACCCCAGATATATGCCAAGTGTTTATGAGGTTCTACTCAACTATATGGGCCCGTACCACTGGTGGAGGAATCCGATATCACACAGGATTTAGATGACATTGCGCTGGGCTGGTTGTCCCCTGGACAACGTGAGTACCTTACGCAATCCGTGACGGTTGAGGATGTCAAGGAAGCTATAATGTCGTTGCACAATGGCAAAGCTAACGGACTTGATGGCCTACCAAGTAAATTTTATAAGGCGTATGTGGACCAGTTGGCTATTGGCAGTATATGCTTAAGCCTACGAGGCGGGTATTCTCCCTCCCTCTCTCCGGGAAGCTTTAATAGTCACATTAATAAAACCAGAAAAAGCAGCTAACAGGTGTGAGTCATATCGGCCCCTCTCAATGATAAATATAGACACCAAAATACTCTCCAATTATTGCTAACAGACTGCAGCCTCTGCTCCCCAATCTGGTATTACCAGATCAATCTGGGTTTATACCCAAGAGATCCACAACACATAACCTACGCACGTTATTTGCAGTGCTTAACTATCTGGACCCTGAGTTCCCGGCTGCGGCTGTACTGTTAGATGCGGCCAAGGCCTTTGACTCCTTGCGCTGGGATTTTATGTTTGTGGTGCTGAAGCGTATGGGGATGCCACTGTTCTTTTTAAAATGGGTGTATCTGCTGTATAATAGCCCAGCTGCCAGGATACGCGCTAATGGAGTGGTCTCTGACCCAATAAATATTTACAGAGGTACTAGGCAGGGATGCCCTTTATCCCCAATGCTGTTTTCTTTGGCGTTGGAGCCCTTGGCTTGTAAGATACGTCAAAAACATGCAGATGCAGCGCTGTGGTTTAGGCAGCGCCTGCTAGTAATTTCTTTATATGCAGACGACATGTTGTTGTATGTCAGGGAACCCGCGCTGCATCTGGCATCTCTACTAAGGGAATACGTGTGTTTTGAGAGACTTTCTGGGCATGGTATTCCCCCTCAGGAATGGTACCAGCCAGGTGGAGCTGGAGTTCCCGCTAAGCTGGTCCCATGAACCTGTGCGATACCTTGGTGTATGGGTGCATAAGAATCCCGACACCGTAATCAGCATGAACTATGGCCGTGCGATCGCTAAACTGAGTGACCAGGTCACCAGATGGTCCCGACTTCCCCTATCATTAGCAGATAGAATAGCTATCACCAAGATGACTGTTCTTCCCAAATTGCTGTATTTATTTGTGAACATTCCTTTGTTGCTTAACAAGGCTAACTTTCAGGCTATACAATCTTGTGTACTAGAGTTGGTGTGGGCAGGAAAGAAACCTAGATGCAGCTGGGAGACACTAGTGCTGCCATTTGAACGTGGGGGTTTTGAAGTTCCAGACATGCGCCTATACTACCTTTGCGCACAAGCTCAATTTGTGCATTATTGGTACTTTCCTCAGCGCTACCTTCCACATCTTGCAATTGAAGCCGATAATGCTCACCCGACCCCACTAACCGGCATGGTGTTGCGTCATAAAATACTGAGACACAAGAATGAGTTTAACACAGTTTCATGCACTGTTAAGGCGTGGAAAGCTATGGGGACTCGTGCTGGAGTTGAGAACTTATACGCACCAGCCTTGCTGGTTGCTGCGCACCCAGCCATCTTGGTGGCGTGCGAGAAGGGGGCATTAAAAATACTGGCTAAAGCGGGTATTACCAAAATGGAGGATATGTACCCTGATGGTAAATTTCTATCATTAAATGCCTTCATGGCTGGAACTCAGTGTACAACCATGCAGTGTTTTATCTTCACTCGGCTGCGCATGGCTGTGAGAGCACTTGACTCAGGATTCCCGGACGAGCCACAAATGCTTAAAGCCTTACGAATAGCGATATCTGTGAGCGATTCAACTGGTCTTATTACTCGGCTGTATAATGCATCTCAAAGGGAAGGGAGGCACATAGCTCCATCTCCTTCGCTAATTGGAACGAGCAGCTGGACAGGCCATTAACCTGGGATGACTGGGTGGAGTGTTGCACGCTGACTGGTCGCTTCACGGCAAACTGCAATCTTCGTATAATTAATTTCAAGTTTTTGCATCAAATGTATTACACGCCGATGAGATTGAAGAGATTTGGGTTGCGTGAAGATGCTAAGTGTGCAAGATGTGGGGTGAATGAGGCAGACTTCGTGCACCTTGCCTGTACCTGCGGTCCAATCAACAATTTTTGGGCAAATGTTACTCGTGCCCTTACGGAGATGGTGGGTGAAACTGTGGCATGCTCCCCTGAGATTTGTCTGTTGGGATTAGTGAAAAAATTAAAGCCCTGTAATAGGCAGATGGTTGCCGTCCCAATGCTCTTGGCAAAACGTCTAGTTGCTAAATATTGGGGGTGGGAAGATGGCGCCAAAAATGAATCAATGGTTGAAAGATCTTGCTTACTGTAAAGAGCAATTAGCCACCTATGCTGAAGAACTACCCGAGGCATCTAGGCCGAAAGACCTTTGGGCCCGTTCACATGTTATCTGCTGGCAAATCCAAATGTGCCATAGAATCCTAGTTTCCATTTGAATGACACTGGAGTGTATAAAGTGTATCTCGATTGTGATTTAGCATTTCTGACGATAACGATGTACTTGAAGTATAATGCTGCACCGCATTGGTTTCACACTGCTTCTTGTTCTAGCTTTGTTTTTTTTGTGGTTTTTTTCTTTTTCTTTTTGTCATTTCTGAAAATTATGACTCACTTCCACTATTATGAACAGTTTCCTCAGTATGTCTCTGATGCAATAAGTGTTTCGAAATTGGAAAACGTTGTAACTATTGAGCAAATGCTATAATGTTGACATATATCGCAGTAACTGGATTGTAACTTGTATTTCTTATTTGGCCAATAAAATAAAAAAAATAAAAAACACTTCATTCAATCAAGACCTGAATTACAAGACAATTGCTAGGATTCTTTAACTACTGTATTGAATCTCTCGACTTGGCCATTAGCCTAGGGATGATGCACTGAAATGTTCTTATGTACAATACCTAAATTCCTCAAAGCAACCACTTGACAAATGGGGACCATTGTCAGACACCAAACTCTCAGGTACACCATCCCAAGAAAAATATAATCTAGAAAATCAATGATATTGTTGCTTTCAACCTTATCTACCACCCTAACCTCAGGCCATTTGGAAAAATAGTCAATTAAAACTATTCCAAAAGCTTCACTTCAGGGTAAAATAGTCAAAGGACTAATTATATCAATCTCAACTTGTCTCCGAGGTCCCACAGGAATAGCTACAGGATAAGGCTCAACATTTTGTTAGTATTAATGCAAGCACTATAATGCCTAATCAAATTGTCAACGAAGGCATCCAGAGATGGCCATCAATATATTTCCCTTATACATCTTTTTGTGGAAGACATTCCAAGATGACCCTCATGGCACAGCTCAATTATTCCTCCGGTTAAGCCAATGGGTGGAACAATTTTGTCACCTCTCGAAATAATGCCATTAAAAACACTTAATTCATCCTTAATCTTAATAAAAGCATTTAACTCTCCTCTCAAATTCCTTTCCTCTGGCCAATTTGTAGAGCAATATTCTACTACTTCATTCAATACCATATCATTTACCATTTCTTCATCCCATTTTCCCTTTGAAATCGACGTAACAACTGTATTAACATCCTCAAAAGTGAACGCAACCTCGACCTAATGTTCAGCTTAATTACTTGTTTTCATGATTTTTATTAGGCTTTCTTGACACGGAGTCAACATGTACATTCCTGTAACCAGGCACATGTTCTATCTTGTAGTAAAAAGCTTGTAACTTGCTGGCCAATCTACTCAACCACGCGTTGTGAAGCTAAAGATCTTAAATCTGCTAAGTACTCTTCAATGGTCTCGTTCTCACTTTGTGCTCTAGTCTAGAACAAAATTTATAGCACTCCATTACTACATTCACACTTTTGCCAAATCTTAAATTAAGTTGTTTCACAGCATAGTCAAAGGAATCCAAACCTTCCGAAACATTAGACTTTATTACAGGAAGCCTGTTCTGCCCCCCCCCTCCCCACCTCCCGTAATGTTTTAGCAAAGACAATTTTTGTGTTGAATTACAATCATCCCCTTCTAAAACCTCCACAGAAGCCAGAAATGCTTCAAACCAATTTTCCCAAGACATGGCAAAATCAACAGAACGTTGGAGAAATCCTGAATGCGGAGAAATGGAAGACATATTGACAATACCATAGTTAACAACAAGTAAACTTTGAATGTAAAGAATCAATTGAAAGTAACAAGGTGGGCCTATCACCGAACATGCAAGCACATGTCAATTGAAAGAAACGAAGTGTGCCTGTCACCGCAACTATAATACTTAGTGAAAACAATTTGAAAGGTAAGTCTTAATGTACAGTGCCCTGTTAATGAAAGTCAGAACATGGTGTTTACTTCTGTTGGCGTGTCTGTCACCTTAGACAGGCAAGTTTTCAAAGAACTAAAATTAGTGGACTTACTATAACAACCGTACATAATTGTTTTCCTTAAATTAAAGCCAGAAAACATTTCCAAAATGGCCTCAACGTTCAAGTTTTTACGTGCTTTCAATACTTTACTTTGATGTGTTCGGGTTTCGCTTGTTAATTAAGAGGAACAAAATGGCTTCCTATCATGGTTAACGTGATACGGTGGGACAAGAAACCAAACTGCATGTGCAGGTTAGAGTAGATAGGTAGAAAATATGCTTTATTCGATTTCATTTAAAATCATAAAAGCGAGGTACGATACTACCAGAGATGTACTTAAAATCCATAGACGTTTGTGCTAGTTTCAAATATTACATTACACTATTGTTAGTGTAAGATGTAAAAACTAATAATACATCAACTTCCTATGAGCCTAAGGCTGTCAGCCCTGAAATCAGTTAACGGGACATCTAGTACATACCAGATGGGCCTACCACACACACACAAACATCATAACAGAGATTTAAAAAAACTGTCTGGTTATACCATGACATGAGTAGAAAGTGCAGTGCTAGTGCAATGTACTTATAGCCTGTCAAAGTTTATCCGGGCTGATGAAGGTGCCTGTGTGATAGTAGCCTATGCCTTTGTGAGTTCTGGCTTTTTGCTTTGAGCTTGCTAGACTTGAAGCTATCTGTGTTGAGGGTACGCCTCTCTGCGTTTATTTTCTGTTCGGTGGGGGCCTCTTGTCCTCTAAAATTGCTGTCTTTGTGCGACCTCTTTTTATGGCTCAGGCTGGCTTGTTAATTAGAAATGCCACTTTAGAGGTCTTGTTGCTGTCCCTAGATTTTGTCTAAGGTGAACAGGAGAAATAAAAGGCCCCTAATGGGCAGGCTAGATTCATTTATCTCTTTTTTCTAGCTCCTTTGCTGCTGAGCTCAGAAACTTCACAGCCTTACATGCCAGCTGGACTGTTGATCCTCCTAATGATTTTATAACAGCTGATCTGCAAGTTCTTATTTGTTGTTGCTTCAATATTGGCCGTAATAGAGTTTTCTGAAGGGGTAAGAGAGTCAGGCAAATGCATAGTAGATGAAGTAATGATTCGCTGCAGTGTCAGCAAAGGCAGCACTCTGTGGATAGCCAAGTCCGTTTCCATTTTGGTGTTACATCTTTAGATGGATAGACTCCAAACCGCAATAACATCATGTTGAGCTTTTTTGAACCTGAAAAGTGTTCCAGTAGGTACGGTTGAGGTTTTAAGGTTTTGTATGTTGGCATCACCACCCACGCGTGGCTTTTATTCGTCAAGGTTGCTTTATCTATAAGCAATGATTGTAGACTAATAGCTTTGTTAGTTGTTTGTTTAAACTCAGGGTAAGCAGGTATTGTGTGCCAAGCCTCCAAGCTTTAAGGATGAAAGTGATTGCAGTAGTACAGAGTGGACAGAGTTCTTTAGTCTGGATTGTTTTTCAATTTCCAACCAGCAATGGTGGGCGAGGGAGTTAGCCTCTGCGGCCTTCATTCTCCAGTAAAATTTTATAAGGGTGCCTTGTCTCGCCGGGATCTGGTTTTTTAATCTGAACTCCAGCCTGATGTGGGCTTGTGATATGTATATTCAAATTGAAAATAGTTTCTTAAAAAGACTAGATTGTGAGGTATTCAAACCTGATGCATCGTTGGTTTTAAGCAGTTCTGATCCGTTCGAGATTGAAGGCATGAATTTTGCTGCTACGACCTTCAGAAGATGGTTTGTTGAGCAATCGCTGAGTTTTTTTTTGCAAGATTTTAAATGCAAATAGCAACTAGTTTGCTCTCACTTGCCTTGATGCCAAATATTGCTTATAGCTAAGGTGCCGATCAAGTAATACCCCCAGATATTTATAGGTTACAACTTGTTCCAGGATGTTACTATTTGCCATCCAGGTGAATCTGGGTTGTCTTTTGAAAAGCACATGAGTTTCGTTTTTTGATAATTGAGGTCCAATTGAACAGTTGTTGTATAGTCTGCTAGCTGAGTAATCAGCCACTGTAGGCCTCGGTGCATTTTGCTAAGCAAGATGACATCGTCAGCATATTGCAGGATTGCTGTTGGAGCATTTCCCAATTTCAGAGGGTCTCCTTGTACTTGACATAGATGGTACTCTAAATCCGCAGTGTAAATGTTGAACAGACTAAGGCTAAGACGCACCCCTGTTTTGAGCCATTGGTGGTTGATATTGTATTGGTGACACTTCGGCCATCTCCCAATTTAATTTGGACCCATGTTCTTGAATAAAGGTTAATTATTGCCTCGAGCAATTTTGTGGGAACTCCCCAGCTTTCCATTTTTTCCATAACTTTGTTCTGGGGACCTTATCAAAGGAAGATTTAAGGTCTATAAAACATGCATAAAGAGAGCTTGATTTTGTAATGGCTTGGTCGGCCAGGATAGTGACTGCTGATAGGTTCGTTAGGGTGCTCATTCCTGCACGGAATCCAGTTTGAGTTTTAGGGATTACATTTATATTGGTCACCCATTCCTCTAGGTCAGTCAGCAGGTTTAAAGAATAAATCTTGGCCTCCACGTCTATGAGTGCACTTAGTCTATAATTGCTAGGATTTGAACATGCCCCTCATTTATAGATCGGTTGAAGTGTACTTCCTCGCCACGAGTCTGGTATAATACCTGTCTCCAGTGCATAAGCGAACAGGGGGGTTAGAAAAGTGGACCAGAAAGTTGGATCTTTTTTAAATAAGGCATTGGGCAGGCCATTTGGCCCTAGAGCCACTTCAGATCTTTGCTGTTTTATGGTGTGCATGACATGCTTTTGTGTAAACTGTGGGCTGAGCTCCTTTGGATTAGCCGTCGATGTTGGGTGCGCACCTAAATGTGCTTCTCTTTCGATGAGACTGGCTCGGTGCGTTAGGGGATTAATGGATTCTGATGAAAGAATATTATCCTTCGATATGTTTGGGGGCAACGGTGCATTAACAATTGTATTTAAATTTGGGACTAACTGGGTCCCTCTCCAAACTTCCTCAATGGTTGGTGCATGATGCTGAGCCACATCGTTGTATGTAGTGGCTATATGAGCTCTCTAGATGGATTCCGTAATGTCTAAGTTATGATGACAATCGTTTCCATTTAATAGGTTATTTATGTTAGCCCAGAAGAGTTTAGAGGTTCTCTGCCAGCTTGCATGGAGCATTTTCGTCCAGATGGCCTCGTTATGTGTAGTTTGCCGCCCTGATTGCTTTTGTATAATCACTTTTCATTTTTTGCAATTGTCGCAAATGAGTCCTGAGTTGGATGGGAGCCCCGAGAGCATGTAATTTGTTAAATTGTTTTTTTTTTTTTATCTTTAGGTTATGAGTGAACCACGCTGCACTGGTGTTCCCTACTGCTTTATGACTTGAGGACTTGGAAGGAAATTTTTTATTTATATTGGTGACAAAATCCTCCCAAACCTCTATCCTGGGTAACTTCCCGTTGGCGGGCGACAGAAGAGTTGTACAAGCCTCCATGATGGCATCTATGTTGTCTTCATTCCATTTAAGGCGTTTTAAATTATATGGCTGGGCTGTAAAGGTATGGGTGTTAGCTTGCCAAGTACTTTCAGGAGAGAGATCAAGGGTAAATGTTTGATTAGTGGTCGCTTTCAGGTCTGTCTATTATGTTGAAGTTGGAAATATGTGTTTCAATAAAACTTTCCAACTATCTAAAATGGCGACAACTATCACACGTGGCAAGCGTGCACAGGGGGTCACGACAGTGAACTCTGTCAGTCAGTATACAACGAGACACTATATTGCCGTGAGTCAGGCGAGTGAACTTACCCAGTATGCCCATCTGCTACAGCGGGAACATGGTGGCGCTGAGGGGGCGATTAGAATCATCAGGGTCTGTAGGTAAGCCCACAAAAAAGTACAGTGCAGGAGGACAAGGTACGCACACATATTTGGGTTCACACGGTACATTCAAACTACAACGCCCATGAGACTAAGCGCATGTCGGCGTGCACGCAGCTACTCTGACAGCACGGTGAAGGCTGGCAGGACTGCCTATAAAGCTTGCTTAAGCCGCATCGCGCTGCAGATTATTCCTCCAATCAGCAGTACGGAGAAGGTCCGAAACATCCCGCCAACAGGAGCGGTAAGGGTGCACATGCAGTCCTGCCAAGTGTCACGCATCAGGCGTGACGCTAACGCATTTCAGTGTGGTGTTCCGCATCACCGCACTGAAATGTATTGTCACGCATTTTGCCCCCTCTCTGCTGACGCGCTGAAACTTGCTTAACACCAGGGTGCTAGCGCGCGCTGCCTGGCTGGTGGTGGTGCCTCTGACCTGTGTGCGCTGGAGGGGGGGGGAGGGGGAGGGGCGCCGCTCTGCTGAGTGCACTGCTTTCGCTCCCCGCAGACTTCAGGAGACAGAGAGTAATTGACATGGGAGCCCGTGCGTGCCCAAATTGAAATATGATGCCTTAAATCAAAATTACCGGGACCCAGGACGGCTCCATTCACGGCCTTCTATTCACGTGACATGATGTCTCACGGACTACAATAGTGTCCCATGATTTGGCCAATGAGAATGCTGGGAGAGGAGTTATAGGCGGGCCTTGTGCCTGCGGCTCGAGCGGGCAGGCAGTTATGAGAACAGCAAGTTGTCTGGAGCCCCCCGCTGCTTGCATTGCTATCTACGCTGCAGCCGGTATTTTTGTGTCACTGCCTGCAGCTTCTCATTAGATGGGGCGATTCAGTCCCCGCAGCCTCATGACGCTCACGCTGGTGGCCAGGATCGTGGCTTGCCAAACTTTCAGAAGACTTAGGTAATTATTTCCTATATTTATTTCTCTGTCTGACCGGGAGGCAGGCTGCGCAGTGGTGTGTGCCCGCCGCCCCGGGGCTCGGAAGTGCTCCTGGAAGGGTCCGACCGCTCACCTGACAGTTAGTAATACATTTTGGTAGCAGTCACTAAAGTTCTTCAAAATATTATTAAAGTGAACTGAGTATCCCAAAGGTGCGACCGCCCATATTTGTGCACTCGATTCAAAGGAAAGGGCGGGCAAGTTTACGCCATGGCAGTATGGGCTGGAACCCTGGTACTCACTACTTCACTGTGACAGTCCCCGTAGCTCTGCGGGTAACATATTCTCTAATGCCATCTCTTGAAGAGTGCCTTACGGTACTGGCCGAGTAGGCAGTGAGTCATGTTCAGACCTGAGGGAGGAAGGGGAAAAAGCTGGAAAGGCTTTGCTGCTTTCAATTCCACGAAGCCTTTATGACCATTCAGGGCAGCAGCACGAGCCGCCACTGGGTGCCCCAGCAGTGACTGAACTTCTGGAAAGCTAATGTCGACCAATGTGGCCTTCCCTTGAGAGGCTGGGACTAGAACCCACGCAGAAGGCAATGTCGAACTTTAATTTCGTCATTGCTGGGTCGATATGCATGACAGTGTTTGTGCTTTCAGTTCTTACAAGGTTTAGGTTTAAAACTAGCGTGACCACCTCACTCTGAGATTATAAGCGCTGCTCCTAACCTACAGATTATTGCTAACGTCTTCATCTAATTAGCTTACTGGAAGACATAGGTGCAGGAAGTATTGGGGTGCTGCGGCACCCCAAAATAACCATTCTTGACTTAAGGTGAACGAGCATTATCTTGTCACGTTTACTGTGTGTTAAAAGACAGCAGGCCAACAGTGTAAGACAATCTCATCTAACAAATTGCTGCTTATACTTTTAACATGGGCCCCCATGTCTGGTCGGCATTGGTGTGGGCAGTGTCCGGGTGTGGGCAGTGTCCGGGTGTGGGCAGTGTCCGGGTGTGAGGTACAGGCAGAGTACATCTTACTGCCTATAACATAACGGGGGCACTCACTTTAAAATGAAAGACAATTTAAATAATCAGTACGGAAGACATTCTTTTACATTACAAAGTCTTTACTTTTCGAGCACGGAATGTTGTTTTTATCACAGCCACCATACTACATAGAAGAAAATGAACGTTATCGTCTGTTTTTTTTATTTTGTTTTACATCAGGAATGTCATGTCATTCGGAACGTTATGAAGTATTAAGTGTGTTTCAGTCAAGTGCTGGCTGCAGAGCTGCCCTGTTCTTCGTGACATTTCTCTGTACTTTTAGTTAACGTTTTTAATAGCACTAATGTGCACACTGGTATTGTTGTGAGCATGGAAGATGAGACTTACTACTAGTAACAAGTAGCCTGCTTGGGGCCAAAGCGCTCCATGTTTCATGATGGTTTAGTGCCCTTCCATTTCTAGTGCTTTGCAGCTTTATTAAGACCTTTTTAGGTCGAGCCTCGAGTAGCGCGCAAGCGCTGCTTAGAGGCGAAGACTTTTAGTAAGCGAGTTTGAAAAGCAGTCCCAAAAACGCTCGTGCGTCGTGGCTGGCCTTTTTGGGATGGGTACGCGCGGCAAACATGTGTTTCCAATTATCGTGCCCAGACGCGGGCGCGATAATTGGAAACACATGTCTGCCGCGCGTACCCATCCAAAGGCCAGCCACGACGCACGAGCGTTTGGTCAGCTCTGCAGGCTGCCGCGCTCGCTCGCCCCGCTCCCTGTCCCCCGATGCGCCCCGTAGTTTCCGGCTTCGCTCCCCTTCTGCGGCTCACCGCTGCGGCCCCGCTCCCCTTATGGTTCATGGTCTCGTTTGACTCTGTGGGCGCCACTGTGAACGAGGGCTCTGCAGTAATATGAGGAAGTGTAGTAATTAGCACCAGTGCTGTAATTAGCACCAGCCTCGTTCCCATTTGTCAGAATCGCACCCACCTGTGTTATTTATTCCAAGAGAGAGGGGAACACGGTTTCGCGCAGGATTTGGACAGACAGGCAGCTGGCAAAACGGAGACTTTCATTGAGGAAAAAGGCACCATTTTGAAATGTGCCAACGCCGTCCTGGCGCGCTACCAGACGCCCATCTCAGAGGAGCAGGTCTGGGCCCTGTGCTACGAGTGCTGCTGCAGGATGGAGCTTCTATGGCGGTCATAAACCGGGACGGCTCTGTGTCCTTTGCCAGCGGCCACACAAGTGGTAAGAAAAACCTTTAGGCGCGATCTTCTCTTCAAGGCGCTAGTCTCTAGGACAACGAAAAGGAACTGGACAGGTTATAATATTTTATTTTAAAATTGACTTGACCTTCCCGAGCAAGGCCCACAGCTTTGTCACACTGCTCCTCTATTTGCATGACACGGTTGCTGCATTTATCCATCTCCCACCTTACTCTTTGATAGCTATGAAGTGGACTTTCCGTTATCCAGACGGTGAATTCTGGGAGTTGTAGTCTACAGTTGTGTCTGACTGAACGGTTTTGGGTGTATAGACCGGTATCGTATGGTAATCTTAAGGCGTGTTCAATGTCAGTGAAACAAGTAATTGGACTCCCATTGAGAAACACACTACATTCTAGCAAAAGCAGCGATTGTTATAGTTCGCTGGGTGCGTTTTTGACCATGATAGTTGAGACTAGGCATTTTGAACTCTCAGGTGTGGGATTCCATGCAGGAACACTTGTTTATTCCCCTCTTCCACTAAATATTTGTGCATCTTCCTGAATGTTCTGTGTTCGGACGGAAGGTCCAGAACGACCGAAGAACTCCTGTTTGTAGCATCGAGAGTGATGGTGAGGTGGTCGTTCTACCTCTACCACCTTTCAGTTACTTAGTTTTTGTTGAGGAATGTTGCACTGCGGCCGCCTCCGACCTTTTACCTTTGTTGTGAAGCTCTGTGTAAAACCTTCTGTACACAAGGCAAAAACGATTCTTATTGCCAATGCTTATTTTAATGCATTATATGAATGAGAGTGAGCCCTCAGAAAATACGTATGCAGAGTTTACTTTTGCTTTTTGTGATGAGCAGTTTTTGACATGAGGTAGACAGCTTTGTAAAATGTTAAAACATAGTTGACAAGTGGAGTCTGTCATGTTTAACACCTTCAGACAATTCTTGCACTTTAGCAGAACTTTGCACACTGAGGGTTTGAGACGATAATGAGTGTTGAAAGGAAAACTACGAGCCCCACAATGCAATAGGCTATTGAAAAGCCAGGAATGGCTAATGCCCTAGTACACTGGGCACACATAAAATGCAAAATAAAACTTAGCTCCCAAATGTTGTCTTTTTTTTTCTCTCCTGGTCTGTAATCACAGTTTTAACATCCCAGTAGGTTAGAGTGCAGATATAACTTTTAAAATGCAAGCGTCTTACTACTGATGGGCTAACGTTAGCATTCATTTGAAATATTCTTGGACCTGGCTAACCCGCTCTACTCGAAACAAAAAATATAGCATTGGCATAGCCAATAGGTCTCGCCTTTGGGACCTTATAAGTGTTTAACCATGCAACAGTTAATGTTGTTGCACCAAGGATATTGTGCTGCATAACTAAATACTTATAAGGTCCCAAAAGCGAGACCTATTGGCTATGCCAATGCTTGTTAGTGTTTCTGGTTGCTCAAATTGATCTAATTCCTGATATTTATTTGGTTCCCTCATCCTCATTGCTTGATTTTTATTCGCGAGAAAGTGTCACTCATAGTCGTTGAATGTCACTCATAATCACAGTGAAATTATGAAAATGTCACACATAAGCAATCTGAAACCTTGGCAGCTATGCACATGCACCAAGTATTTCCCCCATTGTCCACATGTTGATGCCTCATTAAGGTTGTTGGGATATCACCGTGCACAACGAGTCTCTGTGTCACTGTTCTATTGGTGACCTTCTCTGCGGGAAAGCCTCCTGATTTTCATTTTGAGACTCGCAAATTCGAGATCATGTGAGCGGTCGGAGCAGTGAGGCAGAGGCGAGGCAGCGAAGAGGCGGAGTGCCGGAGCGCCATCGGGCTGTGGACTTAGCGGGACCGGAAACCCGGGAAAGGGTGGGCAGCGGCGCGTTGGGAAGCCGCGGTGTAGCGCAGGCAGCCTGCCCGCCCCCTTGAAACAGCTCAGGCAAGGTAGCAATGCCAGTAACATCGCGTAAGGAGCACGACGGGCGGAGAGTAGCGAGCGCGGCCGCCATTAGTTGCGGCAGCGGAGTGCGAGCCCGGTGAGCCGGCAGAGGCGGCCCAACTAGGTTGGGTGCAGCTAGCTTGCGGCTCACCAGTATGCCCTGCTCGCTCTTGCCCCACTTACCCTTTTTGCTCCGCACGTTTCACCCGCTTGTCTCGTTTCCTGTTTTACAGCACCAGGGCTCAGGGCAGCAGCAGGAGGTGGAGGGGAGGGGTAAGGCTCATAGGCCCACACAGGTGGGCAGTGCAGAGGGGGCAGTCTACCCCGTGCCTCTCGATCTACCTGCCCCCGCCATCTTTTTATCTCCCCTCCAACACCACCTCCGACACCACCCTCACTAGCAGACGAGGCCACCTACAAAACGCCATTAGCTTGTTACATCCTTCAACCCGCTCTTAATCTGCACCTATTATGAACTGTTGCCCTAGCAGCTCGTGAAAACATCAGAAGGACGGACATAGGAGCGCAAGAGTATAATGGCCACAAGAGACACAAGAGTGTCCTACAGCAGCATCTAATCTTTCAAACTCTCAGCCAGCTCGCTATCTGACATCTGCTTGCCATCTGGACACCAAGACCCGCGAGAGGTGCAATTCTTCAACCGATCTCTCTCACCAGCTGGTATACCATCAAAATCATTGTTAAAACTCGCTGCAGGCTCAGCAAAACGCCCCCTGCGACATGAGCTCTTTCAAACTTGAATCCTGTTGACAGAAATGCTGAACCCCCTCTCAACTCCACTCACCTCTATCTTTTCCTTGACTGCAAGAAACCTAACTTCTTCTGAGGCTCATTGGGACAAAGGGGCACCTGGGTCCCTTTGGGCACTGGGCTATCAAGGGCACCCAGCATCAGAGCGCGCTACCTGCAATCAAAGTTGAGGGCAGGGAGGCACATAGAGAGAGAAGGGGTCAGAGGAGTCAGCAACGCACAAGGAGTAACAAGGAGACAAGAGGCAAGAGACAACCAATAGGGGAGCTTCGTCGAAGGGGGAAATGAGATCGGGCAGGGTGAGAGGGTGTCCTCTGCCCAAGACAAAAACAAACGCAAAAGAGGGTCCTTATCGCCAAAGGGTTGCATGGCTGAGCCCCACCTTAAAACCAGAGCAGGCGACATTATTCCAGGGATGGGCCCCGCCACGGGGGACAAACAACACGAGGCGAGATCCCACCCCCCCAGAGCTGCCCTCCACTGTTGCAGCCTAAGATTTACACAAAATTCCAGTTTCTAAAAAATGCGGGTGACGCTCTCCTATCGAACACAATTGAAGTCCAGGGCCTAAGCACGCCGCTCACGCCACTCAAGCCGCTAGATTGCGGAAACGGCAGCAGCCTGGCCCCTGGCCCACGCACAACATCCGGCCTAGAAATCCAACTTGGGCCCGACGTCTCACTACCTATTGCAACCGCTTAAACATCAGACTTGCAAAACCATGCCATATCTCCGCCACAAGACCCCCAGTGTCCTGCTGAGCTATATATGACAGAAGCAAGAGCACCCAGTGAACAAGGACCAAAAACGGAGATGGCAAAGCCTCCCGGGGGAGCTGGAAGAGGATACACAAAGTTGCAGAAGGAGGGGGGTCGCAATGGGAAAACGAGGAACAACTGCATTACAGTCAAGGACTTGTCCATAATAGAGCTAGGCACATCGCCCAACTCCATCAACGAAGCAAAGCCCAAACCGACCTCAACGCCAGAAGAATCCTATGCTGATCTGCGCTTGCCGCTAACATCAATGCCACCTAAGATAGAATCAGTATTAGGACAAGAGAACGGAGACTCGGAGCAGTACTCCAATATTGATGCAAGGGAATGGGAGGAACTGCTGTCAACCTACACACAACAATCACCAGCGGAGCTCAAGACGGATACTCAAAATCTCTGCTTTGAAGCACCTGGAGGCCGATGGGAACCAGGGGACGGAGGATCCGCCACTAGGGACTGATCTGGAAAGCCCAACCAAGTATCAGCAAAAATTGGACTCCGAAAGTGCCTGGGCCAGTTTACTCAAAACAGTGCAACTCCTGGTGGAAGCCCTCCAGTATCAATCAGACAAAATGGACACTCAGCTGACCCTACTAAACACGCTGGCCATTTTTGTAGTAGCAATTGATGGGAAACTAGGAGTTCTAAACACTCTCTTCCAGAACAAACGGGGCAATTCTCAAGACAGGGAGTCAAGCTGTGGGTGCGGCCCAATAGTCGATAAACTAGCCTCCCTCCCCTCAATGCTGAGCAACCTGTGTGCACAAATAAGACTCAGCTCGGAGCTCCATCAACCTCAACTCAAAGGGGTCTCCCTCTATTGAGGATCAAATCGGAACAAGGGCATACGGCACGGAGAGATCGGTTCAAAAGCCCCTCCTTCTCAAACCATCAACAAGAGGCAAAGCCAAAAACAACGGACGCAAAAGGGCACAGGCACCTGCAACCGAGCCTGCTCGGGGCCTGAGTCGGTTGACCAAGGAACAAAATTAAACGACAACTTGAATGCAAAACAACGACGTGCCCAAAGGAGGAAGGGTCGGAACCAAAAGCCCATTCCTAATCAGGAAGACTTTGCCCGCCTCTTTAGACTGACACCGCCAGAGACGTCTGAACTCTCAAATCAACTAACTTCAGCGGGAACAGGCGTACGGCATACAATTCCCACGTCTGCTGAAAAGGGGGCAGCCTCCAAATTCAACGAACAGCCCACTATCCTAGGGTCATCACGACAACCAACGCAGGCTGGAGACGAAGAAAAATACGCCCTCAACCATAACAATCTGGGAAAGGAGGCAGACGCACATCACCAAACGTCACGCAGAACGAAGTCTGAAGTAATCACATCACATTGTCACTCTCCCACTCCAATGACGGCATTGCCAGCCCATCAAGGGGCTAAGATTCCCTAGGCTGTCTTGGTCGCTTCTACTAGCCAACCCAAACCCCAACCGGAAATGGAACTTAAATGCTCGTCCAATTTCCGCCTTATCTCCTACAGAGAACGAGCGACCAGCAAACTTGATCGCATCAAAACAAGGCTGGTCAAGCATTTAGGCCGTCTCTGCAGAAAAAAGGGAGCACCTGTACTGCACTGGATCGGCCGCAAACAAAACTCAGAGCAACCAGTGCGGGGCTGAAGGACCGCTAATATCAGTTAAACCAGGAATCAATAATTACCGGCCTACTATCAGCCAGCAATCAGCCAACCAAGTGGATAACCCCAACGAGGTCGGGAACACCCTGAAGTTCACACCAGAATATAGATCAAGAGGGCCACACGACATATTAAATCGAGGGAACATGCTCCGCCTAATGTCACACATACCATCATTGACAGACGTAACCACCACAGACTTGGACTCAGTAGAGTTCATTAATCGTAACGACCCCCAGGGGGGTGAGGATACACTGACCACATGGAGACAGTCAACTATTGCACAAAAAATACTGCTGGAAAGCTTGATCTTCAAAAGCTGGGGTATAGAGATCAACCCCATTAACGTACCTGGCTATCCTGCTCCGCTGGTCCAGGTGCATGCAGATAAAACATCGACAGCCCGGAAAAACACCCCAAGGTCTGTATTAAAAGGGGCAAGAGGGCGTTCTCCGCTCACAAAGAGGCTGCCACAGGAAACATGGACACATTTTCCAGAACCTGCACAGCACGGAACCCGTCCCGAAGATCTAAGATGGCCCACGAGGACAATCGTCAACCAAGCAAGAAATAATTGACACAACAGTAGGCAACAATACCTAGCAGGTGAAATCAACCGGCTGCGGATATGCTCATGGAATATCAATGGGCTGTCCAGCAAGATGACAGATTTGGATTTTATTAAATATCAAACAACATTCCACATCATCGCACTGCAGGAGACTTGGCTGACTGATCACCACACTTTCAAGGATATTTACGTTTCTTCGCACCAGCGGTCAAAG
Source organism: Calotriton arnoldi (assembly GCA_963921515.1). Lineage (NCBI taxonomy): Eukaryota > Metazoa > Chordata > Amphibia > Caudata > Salamandridae > Calotriton > Calotriton arnoldi. The sequence continues at coordinate 1,769,111 of CAWUFW010003310.1, read as the reverse complement.
GGGCAAGATACGGGCACCTGCAGGGAGGCCTCACAATTTATGTGAACAACACGAGTACATCTTCAGCTCACCCAGTCGGTTCGATAACACCAGACTCCATTGCAATAAAAATATCCACTCCGAGAGGGCTACCAGGGAACGGGTGTAAGGACATTGTAATAATAAACACTTACATACATCCGAACAGGAAAATCAAGGCTGCGAAACAACTGACTAATTTCGTAGAGCTATGTATAAGTGAGGTCACACAAATAATTTGATCCGCACACATTAAAGGTAAAGAAATAGTTCCACCAAATATCGTGATTCACACATTCCTTTATTCTTTAAATTTTGTTCTCCTTTCTTCACAGTAGCCTAGTATAAGTGAGGTCAATACATCAGACATGATACTCACAGGGGACTTTAATTTACATCTAATTGGCTCATCGACTGCGGAGGAAGTGTCTATACAAAACCGGTTATGGAACATCCCACCACAGGGGAAGAGCTTATCAGAACTGCCTACAAAAACCAGCCAGCGTCTTATAGAGGATCTCGAACACCTCAATTTTAGAGCAGTGAACGGCAGAAGTACAGGTGACAACCCCCGGCAATTACTCACTACTCATCAACCAAAAACTCAACACTAGACTACACCTTTGTGTCCCTAACCCTGTTCAATGAAATTATCACATTCAGCATGGGGGACATGACAGTGATCATCAGCCCCAGGTACTCACACTTCGCACAAACATGCCTAAGCTCTCGAAATGGAACGGTCCACTAGGAACGAATGTTACAATCAATTACAAGAAAATAAAATTTGTGCAAGCATCGCAAGGGAGCTTCTTGCAAACTGCAACACTCTTATTTGAAACACGGGACGTGGGTAACGAAAAGAGAAATGGGTGAACTTCACGACCACAATGGCAAAGTCTTTCGCTGCCCCAATTAAATCAAGAGCACATCAGAGCTACAGCGGCACAACCAACTTTACAAAATTGCAAAAAAACAAGATAAGATCTATAAAAAAATACAATTAATCACACAGTGCGGCACTTGCGGCGGATACCAACCAAATCATAACCTTACCCGCACTACGACAGCAGAAAATCCAGCTAAAGCAAGCATTATGGGCGGCTAAGAGAGAGACTCTGAGGATTCTTTATGGGCAAAATTGCATGCCGATATCAAACAGAACGACAGCGCAAGATTTTGGGGGACAATAAATCGATTCATTCGCCCTACACACGAGGAATTATCATCCAACATATCTGAGGAGGACTGGGCAACCTACCTTGGAAATCACTTCCATCAAGATGATATCTCATTGCCTACAGGAACTAGGTCAGATGCAACTCTGAGAATTACCACACTCGTGTACCGACCCGGCGAGGAAAGTGCAACAGCACCGGAAGGGGGCGAAGGCACAATGCCGGGAGTTACACTCCCAAGCGACCATCTTAAAGCGATCAAACGTCAAATAGGGAAGGGAAGAAGAGAAGGGGCACCGGGCACTAATGGTATCTCACCTGTGCTCTACAAACAAGACGCAGATTACTGGGCAAAAGCACTCAGCCCTATCTTCATCGAAATAAGGCAGACAGGCCTACTACCTTCTTCCTGGAGGGCCTCGATAATCTCGCCAATCTTTAAGTCAGGAAACAAAGCCCTGCCAAAGAATTACCGCTTAGTTGCTCTTTTGGACAATGAGGCAAAATCTTTTGCAGGAACTCTTCTGGACGAATTACAACAATGGGCCGAAAACAACTCGATTATTCCTCTGAATCAGACTGGCTTCTCCAAATCTGTCGGAACGGTAACAAATATTACGACCATGGCTTTGCTCATTGATGAGGCTGAGAATACAAAAATGCCATTACATTTATGCTTCATCGATTACAGGGCTGCCTTTGATCACGTAAACCGCAACAGACTATGGACAAAATTGGCCAGCTGGGGCATACCTCAGGCACTGCTTAATTTGCTAATCAATTTGCACACCGAAACCTGGATCCAAGTAAAACTGGGTGATGGGGCAACCCTTTCTAGACGGATACCAACAACAAAAGGACTTAAGCAAGGCTGCGTGCTGGCCCCGACCCTATTCAATCTGTTCCTTGCAGACCTTGTTCCGCTATTAAACGCTAGTAACTCACATTCCCCAAGGTTAGGGAACCTAGCGTTAACATGTCTACTCTATGCAGATGGCTTAGTTTTAATCAGTCAGACGAAGGTGGGTCTACAGCATCTCCTCAAAACCACATTCGAATACTCCGAAGCAAACAGCCTGAACATCAACTTGGAGAAAACCAAGACCATGACAATTAAAAAGAACTCTAAGAAAACATCGGCCTGGTTCTGGGGGTACACCCGCATAGACTCAGTATCAGAATATAAATATTTAGGAGTGATCATCGACAAAGGCGGCACTTTACAGCTCAAAGGGACTCAATTATGAGGAAGGGAATAGCCCTGGCAGTCTCAATAAGAAACCTCAACTCCAAATTGAATGGCCCTTCACTCGCCCCACTAGCCGAAGTAATACGGGCACAACTCCTACCCAGAATAGCTTATGCAAGTGAGGGGCAGAGACTCCAAGCACCTAGAAGGCATGGTTGCAATTGCGTACAGAACAATCTTTGGCTTGCCAAAATATGTCTCTCCTGGGCAGATCAGGCTTGAGTTTGGTGTCCAAAAGCAGACCCTTGCAAGACAAGGAGCTATTGCTATCTTCTGCGACAAAATACGGAAATTAAAACCAGGAACTCTTAATTGGTGCTTGTGGTTAGAGTTACAATACAAAATGTCATCACCTGCTGCAAAATATCTACAAGCAAGTCTGACCACCCTGGGGCTAACCAAGCTCTGGAAAACACCCACCAACCACTGTCTTTTCAAAAAAATAGTATGGAAAACAGTAAAGCGCCTATCCTGGATTGAGGATAAAGCAGCCTTATCTAAAAGGGCACATGGCTGGATGACTCTGAGCACCTATTCCACCCCCGCTGCTCAAAAATATCTAGCCTTGGGGTTTGCTAGATCTACCAAAATCCGATTTCTAAAGTACTGATTTGGCTTGCTACCATGCGCAAAGCACTTTCTGCACTGGCTGAAAACCCAGTTCGACTCCACCTGCCGTTAGTATGGCACAGCGCAGGAAGATATGCTGCACCTACTCTGTATTTGTAAAGAACTGACACAAGAACGAAAACAACTTTTAAAACCACTTTTTAATCATAGAGGCATTCGCACACGAAGACAAGCGGTGCTGGCTTGTTTTGCTCCAGAGGACCCGCAGCTGAACTGTCGCCTGGTGAAGTTCTTGAGGCAGGTGGAGAAGAAAATGCCACAATTACGACAGGAACATCCCAGCACTAACATTGAGCAGAGCGATACTACTGCCTAAACGCAAGGCAGCCAAAAGTCACTAAGCAAATGAATCGTTTACTATAAATCGCATTTGAAACGACAGATTAACAGTTTTTTACCAAATTCCTTTTTTACTCTTCTCTTAAAGTCGTAATTCATATTGAAAGTTTTTATCGACACATTTTGTAGCAATGGTTTTAAGTAACTGCGCTAATAAAAAATAAACTTGAAACTTGGCCTCCTGCCTTCCATGCCGCAGAAGTCAGGGGAACTAACACTGGCCCCGGCGATTTGAAAGAGGTCTTCTTCAGTCGAGATTCTGCTTAGCACCGGCACTTATTTCTCTGGGCAGGTTTTATTCAATTTTTCTCCCCTCAGCAGTGGGCCCAGTAATTATTAAAAAATAACATACCTGTCCTGTTCTCTTTCTGTACGGATGTCTGCCTGGTATGTCCCGGATGATTGCCAATGCTTGATGGCCGCCAAGTTACACTGTGTTTTTTATGGTCTATTTTCTATTTCTCACATCCCACTGTATTGTGGGCCGCCGTCTCGTCTCCTGGAATGTGCAAATGCTGAGTGCTTTCGATCTGGTCAAATTTTCTTCTTTCCTCTGATTGCGGAGGCAGACAGGCTGCTTTTTGACTGTGACACTCGGTGTGCTATAGGTCCGACCCAAAGGAAGCTGAAAAACGTCCCTCTCCAATCTCACTAGGCGCTTTCCCCATCTGGGGCCAAATTGTATACAATAAAACACAATGGACTTGTACATTTCAGATTTATATTCCACTCATGCATGTCTGTGGAGTATGTATATCACGCAAAGTGAGCTAGAAATTAACAAGGCGTTGTACAGAGGCCGGTCTAGAAACAGGGAGTACATGACACAGGCTTAAACTTACAGTACAGAGAAAGGGGTACAGAAACGAAGAGGGGGGGGGGCAGTGGCGTAGCAAGGCTCCCATGGGCCCTAATGCTAGCAAAGAAAATAGGGCCAAAACGTTCCTTTTGGGCAGTAAAAACATCAATAATTGGAGTTCAGAGGGCCCCTCACAGCCCAGGGCCTCTGTGCCACTGAACCTGCTGCACAATCGACAGCCCACACTCCTGAGGTTGGTAGATAGCAGGAAGTATCCAGAGCAACGGGGGGGATTGTGGGGAGTAGAAGTGAGTGATGAGCTGAGGGACTGAAGAGGACTGGATCGTGTGCGTCTGAACAGTACATGGTATAGGAAAAACAATGGTCCTAGACTTGTGTTAAATCCAGCTGCTCGAGCAGACCAGCTGGATTCTCCCGGGCTGTGTAAAGATTTTTCTCACCCATTAATTTGAAATGATACTGCTGATATCAAGCTGCAATTCTATTGCGGACCTTAATATCTATGCCTAGGGGCGGCACCTTAATTGTGCATCACCCATGATCAGTTGCTCCCCCCCATCCCTCCTTTCTGTCCCGAGGAAGACCCGCTTGCAGAGGATACAAACTGCCCTCATTGCACTAGGATCGAAACGTCGACACTTTCCCACGCCCGGGGCCTGTACTCGATATCATCCCAGTCCTACCCGCTTACAGACAAACGTTGTTTGCTAAACTTTTGTGAAAGAACAAAAAGAACAACCATGAATTAACCATTAGACAGGCCCCTATGTAGAACTGGTGCCATCATGAATCACGACCAGTTTTGCTAATGAGATTGTAATGTATATAAAATGATGAACCATTGTTTTGCTTGATTGGATCCCCGCTTGCATATTCTATCTTACTTCACGAGCACTTTCTTTCTTCACATTTTCCCTTGGAGCAGCCATTTCTCTATCTTGAATATTGAATATGATGATAATATGTTATGAAAAGTGACCGAATAAAATAAGAGTCACCTATAAAGCAATAGTGTGTGCCTTGTTTGGATTTTTGAGGATATACTTGAATGCTCTTTAAATGAATTAATGGTACATCTTTGATTTAGACTATACATGTACCGTATGATGCTTTAGACAACTAAGATTTAACACAAGTCTAGGACCATTGTTTTTCCTATACCAATTATTACCCAGGTCCATTGACTTCTATGGGTTACCCCATTATATCTTTCTGAACAGTACATGAGCATATCGGGGAGGAGAAATTCTTTATACGAGATCAACGTTTCCAGGCACAATTCCAACAAAATCCAGTATCAAATCAATGGGCATTCGCTTGTTTTTCTACAGCATTTCATATCACTCTTCTGGTCTATATATGCCACCTAAATTACTGTTTATTTTTTACCCAATTAGAAGGTTTTTGTTTTACTGACATCAGAAGGATAGAAGGCTGAGTTGGCCTTGCTATGAATCAACTCACCAATGACAAATTAATGCACGTTTAAACAGCAGGTGTTCAACTCACGGAGCTATCATTGAAGTGTGTGTAAGAGACCTACATTTCTTTCTCTAAAGTGTGTGTGACCGGAGATAAAGATGATAATCTATCGACTGCTCCAGGCTGAGATGTGGCCATCTGGGTCAGACTGATAAACCCTGCGCCTGCTGACGGCCAGTGTCTCAGTGCGCATTGGGGCATGGGTACATACAGAGACATGTGGCAGAGGGATCGTGCTATGCAGAACCAGTGATGGAGAACCAGGTCGACCCTTAAGTAAGAGCGGGGTGTCCTGGGACGGCTTCCATTGAACAAGTCCCAAAAGAATATGTCTCAAAAGATGACCAAGCCTTAAAAGAACAGAGTGCTGACAGCCACAGGTGAAGAAGGCCTGCTGCTCTATTAATATAAAAGGTTCAAGTCCAAGAGTTTTAGGCCACACTAAAGCTGAAAGATTCCACCAAATGTTACCGACCATCAAAATATCTACCAATTTTCTTTTGTTGTTTTTTTTCCATTTTTGTAGTAAGGGTGTGAGCTTCCGATTTTCCAACAATCATGGTGGCATATGTTAAAATACAATTTACGGCAAGCAGGGTGCATGAGAAGGCTCTAAGGGGCAGTGGGAAAGGAGAGGAATGTGGATTTGTAAGGGTACTAAGTGAGATAAAATACAATAATTTGTAAAATAACCAACATTTTTGAAAACTTTAAAAAAAGAGGGAGGGAGTGTGTATGCGTTTTTGTCTGAGTGTATGAAAAAATTCCTGGTGAAATGTTTGATCTCAGGGTCAGAAATTTAAATCTTGGTGAGGCCACTCAGTCTTTCGTATTTTTGAGGACGATAAAATTAGTACCATTGAGTTGGATAACAACATTTTTAATTCGGTGTCAAGGCCCCCTCTGGTGAATATGTGCTTTACAAACATAGATGGTGTGTTAAGAACACAAAAATGCATTTTAATATTTTATTTTCCAATTTCTTTGCAATATTACACTGTCATTATTTCCTCTGTCCCTCCTTGACCCAGTACCTTTCATACCCGTATCCATTCCCCTCACCTCCTTTCTTTCCTTCGTCCCCTCTTTTTCCTTTCTTTTTTCTCTTCCTCAGCACCTCCAGCCTGGCCTCCTTTCTTCTTTCCATTCTTACTTCCTTACATCATCATTCATTCCTCGCCCTTTCTCTCTTGGTGCATTTCTTCCTTCTTCCTCCATTCGGTCCTTACTTACTTTTTTTTTTTTTGCTCCTTCCTTCATCCCTTCTTTACTTTCTTCCTTTCTTATCCTCAACCCTTCCTTCTGCTTTTCTTCCTCCTTACCTTTCTTCTTTCTATTCATCCATCACACATCGTTCACTTCCTTTCTCCCTCTATCCCTTCATTGTTTCCTTTTTCCTTTTTTATTTCCTCCTTCTTTCATCCATTACATATTTCCTCACTCCAGTACTCCCCTTTCTGCATTTGTTGCTGCCTTCTTTAATGTATTCCTTCCTTCATCCCTTCCTTTCTTTTAAACAGCACAGTACAAGCACATTCTCTTTAGTTAGCAAAGCTGCCGCATGTCCTCAAATGATCTTTCATAAAGCTGCAATTTGAGATCTACATACATTTTCTAATTTGAGTTCACTTTTGAGTTGTTGTCATAGGCTTTCCATATGTTATATTATGTTATATTGATTTGTATAGCGCACTAATCACCTGAGGGGCTATTCAGGCGCTTGTGTAGGTGTGAGGTCTCCTAGGTACTTAAATGAAGAGCCAGGTCTTCGACTTCTTGCGGAACGCAAGAAGTGAGGAGTTGGCTCTGATGTGTTGAGGCTTGTGGATGTTGTTGGAGCCAATAAAGGAAGTGGGTGGAGCCAGTGGAGGAAGTGGCGGAGCCAAAGGAAGTGGGGGTGGCCTCTCAAACAAAAATGTGGGCACCTGCATGTAATATTTTGTTATATTCCATATAGGTACCCTATATAGGCGCAGGTAACATTGCAACCTTTCACCTACATCCTTCCCTACATTACATACATAACGGTTCTTAGGCACTGACCTTTTACCTAGATATGACAACTGCACTCAGAACGCGGGTTTTTCCCTGGTTCGATTCTCATACATTATGCTTCTTGGAAGCACAGCAGGACTAACAGTAGGATTACCATCTCCTGTATAATATCTCTGATAAAGTTCAGGCCTGACGTCATCCTTTAGGCCGACACAGTAACACAGCAAGGTAGGACCCCTGGGGAGACCTATGGGTATATATACATCATGTCTTGCTTAGAAAGATCGAGGAGACCGTGACTTCCCGACTGACACACTGACCAGAGACGCTGAGGTTCCTGCATGCAGACGCTCCAGCTAGCAGTGGTCTAACATCCCTCGCGGGGTGTCCAACTCGAGACCAGGACAGGGTCCCATATTCTCTCATTCTCAGGTAATGGGGTGGACTAAATCCTAGAGGGATTCTTTGGCATAACACCTACACAGATGCTAGGTACATTTAGGCACATCTAGTTAGGGAGACATAGTAGGAGTACGCACTTTTAGGTTGCACTTTCTATCATGTGTTTTATGTACTTGTATATATTCATGATTTCTGCAAGATGGTGGAGCTATACCATCCCTTTACTTTCATAGTACTGCTAATCATATATCTCTGCTACTGTCTAATGGTTGTTGCAGCCCATATATTCTACACTAGAATAACAACTGTTCAATAAATACTTATTGGAACGCCCAGCCTGTTTATTCTGTGTAACTCTCTGAGACAAACTAAGTGAGCACGAGTGACTGAGCGAAAATTAGTATATTGTTTCCATGATCCTGGGGGATCAGGGTTGTCCTGCTCTGAGGTTGCCAAGAACTATTCTCTCCCCGATAAGAGGAGACTCTAGTGGCACTGTGAGCTAGCTAATACAGATAGGCTAACGTATCCGGTGGGGGTGCACGGAATCCGTCCGCCACAAATCCCACAGTTTGTTATCCGAACGCGCAGATCCTGTATAGGATATATAGGAACTATACGACATGGCGCCGCCAACGTTTGTTGGGTACTTATTTAATAGTAGAATCTGAGTAGTTCAGTCGTGCTATTCTCAGAGACCCCTACTCACAAAACACCAGAGACGTCTGGAGTGGGTGGGCACAAACTCAGCCACAGCTGAGTAGGCTAAAAAATCCTATTTATTGGCTGTTAGTTAATCAAGCTTGAAGGACACAGTGTTCCTAAATTGTGCAAAACACCTTATCTTAGTTTCCTTGTAAAACTTCTTCTTACAAAATGACTGAAGACAGAAATAACGGAGAATTAGACCCAATACAACAAAATCTGCCCCTCACAGATGAGGGCGTTGCAGCCGCAATACAAATTGCACCAAACTTTAGAAATACAGTCACCCTGAAACTACTTGCGCATGGTTTGTCAGCTAGGGGTGGCATAGTAGTTTTCGTGATTGAGGCACACGAATCAAACAAAACAGAGGTATTTTATTTGTGGGTTACATTCCCAGCAGCAAATGCAAGAACAAAAACATTTCACTCCTACACGGAAGGAGATGCACCAGCGGAATATTATCAGTTCGACGATATAGAGGTTCCGCTCACATACCAGGAACACTTATACTGGTTTAAAGGCGCCCTACCCTGCATGAGAAGAAGAGTAAGACTCGGCCCGCTCGGAAGAGAAGGGGCAACATGGCCGATATTAGCGGCCTACACATCACATCCTGACATTGACACAATGCCACCAGGAGACTTACTCATACAACATAAAGATTTAATTAAAATATACAGAAACTTGACGCAATTCGTCATGGTAAAATGCCCACAAAACGTGAATACCATTCTGGGTAGCTCAGAAAATAACGCAGCTAGAGGCAGTATTCCCGAATACTACCCCGTATGAAAAACACAGAATGCTAACAATCTGCTTGCCCATGGGGGATAACACCACAATTGGAGGATTGTACCACTTGGGGTACAGTGTTTGCTGCCATATATACCAGAACTCATGGTATCCCGTCATTAGCAGTAGTACCTGATGTATTGAGACAAATGGAGAACAAGTAAGGCGCAGAACCTGCCCTAAACTTAGGGGTGAAGTTACTAGGTAACTATGCCCAGGTATCAGCCGTAATACTAGCTAACATTAAAGGGGAAGCAGCTTCAGTGGCCATCCGCCAACGCCTGAGGGAGTTCGATCCTTTAGAACAGGAACACGAACTACCAAAAATAATTGAAACTGCATATGCAGAATTAGGCAGAGACAGTTTGGGTGAGAAAGCTTTAAAACCACAACTGATGGGCAGTCCTGAAAAGGACACTTCTAAGCAGACACCTGCTTCAACTAAGAAGAAGTGGGACAATAAAAAACAACAAAACTTTAAGGAAAATAGATCTCAATCCAGAGGTAGATCTCCTCCACAGGAACCCTCCAAAAAGAGGTATAACCTCAGGAATAGGGATAATATTAGGAAACCTGATGGGTATCAGGATACTGATACACGTTCCTTTCAGGGTTCATCGAAAAACTCCGAGAGGGAAGGACGGTCAGACAGACAAGAAGAGCGTACAAAGTCCAGAGACCAGCAACACGCTCAAGAGTACACTTCTAAAAAAGAAGAAAAACCAAAGCAAAAGCCACAGTTCAAAAAAAAGAAAGTTGCATGTCTAAAGATCAGACATGCCCAGAATTCTGAGGACTCGACTACTGAACGGGGAATGGGCTCTGACAATGCTAAACAGTGCGGCAGAAATAACAATAGCTCGCCAGAACCTGATGGAATTTCTGGTGACAGCGGACTTGAATGATTATATCACGGTAGAAACACCCGATACTAGGGTAAGTGTCCCACATAAAGTATATGAAATAAAGCTCCAAATGGAGGGGACAAATGTAGAACAGTGAGAGGTCTCTTTTGGGAGAACCTAAGGTTTGGCTATGATATTTTGTTAGCTGAACAAGATTGGCCGCCAGCATTCGTCATGGATTGCCCTAAATGAGAAACGGTAATTCTTCCCGCATTTTCAGACCATATTCCCAGGCATTTACAACACACAAATGCGCAGGAGTGGGCGGTATCCCAAGCTCCAGCATTATACAAAAACCATGTTGGATGGGATGAGGATTCAACCCACCACATTATTCCTTTGAAAAATACTCCAACTGCACAGAGGCAGTATCCAATAAAGCAAGAAGCTAAAAAACAGGTCAGGGAGATCTTAGATCAACTTGAATACCAAGGGGTGATTGAAACTTGCACCTCACCAATGAACAATCCTTTGTTTCCTGTCATGAAACCTGACAACACATATCGTCTAGTTTTAGATTATAGACATATAAACGCTTGCACTAAGACATTTGCAGTCCAGAATGTGCCTAGTGCCGCATTAATGAATAACATTGTGCGGAAAAAATATAAAACAACACTTGATATCTCAAATGGATTTTTCTTCCTAAATATAGCGCCTGAAAGCAGGTATCTAACCGCCTTCTCAGCGCTAGGGACCCAGCGTCAATTTTGTCGACTCCCCCAGGTTGTTTTCGGCTAGAGTAACTGAGTTACTTCAAAATTTGGACGAAGAGGCATTGTTCTACGTGGATGATATTTATGTGATGGACGATGACCTAGAGGAACACTTGAACAGGGTGAATACCATAATTTTGGGATTTGCATCTGAGGGCTACAAATTCAACTTTAAAAAATCAAAAATTGCCCACCTCGGTGTCCTGTTTTTAGGATATGAGCTTTCAAGTGAAGGAAAAAGACTGGCAGCCAATTTTTCAGAAAAATGCGCGCTGCTCCAACCTCCAAAATCATTGAAAAATGTACAGTCAATTCTGGGTTTCCTAAATTTTGGTAGAACATACATTTTAGATTATGCAGAAAGAGTGAAACCTTTCTACGATTTAATAAAACCTGATTTTTCAGTAAAACAATGGACACAGGAACATACAGATACACTTCTTTCTTTACAAGCTGACATGATAGCTTCCAAACACTTACAGACACGCGTAAACGTACGCAACCTGGTGATATGTATAGTTGCGGGTCAATCTGGGTACACCTATCTAACATATAATGAAGGTGAAACAGTACCAATTGCATACAAATCACATTTGTACACAAATGCTGAGATGCGCTTCGCATCTACAGAAAAGATTGACAGCAGTACAGACTGCTGTAGTGAGAGAAAGAGTACTGGCTCAGGGGAAACGAATAATAGTAGTTACTCCGGTTCCAGCCTTAGAGGCTGCGACAAAGGCGAGCGTTCCTAATGCTAAAGCTTTACATCCGAGATGGATACAATGAGCTAATTCTCTCACTGCAACAGACGTAGAATACATGTACAACCCAAATTTAAAGACACAAGCATTCCTGCAATACGAACAAGAATATCCTCTACCAAACAAAATAATGCCTCTAGATCGGTATGAATATATCATTTACACTGACGGATCTGCTCAACCGGCCATAGGGAGTAAGCAACAATATAGCGCAGCGTGTGCAATTGTTAAAGGTCGCATGCGGGATGGAAAGTTCCACCCGAGTTGCACAAAGACGCAGTCCTTAGGAGACTGCACGGCACAGCTGGCAGAGTTAAAAGCGCTGATACTGGCACTGGTAAATACGGATCAAGAATTCCCCACACTAATTGTGTGCGAATCCTTTTACTATGTACAGTCATATAATGAATATTTGCAGTACTGGGTTCAAAACGGGTTCAAAGACGCAAAAGGTGGCACAATTAAGCATAAAATGCTATGGGAACAGGTAGTGGAGTTGAAAACCGAACTACCAAGGGCTCACGTGATACATATGCTGAGTCATCAGCGTGATGGCGTTCACGTTGAAGGGAATTCATTGGCTGATGAAGCAGCAAAGGGGGCTGTACGCACGGCTTCCGTAGCTGCAATAACTCGTTCTAAAACGAGAATATACGGTGAGATTATGGTAGCTATTAATGCAACCCGCAAAAACAGCGGAGCAGTACCAAAAAGGTTTCCACTCAAGTACTCCTACAAGTTAGATGCCAATAACATTCCATTTGCGCAAATTCCTGGAGTGGGGGATAGAGTAATTCCAAACATGGATCGTAGGTTAGGTTTAATTCTAGCAGCACACGAAGGGATAGGTTCTGCCCATGTAGGAGTTACGGCGACTGTTTCATTGTTGAAACAACGCTATTGGTGGCCTGGGTTAACAAAGCAGACTAAAGACTATGGGGCTCATTAGGCTGTCGGACGGAAGGGCATCCGTAGTGCTGGAGGTGGCGGAAAACGGAGAATTCTCTGCACCCCATGCGGTAATTGCGACCGCCACATTACAATGGGCCAACATAGGCCATTTACGTACCTCCGCGGTGTTTCTGCGTCCGCACGTGTTGACCTCACGTAAGGGTGGCGTACGGAGTCAATAGAGCAAGAACAGCGCGCGGAATCAAGTCTCCACCGCCAACCACATTACGATGTACCAAACAGCCAATCCCACCGCAGCGGAACCCCACCTCATCGCGGATGGCGGAAGCACAATAACAGCGAGGGAATATCCAAGCCCTATACACGTACACCACCAGAGCCGCAATGGATCCAGCCCTACAGGCTTTACCGCTGCTGTACCGGATGCATTATCAGCAGATCAGATGCCCCCGCGCACAACAGCAGAGGTACGTCCAACACCCATACACGCATGCAACCACGGTACAACAACAACTCACTGCAAGCGTGCAGGCAGGGCCTGCACAACCACGTCTGGGGAAAGATGCCTCCCCTATTCACATCAGTGAGACTCTCAGGGGCAAGAAGGTTGCCCTGTGCTGACGCCTCCTGCCACTCAGCTCCCCTCACACCCACCCACCAGCACCACTCACACATCTCCAATCCTGATCAAGGTGACAGATTAGCATTGGTGATGGGAGTGCATACACTGCAGACTGCCAAGTGACCAAGATGCCTGCCCAGGATGGCTAGCAGGCGCAAGGGAAACAGCTACACATTTTGCAAACATCCACTGCCACACAAACCTGGCAAACCTCCATGCAGGAACAAGACAAGAGGACTGTGCTGCCAATCCATCTGTACTGTACCACAGCAACCATTACTGAAAGCAAGTAGGTAGAAATATCACACATCACCCACTGAAATAGTGCAGCTGGCCAGCATGCCAATGGAAACAGATCATCAGCACACAGTACAGTGCCAGAACATGGGGGGGGTGGAGGGTCAAACATGTGCATGGCAGCCACTGGCACAGGTCACGAATAAAGTGGTGTATACACCAGATCTGTACAGTTGAGGAGTGTCCCGAGCAAAAAACCATGTTTAAGTCTGACTCAATGTGCATGGCCAAATGCAATTACTGTCACAGCTATGAATCCGAACAACTCCAATTTGAGCACAGAAAGTGTCAAGTGACAGGTATGCCTGTGAGAAATCACATATTGTGTTTGCAACCCACAGACATGCAGCACAGTGAGAACAAAGGTAAGCAAGACCAAGGCCATATCCCAAGACACACAACACAGACATTGCACTGACACACTCTGCATACTCACCAATGATGAGTTGAACATGCAGGTGCACCCTCGGCCTGCGAGGTCACAATGACACACAGCACACAGCTCCTGCAACAACCCCAATGTTAGACTTGGCATCTTTTGCCGTGTTTCCCCTGACTTTTTGCTTTCTGACCTCCCGGTTTTGACTCTGTTTTTGCTGGTGTAATGATTCTGCGCACTTTCCTCACTGCGGTCCAGTGGGAAAGTGCAAGTGCTCCTGTGGTTATGGATTGGTGTTTCGATGATTGGCCTATTTGGTTTATGTGTCAGTCCCTTGTAAAGTGCACTGCGAGTGCCAGGGCCTATAGACCAAATGCTGTTGGTGGGCTGCAGCACTGGATTGTGCCACCCACGCAAACAGCCTGTAAAGTGTAACTCGGGCCTGCCACCGCAGAGCCTGTGCGCAGCCTGGGGCTGCCATGTCGACTTGGCAAGTGCACACACTTGCAAGTCCCTAAACCTTCCCTTTGCTGCATGTTAGTCACCCCTAAGGTAGGCCCAAGGTACCCCTGTGGGCAGGGTGCGTTGTATGCGAAAGGTAGGACATGCCCGGGTGTGTGTGGCATGTCCTAATAGTGAATCACAGCCTAGTTCGTTTTTCACTATTGCAAGGCTACCTGTTCCCCCTAGGCCAGAACGGGCAGTTTTGATTATTACAGCTTATAATCCTAACTGACCCCGGGAACATGGTAGGAAGTCGAGTTTAGTATGCCTGGACTCAGAATGATAAAATGCAGCTTTTAGTGAAGTTGGTTTTAACATTCTGTGTTTGAAAATACCACTTTTAGAAAGTGGGTATTTTCTTGTCTAACCATCCAAGCCTGCCTCTGCGAGGTTGTGTATTCCTTGTCTGGAGTGTGAGTGACAGGGGCTGGGGGATGCCAGGAGACAGGGTGAGTCAGCACAGGGCTGAATAGCAAGATCTACATGTAGATGGGTGGGAGGGGTCGCACCTGGGCCCTGAATAGGACAGTGCCTTCCCTCCACAATGCTGGCTCCACCTCCTGTGGTGCGTCTGATGTCCCTGGCCTACTCACTGAAAGAAGGGACGGAGACTTGTCAACAAAGTGCTCCAGAACTGGTTTGGACTAGGCAAAGGCCTCTCTGCCTTCAGAGAACCAAGGAATTTGGGATATAAATATTGGGGCCCTGACCCCATGAATTTAGATCTCGCTGGAATCAAGGAACCTGCCAAGACGAAGAGCTGGAAGAGCTGCCAGGAGGAGTACTGCCCCTTTGCTGTGTTGTTGCTTTGTTGGGTTGGCCTGCAGCTGCTGCTTCTGCCTTGGGCAGTGAAAGGACTGGACTGAACTTTCTACAAACTTGTGCTGAGTATCTCCAAGGGCCTGAAACCGAGCTGGCCTCCTGTTAAGAAGTCTCAGGGACTACAAAGACTTCACAAGCCTCTGGGTACCGCTTCTGGAACGCTGTTTCAGTTGCCACAGAGGAAGGGAACCGCAACCGACTCCGTCAACCGAATCCATCCCTGGCCGGTGACCTGTTTGCACCGCAGACCGCATCGCCCCGCTTCACATCGCAACCCTGGTCTCACCGTGGGCGACGTCCGACGCCGCCAACATCGAGCCGCTGCTTGCACCGTGACCTGTGGGCACCGCAGTTCGCATCGCATCGCTTCACTGAACCAACCGGACCCGACCGACGCGGTCGCTGCAACTGGCTCAAGAGTCGAGACCGCACCGCATTTGGGGCACCGCTCGCACGTCTGCGACGCACCGCTCCGACTCGCACCGCTGTCCGACGCCAGCTCCCGCACTCCGGCTAGGTCGCCTGCATCGCAACCTGTCAGCACCGCATCGAGCATCGTCTCACCCTGCATCGCACGCCTTGGACTCACCGACTCCGTCTGCACGACGCTCATCGAGCCGCTGCCTGCACCGCATCGAGGGACACCGCACCTTGCATCGCTCCGTCTTGCACCGCAACCGCGACGAACGCCGACCGGCTCGTACACTCCGTACCAGCCACAACGAGAAAGGTACTGTAACCGAGTCTGTTCATGACTCTGCTGGCCCGTATCGACGCGGTCGGCTGGAACTGTTAGACTCTGTGGTTTTCAGCATCGCGGTAGGCTCGGACGGAGCTACCGACTCGTACTGAACTTTGCTTTTGTGCTATTCCGGCAAAGAAGAAGTTACCGTATCAAGCATTCATTCGTAAAGTATAGTATTGTGGATTTTTGTCGTAATTGGTCTTGTCTTGAGTATATAAAATATTGGTTATTTTTCTAAACTGGTGTGGTGTCCGTTTGTAGTGCTTACACTGTATTACTGTTGGTTATGTGCAAATGCTTTACACACTGCCTCTGAATTAAGCCTGACTGCTCGTGCCAAGCTACCACGAGGGTGAGCAGGGGTTACTTCACGAGTGTAACACCCTTACCCTGACTAGGAAGAAGGGTCCCTACTTGGACAAAGGCGCAAGCCCTTGCCAACTAGAGATCCCATTTCTAACATTGGTTGTCAGCGGTGAGGATAGGACTTGTGTTTGCACTTGACTTACAGTGATTGGTGTGCACTACTACCATATCGCAGACCATTACGTACCACATACTGGTTCTTTTTCTTTTGGCCTATTTTTGATCTTGCCAGTTTTCAACTCACTACTTTTGTGATGCCTGAATCAATTGCATCATCCGTTGCATCTCTGGAAGTTATCTTTGAGGAGGATAGGTTGGAATCCTACGCCGTTACGAGCGATTTGTAAAAACCTGAAAGTCCAAATTAAAGGCCTCACAAGGAAGGAGGAGCTACAGAAGGCGCTGAGGGCCTGGGTAGCAGCCAGACATGCCAATGGGCAGCCTGGTAATCTCAGTGAGGAGGCGGAGGAGCCTATTTCCAGGGTGGATGTGCTTTTGGGTAGGGGGAACCCGCCAGGTCAGGCAGCAGCAGTCTGTCCCCAGAGGAGCTGGAGGACAGGCGGGAGGCAAGGCAGTTTGAGCTGCAGAAGCTCAGGCTGGAGAGTGAGCGAGAGGAGAAGAGATTGGCCATAGAGGAGAGGAAGATGCTCTTAGAGCATGAGAGAGAACTGAAGGAGCTAGAACTTAGGAGTAAGTCAGGCTCAGATGGTGGCAGCAATTCGTCCAGAAAAGCAGACAGGATTGTGCACATTCCCAAGAATGTAGGCAAGGAGTTCAAGAAGGGGGATGACATACAAAGGTGGTTTCAGGGTTATGAGGCAGCCATACACATGAATGGGGTCCCTGAGGAGAATTGGGGAGCAGGATTGTGGCCACTTTTCCCTGAAGAAGCAAGGGATGCTCTGATAGCTTTGGGTAAGGGGTATCACCTCACCTATGCTGACATGAAGGATGCCCTTCTCACGAAGTATGGTCTTACTCCTGAAAAGTACAGGGATCAGTTCAGGTCCAGTAAGAAGTCGGATGCCAACACTTGGTTGGAATGTGTCGATGTGTTCTGCATGTCTCTGGATGGTTGGGTAAAGGGCAGTAGTGTAACAGATTTTCAGGGGCTCTACAACTTGATTACCTGGGAGCACTTGTCTAATCTATGTTTTGCAGATCTGCGCCAGCACCTAGTTGATAGTAAGCTAACTGACCCCAGGAAGCTTGCTATGGAAGCGGACCGCTGGGTGAGTACCAGGGTCCACAAGAAAGCGTTTGGGGGAGACTCAGCCAAAGGTGGGCAGGGTCCACAGCAGAAAGGTGGGGGGGACAAGGGTAAAGCACAGGAGTTCTCTAAAGGGCCCCAAACTAGTACCCAGGGTAAAGGTTCCCAGCCCCCGGTGATAAGAAGAAAGGGGTCTCCACAGGGAAGCCTGTTGAGACCGGCCCCGCAAGTGTTATGCATGTGACCAGGTAGGTCACTTTAAGGGGGACCCCAAGTGCCCGAAGGGGACACAGCCACCCACCGGTGGACAGTCCAAAGTGTTGGCTAGTGTAGCGCTTGGGGAGGAGGGGTGCCCACAGGAGGGTGGGGATCCCGCAGAAATGACCCTTGTCTCACTAGGGGACAGTGAGATGGTCCCAGGAAACCAGGTGCCCCCTAACACAAAGAAATATAGCACCTGGGTGACCATTAATGGGAACAGGGTAGAGGCTCTCAGAGATACTGGAGCCAGTGTGACCTCAGTCCGGTGTCACCTGGTGTCTGAGAAGCAAGTAGTCCCAGGAGCATTCCACCAAGTAGTTGCTGTAGACAACTCAGAGCGCCAATGTATGGTGGCGCAGGTTCCCTTTGAATGGGGGGGGGTCGCAGGTTCCTTGAGGGTGGTTGTGAGCCCTACCATGCCTGTAGATTGTCTGCTAGGAAACGACCTGGAGCAGTCCTTATGGAAGGAGGTTGAGCTCAGGTCTCACTTGGAGATGCTTGGGTTGCCAGAGTGGGCATGCGTCTCTACTCGGTCAATGGCAGCCAGAAAGGGTGATCAAGAGGACTTGGAGCCTGAAACAGTGGCCCAAGTCCCTGCCAAGAGCAAGGGCAGGGGGTGCGGGAAACCGGCCCCCGAAGTTCCCACGGACCGAGAGGAGGCGGACCTCGAGGGGGACGCCCGGTGCCTACAGGGGAGCAGGTAGCCGAACTGGGAGATATCTCTGAGCTGACCCATTGGCAGCAAGAAGGGGGTCCCACCAGGGAGGAGTTCTGCAGGGAGCAGAGCGAGTGCCCCACTCTGGAGGGTCTGCGGCGGCAGGCTGCAGACCAGGCAGCTGGTAATCAGTCCGGGTCACATCTGATCTACTGGGAGAGTGGTCTCCTATACAGTGAGCCTAAGGTTGCTGAGCCTGGGTCAGCCCGTGTGCTGGTGGTACCCCAGCGCTTCAGGACCTTCCTACTGGGTCTGGCTCATGACGTGCCTTTGGCAGGACATTTGGGGCAGGACAAGACCTTTGACAGGCTTGTCACCCACTTCTTTTGGCCCCAAATGCGAAGGCAGTCAGATGCACACTGTAGGTCTTGCCAAACTTGCCAGGCAAGTGGTAAGAGTGGGAGGAAGGTCAAAGCTCCTCTCCAACCTTTTCCTGTTGTTGGAACACCCTTTGAAAGGGTAGGGATAGATATTGTGGGGCCACTGGATCCCAAGACAGCCATGGGCAACAGGTACATCCTGGTCTTGGTGGACCATGCCACCCGGTACCCGGAGGCAAGCCCTCTCAGGACAACGACGGCGCCAGTGGTGGGCCGGGCGTTAATGGGGATCTTTTCCCGTGTGGGATTCCCCAGAGAGGTGGTTTCTGATAGGGGGACCAATTTCATATCGAAGTATATGACATCCCTGTGGAAGGAGTGTGGTGTAACCTACAAGTTCACCACTCCTTACCACCCACAAGGAAACGGTCTGGTGGAGAGATTCAACCAGACCTTGAAAGGCATGATCAAGGGTCTAACAGAACCCATGAGGCGTAAGTGGGACGTCCTCTTGCCATGCCTACTCTTTGCATACAGGGAGGTGCCTCAGAAGTCTCTTGGGTACAGCCCCTTTGAGCTCCTGTATGGCCACCCTGTCAGAGGACCTCTGAGTTTGGTAAAGGAAGGCTGGGAGGCAGCTCCCAGGAAAACTCCCCAGGATGTATTTAGCTACATGCTGGCCTTTAGAAACCAAACTGCCCGCTTCAGGAAACTCGCTCAGGCGAACCTAGAAGCAAGCCAGGAAGAAATGAAGAGATGGTATGACCAGAATGCCACTCTGGTCGAATTTCAACCTGGGCAGAAAGTGTGGGTCATGGCCCCAGTGGCACCTTGTGCCTTGCAGGACAAGTGGACTGGGCCATATGAGGTAAAGGAGCGCAAAAGTGACGTCACCTACCTGGTGGATTTGCAAGCTCCAAGGAACCCCTTGAGGGTCCTTCACGTGAACCGCCTCAAGCCCCACTTCGAGAGGTCCGAAGTGAGTATGCTCTTGGCGACAGATGATGGGGTGGAAGAGGAGAGTGAGCCTCTCCCTGACCTCCTGTCTACCAAGGAGCATGATGGGTCAGTAGAGGGTGTGATCCTCTCCCCTACTCTGACTCAGGAGCAGCAGGGGGACTGTCGCCAGTTGTTGGGACAGTTCGCCCCACTGTTCTCTCTGACCCCCGGTGTTACTCACTGGTGTACCCATGACGTGGACACCGGTGACAGCCCTCCTGTGAAGCACAAGATTTACAGGTTGACTGACCGGGTCAGAGCCAGCATCAAGGAGGAGGTCTCTAAGATGTTGGCGTTAGGGGTGATTGAGCCCTCCCACAGTCCTTGGGCCAGCCCAGTGGTCTTGGTCCCAAAGGCTGCGGCGCCCGGTGCCACTCCAGAACTCCGGTTTTGTGTGGACTACCGTGGGCTCAATGCCGTCACCAGGACTGACGCGCACCCCATCCCCAGAGCTGATGAGCTCATTGATCGGTTGGGAGCTGCCCGGTTCCTCAGCACGTTTGATTTGACGTCTGGGTACTGGCAGATTGCCTTAACCGATGGGGCCAAGGAGAGATCAGCGTTCTCAACCCCAGAAGGTCATTACCAATTCCGGGTGATGCCCTTTGGGTTGAAGAATGCCCCTGCCACCTTTCAGAGGTTGGTCAATCAGGTGTTGGCTGGGCTGGAGGATTTCAGTGCCGCCTACCTGGATGACATTGCTGTGTTCAGTTCCAGCTGGGAAGAACATTTACAGCACCTTGAGAAAGTGTTGAGGGCTCTGCAAGGTGCAGGCCTCACGATCAAGGCCAGTAAGAGCCAGATCGGGCAGGGTTCTGTGGTGTACTTGGGACACCAGGTAGGAAGCGGCCAGGTGGCGCCCCTACAACCCAAGATTGACACCATTCTGGCTTGGGAATCCCCCAAGACCCAGACAGAGGTGAGAGCCTTCTTAGGTCTCACCGGTTACTATAGGAGATTTGTTAAGGGCTATGGCACCATCGTTGCCCCCTTAACAGAGCTGACCTCTAAGAGGCAGCCCAGGAAAGTGATCTGGACTGAGTCCTGCCAGAAAGCTTTTGATGCCCTGAAGGCAGCCATGTGCACGGCGCCCGTGCTCAAGGCACCTGACTTCTCCAAGGAATTTGTCGTGCAGACTGACGCTTCAGAGCATGGTGTGGGAGCGGTGCTCTCACAACTGAACGAAGAGGGCCTGGATCAGCCTGTAGTCTTCCTTAGCAGGAGACTACTTCCCAGGGAACAGAGGTGGAGTGCCATAGAAAGGGAAGCTTTTGCTGTGGTCTGGGCGCTGAAGAAGTTGAGACCATACCTGTTTGGGACTCACTTCCGGGTTCAGACAGACCACAGGCCCCTCAGATGGTTGATGCAAATGAGGGGTGAGAATCCAAAACTGCTGAGGTGGTCCATCTCCCTACAGGGAATGGACTTTACGGTGGAGCACCGTCCTGGTACAGAACACGCCAACGCAGATGGTCTGTCCAGGTTCTTCCGCCTTAGTGAGGAGAACTCCAATGGGGTTGGGTAGTTCTCCCTACTTTCAGCTGGAGGGGACATGTGTTAGACTTGGCATCTTTTGGCGTGTTTCCCCTGACTTTTTGCTTTCTGACCTCCCGGTTTTGACTCTGTTTTTGCTGGTGTAATGATTCTGCGCACTTTCCTCACTGCGGTCCAGTGGGAAAGTGCAAGTGCTCCTGTATAAAATGCGTTATGGATTGGTGTTTCGATGATTGGCCTATTTGGTTTATGTGTCAGTCCCTTGTAAAGTGCACTGCGAGTGCCAGGGCCTATAGACCAAATGCTGTTGGTGGGCTGCAGCACTGGATTGTGCCACCCACGCAAACAGCCCGTAAAGTGTAACTCGGGCCTGCCACCGCAGAGCCTGTGCGCAGCCTGGGGCTGCCATGTCGACTTGGCAAGTGCACACACTTGCAAGTCCCTAAACCTTCCCTTTGCTGCATGTTAGTCACCCCTAAGGTAGGCCCAAGGTACCCCTGTGGGCAGGGTGCGTTGTATGCGAAAGGTAGGACATGCCCGGGTGTGTGTGGCATGTCCTAATAGTGAATCACAGCCTAGTTCGTTTTTCACTATTGCAAGGCTACCTGTTCCCCCTAGGCCAGAACGGGCAGTTTTGAATATTACAGCTTATAATCCTAACTGACCCGGGAACATGGTAGGAAGTCGAGTTTAGTATGCCTGGACTCAGAATGATAAAATGCAGCTTTTAGTGAAGTTGGTTTTAACATTCTGTGTTTGAAAATACCACTTTTAGAAAGTGGGTATTTTCTTGTCTAACCATCCAAGCCTGCCTCTGCGAGGTTGTGTATTCCTTGTCTGGAGTGTGAGTGACAGGGGCTGGGGGATGCCAGGAGACAGGGTGAGTCAGCACAGGGCTGAATAGCAAGATCTACATGTAGATGGGTGGGAGGGGTCGCACCTGGGCCCTGAATAGGACAGTGCCTTCCCTCCACAATGCTGGCTCCACCTCCTGTGGTGCGTCTGATGTCCCTGGCCTACTCACTGAAAGAAGGGACGGAGACTTGTCAACAAGGTGCTCCAGAACTGGTTTGGACTAGGCAAAGGCCTCTCTGCCTTCAGAGAACAAAGGAATTTGGGATATAAATATTGGGGCCCTGACCCCATGAATTTAGATCTCGCTGGAATCAAGGAACCTGCCAAGACGAAGAGCTGGAAGAGCTGCCAGGAGGAGTACTGCCCCTTTGCTGTGTTGTTGCTTTGTTGGGTTGGCCTGCAGCTGCTGCTTCTGCCTTGGGCAGTGAAAGGACTGGACTGAACTTTCTACAAACTTGTGCTGAGTATCTCCAAGGGCCTGAAACCGAGCTGGCCTCCTGTTAAGAAGTCTCAGGGACTACAAAGACTTCACAAGCCTCTGGGTACCGCTTCTGGAACGCTGTTTCAGTTGCCACAGAGGAAGGGAACCGCAACCGACTCCGTCAACCGAATCCATCCCTGGCCGGTGACCTGTTTGCACCGCAGACCGCATCGCCCCGCTTCACATCGCATCCCTGGTCTCACCGTGGGCGACGTCCGACGCCGCCAACATCGAGCCGCTGCTTGCACCGTGACCTGTGGGCACCGCAGTTCGCATCGCATCGCTTCACTGAACCAACCGGACCCGACCGACGCGGTCGCTGCAACTGGCTCAAGAGTCGAGACCGCACCGCATTTGGGGCACCGCTCGCACGTCTGCGACACACCGCTCCGACTCGCACCGCTGTCCGACGCCAGCTCCCGCACTCCGGCTAGGTCGCCTGCATCGCAACCTGTCAGCACCGCATCGAGCATCGTCTCACCCTGCATCGCACGCCTTGGACTCACCGACTCCGTCTGCACGACGCTCATCGAGCCGCTGCCTGCACCGCATCGAGGGACACCGCACCTTGCATCGCTCCGTCTTGCACCGCAACCGCGACGAACGCCGACCGGCTCGTACACTCCGTACCAGCCACAACGAGAAAGGTACTGTAACCGAGTCTGTTCATGACTCTGCTGGCCCGTATCGACGCGGTCGGCTGGAACTGTTAGACTCTGTGGTTTTCAGCATCGCGGTAGGCACGAACTTTGCTTTTGTGCTATTCCGGCAAAGAAGAAGTTACCGTATCAAGCATTCATTCGTAAAGTATAGTATTGTGGATTTTTGTCGTAATTGGTCTTGTCTTGAGTATATAAAATATTGGTTATTTTTCTAAACTGGTGTGGTGTCCGTTTGTAGTGCTTACACTGTATTACTGTTGGTTATGTGCAAATGCTTTACACACTGCCTCTGAATTAAGCCTGACTGCTCGTGCCAAGCTACCACGAGGGTGAGCAGGGGTTACTTCACGAGTGTAACACCCTTACCCTGACTAGGAAGAAGGGTCCCTACTTGGACAAAGGCGCAAGCCCTTGCCAACTAGAGATCCCATTTCTAACATTGGTTGTCAGCGGTGAGGATAGGACTTGTGTTTGCACTTGACTTACAGTGATTGGTGTGCACTACTACCATATCGCAGACCATTACGTACCACATACTGGTTCTTTTTCTTTTGGCCTATTTTTGATCTTGCCAGTTTTCAACTCACTACTTTTGTGATGCCTGAATCAATTGCATCATCCGTTGCATCTCTGGAAGTTATCTTTGAGGAGGATAGGTTGGAATCCTACGCCGTTACGAGCGATTTGTAAAAACCTGAAAGTCCAAATTAAAGGCCTCACAAGGAAGGAGGAGCTACAGAAGGCGCTGAGGGCCTGGGTAGCAGCCAGACATGCCAATGGGCAGCCTGGTAATCTCAGTGAGGAGGCGGAGGAGCCTATTTCCAGGGTGGATGTGCTTTTGGGTAGGGGGAACCCGCCAGGTCAGGCAGCAGCAGTCTGTCCCCAGAGGAGCTGGAGGACAGGCGGGAGGCAAGGCAGTTTGAGCTGCAGAAGCTCAGGCTGGAGAGTGAGCGAGAGGAGAAGAGATTGGCCATAGAGGAGAGGAAGATGCTCTTAGAGCATGAGAGAGAACTGAAGGAGCTAGAACTTAGGAGTAAGTCAGGCTCAGATGGTGGCAGCAATTCGTCCAGAAAAGCAGACAGGATTGTGCACATTCCCAAGAATGTAGGCAAGGAGTTCAAGAAGGGGGATGACATACAAAGGTGGTTTCAGGGTTATGAGGCAGCCATACACATGAATGGGGTCCCTGAGGAGAATTGGGGAGCAGGATTGTGGCCACTTTTCCCTGAAGAAGCAAGGGATGCTCTGATAGCTTTGGGTAAGGGGTATCACCTCACCTATGCTGACATGAAGGATGCCCTTCTCACGAAGTATGGTCTTACTCCTGAAAAGTACAGGGATCAGTTCAGGTCCAGTAAGAAGTCGGATGCCAACACTTGGTTGGAATGTGTGGATGTGTTCTGCAGGTCTCTGGATGGTTGGGTAAAGGGCAGTAGTGTAACAGATTTTCAGGGGCTCTACAACTTGATTGCCTGGGAGCACTTGTCTAGTCTATGTTTTGCAGATCTGCGCCAGCACCTAGTTGATAGTAAGCTAACTGACCCCAGGAAGCTTGCTATGGAAGCGGACCGCTGGGTGAGTACCAGGGTCCACAAGAAAGCGTTTGGGGGAGACTCAGCCAAAGGTGGGCAGGGTCCCCAGCAGAAAGGTGGGGGGACAAGGGTAAAGCACAGGAGTTCTCTAAAGGGCCCCAAACTAGTACCCAGGGTAAAGGTTCCCAGCCCCCGGTGATAAGAAGAAAGGGGTCTCCACAGGGAAGCCTGTTGAGACCGGCCCCGCAAGTGTTATGCATGTGACCAGGTAGGTCACTTTAAGGGGGACCCCAAGTGCCCGAAGGGGACACAGCCACCCACCGGTGGACAGTCCAAAGTGTTGGCTAGTGTAGCGCTTGGGGAGGAGGGGTGCCCACAGGAGGGTGGGGATCCCGCAGAAATGACCCTTGTCTCACTAGGGGACAGTGAGATGGTCCCAGGAAACCAGGTGCCCCCTAACACAAAGAAATATAGCACCTGGGTGACCATTAATGGGAACAGGGTAGAGGCTCTCAGAGATACTGGAGCCAGTGTGACCTCAGTCCGGTGTCACCTGGTGTCTGAGAAGCAAGTAGTCCCAAGAGCATTCCACCAAGTAGTTGCTGTAGACAACTCAGAGCGCCAATGTATGGTGGCGCAGGTTCCCTTTGAATGGGGGGGGGGTCGCAGGTCCCTTGAGGGTGGTTGTGAGCCCTACCATGGCTGTAGATTGTCTGCTAGGAAACGACCTGGAGCAGTCCTTATGGAAGGAGGTTGAGCTCAGGTCTCACTTGGAGATGCTTGGGTTGCCAGAGTGGGCATGCGTGTCTACTCGGTCAATGGCAGCCAGAAAGGGTGATCAAGAGGACTTGGAGCCTGAAACAGTGGCCCAAGTCCCTGCCAAGAGAAAGGGCAGGGGCGCGGGAAACCGGCCCCCGAAGTTCCCACGGACCGGGAGGAGGCGGACCTCGAGGGGACGCCCCGGTGCCTACAGGGGAGCAGGTAGCCGAACTGGGAGATATCTCTGAGCTGACCCATTGGCAGCAAGAAGGGGTCCCACCAGGGAGGAGTTCTGCAGGGAGCAGAGCGAGTGCCCCACTCTGGAGGGTCTGCGGCGGCAGGCTGCAGACCAGGCAGCTGGTAATCAGTCCGGGTCACATCTGATCTACTGGGAGAGTGGTCTCCTATACAGTGAGCCTAAGGTTGCTGAGCCTGGGTCAGCCCGTGTGCTGGTGGTACCCCAGCGCTTCAGGACCTTCCTACTGGGTCTGGCTCATGACGTGCCTTTGGCAGGACATTTGGGGCAGGACAAGACCTTTGACAGGCTTGTCACCCACTTCTTTTGGCCCCAAATGCGAAGGCAGTCAGATGCACACTGTAGGTCTTGCCAAACTTGCCAGGCAAGTGGTAAGAGTGGGAGGAAGGTCAAAGCTCCACTCCAACCTTTTCCTGTTGTTGGAACACCCTTTGAAAGGGTAGGGATGGATATTGTGGGGCCACTGGATCCCAAGACAGCCATGGGCAACAGGTACATCCTGGTCTTGGTGGACCATGCCACCCGGTACCCGGAGGCAAGCCCTCTCAGGACGACGGCGCCAGTGGTGGGCCGGGCGTTAATGGGGATCTTTTCCCGTGTGGGATTCCCCAGAGAGGTGGTTTCTGATAGGGGGACCAATTTCATATCGAAGTATATGACATCCCTGTGGAAGGAGTGTGGTGTAACCTACAAGTTCACCACTCCTTACCACCCACAAGGAAACGGTCTGGTGGAGAGATTCAACCAGACCTTGAAAGGCATGATCAAGGGTCTAACAGAACCCATGAGGCGTAAGTGGGACGTCCTCTTGCCATGCCTACTCTTTGCATACAGGGAGATGCCTCAGAAGTCTCTTGGGTACAGCCCCTTTGAGCTCCTGTATGGCCACCCTGTCAGAGGACCTCTGAGTTTGGTAAAGGAAGGCTGGGAGGCAGCTCCCAGGAAAACTCCCCAGGATGTATTTAGCTACATGCTGGCCTTTAGAAACCAAACTGCCCGCTTCAGGAAACTCGCTCAGGCGAACCTAGAAGCAAGCCAGGAAGAAATGAAGAGATGGTATGACCAGAATGCCACTCTGGTCGAATTTCAACCTGGGCAGAAAGTGTGGGTCATGGCCCCAGTGGCACCTTGTGCCTTGCAGGACAAGTGGACTGGGCCATATGAGGTAAAGGAGCGCAAAAGTGACGTCACCTACCTGGTGGATTTGCAAGCTCCAAGGAACCCCTTGAGGGTCCTTCACGTGAACCGCCTCAAGCCCCACTTCGAGAGGTCCGAAGTGAGTATGCTCTTGGCGACAGATGATGGGGTGGAAGAGGAGAGTGAGCCTCTCCCTGACCTCCTGTCTACCAAGGAGCATGATGGGTCAGTAGAGGGTGTGATCCTCTCCCCTACTCTGACTCAGGAGCAGCAGGGGGACTGTCGCCAGTTGTTGGGACAGTTCGCCCCACTGTTCTCTCTGACCCCCGGTGTTACTCACTGGTGTACCCATGACGTGGACACCGGTGACAGCCCTCCTGTGAAGCACAAGATTTACAGGTTGACTGACCGGGTCAGAGCCAGCATCAAGGAGGAGGTCTCTAAGATGTTGGCGTTAGGGGTGATTGAGCCCTCCCACAGTCCTTGGGCCAGCCCAGTGGTCTTGGTCCCAAAGGCTGCGGCGCCCGGTGCCACTCCAGAACTCCGGTTTTGTGTGGACTACCGTGGGCTCAATGCCGTCACCAGGACTGACGCGCACCCCATCCCCAGAGCTGATGAGCTCATTGATCGGTTGGGAGCTGCCCGGTTCCTCAGCACGTTTGATTTGACGTCTGGGTACTGGCAGATTGCCTTAACCGATGGGGCCAAGGAGAGATCAGCGTTCTCAACCCCAGAAGGTCATTACCAATTCCGGGTGATGCCCTTTGGGTTGAAGAATGCCCCTGCCACCTTTCAGAGGTTGGTCAATCAGGTGTTGGCTGGGCTGGAGGATTTCAGTGCCGCCTACCTGGATGACATTGCTGTGTTCAGTTCCAGCTGGGAAGAACATTTACAGCACCTTGAGAAAGTGTTGAGGGCTCTGCAAGGTGCAGGCCTCACGATCAAGGCCAGTAAGAGCCAGATCGGGCAGGGTTCTGTGGTGTACTTGGGACACCAGGTAGGAAGCGGCCAGGTGGCGCCCCTACAACCCAAGATTGACACCATTCTGGCTTGGGAATCCCCCAAGACCCAGACAGAGGTGAGAGCCTTCTTAGGTCTCACCGGTTACTATAGGAGATTTGTTAAGGGCTATGGCACCATCGTTGCCCCCTTAACAGAGCTGACCTCTAAGAGGCAGCCCAGGAAAGTGATCTGGACTGAGTCCTGCCAGAAAGCTTTTGATGCCCTGAAGGCAGCCATGTGCACGGCGCCCGTGCTCAAGGCACCTGACTTCTCCAAGGAATTTGTCGTGCAGACTGACGCTTCAGAGCATGGTGTGGGAGCGGTGCTCTCACAACTGAACGAAGAGGGCCTGGATCAGCCTGTAGTCTTCCTTAGCAGGAGACTACTTCCCAGGGAACAGAGGTGGAGTGCCATAGAAAGGGAAGCTTTTGCTGTGGTCTGGGCGCTGAAGAAGTTGAGACCATACTTGTTTGGGACTCACTTCCGGGTTCAGACAGACCACAGGCCCCTCAGATGGTTGATGCAAATGAGGGGTGAGAATCCAAAACTGCTGAGGTGGTCCATCTCCCTACAGGGAATGGACTTTACGGTGGAGCACCGTCCTGGTACAGAACACGCCAACGCAGATGGTCTGTCCAGGTTCTTCCGCCTTAGTGAGGAGAACTCCAATGGGGTTGGGTAGTTCTCCCTACTTTCAGCTGGAGGGGACATGTGTTAGACTTGGCATCTTTTGGCGTGTTTCCCCTGACTTTTTGCTTTCTGACCTCCCGGTTTTGACTCTGTTTTTGCTGGTGTAATGATTCTGCGCACTTTCCTCACTGCGGTCCAGTGGGAAAGTGCAAGTGCTCCTGTATAAAATGCGTTATGGATTGGTGTTTCGATGATTGGCCTATTTGGTTTATGTGTCAGTCCCTTGTAAAGTGCACTGCGAGTGCCAGGGCCTATAGACCAAATGCTGTTGGTGGGCTGCAGCACTGGATTGTGCCACCCACGCAAACAGCCCGTAAAGTGTAACTCGGGCCTGCCACCGCAGAGCCTGTGCGCAGCCTGGGGCTGCCATGTCGACTTGGCAAGTGCACACACTTGCAAGTCCCTAAACCTTCCCTTTGCTGCATGTTAGTCACCCCTAAGATAGGCCCAAGGTACCCCTGTGGGCAGGGTGCGTTGTATGCGAAAGGTAGGACATGCCCGGGTGTGTGTGGCATGTCCTAATAGTGAATCACAGCCTAGTTCGTTTTTCACTATTGCAAGGCTACCTGTTCCCCTAGGCCAGAACGGGCAGTTTTGATTATTACAGCTTATAATCCTAACTGACCCCGGGAACATGGTAGGAAGTCGAGTTTAGTATGCCTGGACTCAGAATGATAAAATGCAGCTTTTAGTGAAGTTGGTTTTAACATTCTGTTTGAAAATACCACTTTTAGAAAGTGGGTATTTTCTTGTCTAACCATCCAAGCCTGCCTCTGCGAGGTTGTGTATTCCTTGTCTGGAGGGTGAGTGACAGGGGCTGGGGGATGCCAGGAGACAGGGTGAGTCAGCACAGGGCTGAATAGCAAGATCTACATGTAGATGGGTGGGAGGGGTCGCACCTGGGCCCTGAATAGGACAGTGCCTTCCCTCCACAATGCTGGCTCCACCTCCTGTGGTGCGTCTGATGTCCCTGGCCTACTCACTGAAAGAAGGGACGGAGACTTGTCAACAAAGTGCTCCAGAACTGGTTTGGACTAGGCAAAGGCCTCTCTGCCTTCAGAGAACAAAGGAATTTGGGATATAAATATTGGGGCCCTGACCCCATGAATTTAGATCTCGCTGGAATCAAGGAACCTGCCAAGACGAAGAGCTGGAAGAGCTGCCAGGAGGAGTACTGCCCCTTTGCTGTGTTGTTGCTTTGTTGGGTTGGCCTGCAGCTGCTGCTTCTGCCTTGGGCAGTGAAAGGACTGGACTGAACTTTCTACAAACTTGTGCTGAGTATCTCCAAGGGCCTGAAACCGAGCTGGCCTCCTGTTAAGAAGTCTCAGGGACTACAAAGACTTCACAAGCCTCTGGGTACCGCTTCTGGAACGCTGTTTCAGTTGCCACAGAGGAAGGGAACCGCAACCGACTCCGTCAACCGAATCCATCCCTGGCCGGTGACCTGTTTGCACCGCAGACCGCATCGCCCCGCTTCACATCGCAACCCTGGTCTCACCGTGGGCGACGTCCGACGCCGCCAACATCGAGCCGCTGCTTGCACCGTGACCTGTGGGCACCGCAGTTCGCATCGCATCGCTTCACTGAACCAACCGGACCCGACCGACGCGGTCGCTGCAACTGGCTCAAGAGTCGAGACCGCACCGCATTTGGGGCACCGCTCGCACGTCTGCGACACACCGCTCCGACTCGCACCGCTGTCCGACGCCAGCTCCCGCACTCCGGCTAGGTCGCCTGCATCGCAACCTGTCAGCACCGCATCGAGCATCGTCTCACCCTGCATCGCACGCCTTGGACTCACCGACTCCGTCTGCACGACGCTCATCGAGCCGCTGCCTGCACCGCATCGAGGGACACCGCACCTTGCATCGCTCCGTCTTGCACCGCAACCGCGACGAACGCCGACCGGCTCGTACACTCCGTACCAGCCACAACGAGAAAGGTACTGTAACCGAGTCTGTTCATGACTCTGCTGGCCCATATTGACGCGGTCGGCTGGAACTGTTAGACTCTGTGGTTTTCAGCATCGCGGTAGGCTCGGACGGAGCTACCGACTCGTACAAACTTTGCTTTTGTGCTATTCCGGCAAAGAAGAAGTTACCGTATCAAGCATTCATTCGTAAAGTATAGTATTGTGGATTTTTGTCGTAATTGGTCTTGTCTTGAGTATATAAAATATTGGTTATTTTTCTAAACTGGTGTGGTGTCCGTTTGTAGTGCTTACACTGTATTACTGTTGGTTATGTGCAAATGCTTTACACACTGCCTCTGAATTAAGCCTGACTGCTCGTGCCAAGCTACCACGAGGGTGAGCAGGGGTTACTTCACGAGTGTAACACCCTTACCCTGACTAGGAAGAAGGGTCCCTACTTGGACAAAGGCGCAAGCCCTTGCCAACTAGAGATCCCATTTCTAACACCCAACATGTCCACCAACACCCCACAAGGTGTCTGACCATGGAAACAAACAGGCACACATCACATGGATCATACATGAGTGAAAGATCAATGCCCAAGGGCACACACACATCAACATCTCAGAGAATTACAGCACACTCACACTGTACGATGACTCCAATAAGAACATGTACCTCCATCCATCTGACTATGAAGCCATACCCATCCAAGATGACAACATACCCACACTGGTGTGTACACATCAAGATAGAACATACAGATATGTAGTACCCTGCCCACCCCTCAAGTCATCATGTAAATTGGAAGACATTCACATGATGGAGATCCAACCCATCTGACATGTGTGAAGAAGGAGAGCACAGCCAACACAATGAACAGGACCAGAGTGGACCATCACTGACAAGTAGCCCGCCCCCATCAATATTCTGAGTCAAACCATGACAGCATTCTGCGGAACCCCTGTAAGATCTAGTACAGTACATGAGAATGGCAAAGTGTGACTTCAGAGCATTGAACCCATGAACACATGAACATACATTGTACAGCAACATTTGTAAGGCCAGCGACAACGTCAAGAACATGAATAACTTCATTCAAACTCAAACTCGGTATCAGCATGTAAAGTGCAAAACATGAAGGGCAACTGCCAGTCAAAACTCAAGCCCGCACATGTGTGCTTTGGAAATACACACAGATCAATGTAACACAGTCCACAGCCATGTAAACATTAACCCTGGGCTTAGTACTACGCTCCGTTCGCGGAGTTTGCGGAGTTTCCGCTACTACGCGCTACGCGAATTGCACGTAGCACAGTGCAAAAACGCGTAGCGTAGCGGGCATTTTTTGCTTGCTCGCGGTCCTCAACGTCAAGTTGGCGACCGCGAGCAAGCAAAATTACATCCTGGCGAGACTTTTTCCTCGTTCGCGATCGCGAGCATGGAAAATAAACCTCCCGGCGAGATTCTCAACGCGGGGAGGTCAGGTTTCTCATTGCGAGTGGTCGCGTATGCTCGCGACCGCTCGCGATGAGAAACTACCAGTTTGCGTTGAGAAAACTGCAGCTCGAGTAAAAATCTACTCGAGCGGCAGAAAACGACCGATTGCACTGTGCAAGATGCCATTTGCAATGATTGCACAGTGCGGACAAGCATCCGGCACTGTGCAATCATTGCGAACAGCATTTTGCACAGTGCACTTACCAGTTCGCGTAGCTCGCGTAGTGCGAAGTGCACTTCGCGTAGCTACGCGTAGCGCTACTCCGCGAACTACGCCCAGGGTTAGTAAACATCACCAGTACAGGGCTAGCAAATGGTCAGTTCAGGCACCGCTCAGTGAAGAATGGACTGGGAAGAGGGACCAGCCATCAAATATGTGGAGAACTGGAACAGTGTGGGGGATGACTGTCTGGGGTAGTCTGAGGACTGGACCTGGGAGGGGGAGAACTGGCACAGGCAGAGGGATCCCTGGATGTGGGAGCCTGAGGGCTGGCAGGACCCAGGGAGTCGTCACACGGGGAGGTGGTGACATGCACTGGTGTTGCTCAGTGGCTGATGTTGCATGTGGAGGGCTGGGCTTCACTTGTTTGGGGATATGATAGCCCACAAGTGTCTTTGGACAAGGGATAGGTGAGGTGCCCACAGCTGCTCCCTTAACTCCAGAAAGTGGAGCAGGTGGCCGTGGATCCTTTCTTGCAAAACCCTCAGACCTAGTTCTACGCTGGGGGGGCTCCTACCCTGCCTCCCCTGTTGTGGAACAATCACTACCTCACTGCTTTTCTGTCCATGCTTACTAGGGGGGCTTTTGGTGGGAGTGGAAGTTCTGGGCACAACATCCCTCTGAACTGGGGGTGGGGAGGAGGCAGTTGTGGAACGCAACAGCCCCACTGCAGCCAGGGCAAATTCTTGTGCTGAGCCTGGATCAGTAGTTGATCCTGGAGGGGTCTGGGAGTGCTGGGACTTTGACGTCTGCAATGTTGAGGCATGTCTTTTGTGTTTCGGCTCCGCACACTCATGTGAGGTTATTTTGGTGGTGCTGGCATCTGTGCTCCTTGTGGATGATGTCTCGTGTCTCTGTCGCTTGGACTCCTGTTGTCGTGTGCTGCGTGGGGAGGACCTGGTGCCTGAGTGTACAGGTGTGTGGCTCCACTGGCAGGGTGGTTGAGGAAGGGACAGGAGCCAGACTTAGAGCCTGTGACTGCACTATTGCAGCTGTAAGTGTGGAGGCCAGACATTGGACACTCCAGAGCAGGCCACCTACGTCAGAATGGATGCCCTCCATGAACGCTATTACCTGTGACAACTTGTTGCCTTGATCCTGTAGGGCATTCAATAGCAAAGTCTGACCCACAGACACCTGACGCAAGATGTCAATGGCCTCCACACTGAGGGCAGCAGGGGACACAGGGGCTGGGGCAGCTGTGCCTGGGGGAAAAGCTACCCTACCCTTTTTAGGGCATCGTGCATGGATGACATTTGGTGGAGCATCAGGGACTGTGGACACAGGACGGGGTGTGTTGGACGAAGAAGCACAGCTCGATTCTCTTCTGCCCGACTACACCGAGGAGTCACCACCTGAGTCTGAGGAAGTGGAGGTAGGCGTTTCAGGAGCTGACTCATCCAGGGCACTCCGGTCTCCCTCCGATGCGCTGGTACCATCAGTGTCGCTGTACTCCAGGGGAGCAGTGATGCCAGTAGGTACACCAACTGTTACGTGCCCATCACCTTCTCTGATATCGGTAGATTCAGCAGGAGACAGAGACCCTGTTCAGTGAAGTGGCCTGATAACAAACATGATAGGCAAGATAAAAATAAAAGCATGTACCCAATGCACACATGTGACTGTCCATGCACAGTCTACAATTTTCCATGCTCAGCCCATGGATGTTAACATGCAAACTGGCAGTCATGCTCCAAGTAGCCATCATACAGCAAAATTGCTCGTCATGTGGTGCCATATCAACATCACATCC
The DNA here is from genome assembly GCA_963921515.1 of Calotriton arnoldi. Classification (NCBI taxonomy): domain Eukaryota; kingdom Metazoa; phylum Chordata; class Amphibia; order Caudata; family Salamandridae; genus Calotriton; species Calotriton arnoldi. Next base: position 1,734,711 of record CAWUFW010003310.1, on the reverse strand, counting down.
TATTGTCTGTAGGCACATCCACATGCCTTCAGCTAATAGAACTACACATCAGTATACACTTAAACTCGTTTGGCTACAGACTCCAACACGTATTCATCATCCTTTCTGAAAGTAACGTGTGATGTTTCAGACATGTTGAGCAGCAACATTGAACAGTGTGCCATCCTCCCCACACACTCAAGTGCATCAAGTAGTGCGTAATAAATGTGAAATGCAGACAACAAAATCAGAATGCTGCCATTTTGGCAAGCAGTCCGAGGCACACAGCACTGTACAGCCACATGTTTTGACCCTCGTGACCAACATAAGTAAGTGTGGCATACACTTTCCAGTCCCTCTGGAGCACCATATGCCCTCCCGTACTGTCCAAGGACCTCTACTACCAGGACCCCCAGCTCCTCTGTGGTGAAGGGACGGGCCCTCGGGTTCTCTCTACGAGACTTGACTGGTTGCAGAGATGACGTACAGCCCCTGTTCGCGCTGAGAAATGGCAGGCAGCAGTGTCTCTAGGCGAGTGACAGGTGTGTACATATCACAGGCATATATATAGTGCCCTAGGCTCGTTCAAATGTTGGTCTGCTGTTACCATTGGCCAGCCGGCTTAGCATCATTCATTTGGGGCCAATGTTTAGCCCCGCAGGGGCCTAGCACGCCTACCGGCAGCTATTCCAAAATCGCTGCCGGTTCCCATTGGCTGATGGCTATACCTCATTGGCTGTCACGCCCCGTGGAGGTCACGCAGTGGCCACCGCTATCCGGCACCATTCGATTGGGGCCAATGCTTGTTACCTCTGTGGATGCCAGCTCTAGTGCCTGTAAACACAATTTAGCTTTAGCATGCACGCTTTGCTAACTGTATCATTCACCACACAACATTTGCATAAGGTCAAATGTTCAAACTGTTAAGGTTTCATGGCGTGTGACCTATGCCTTACGTCCTGACACACATGGAATGTCCATGAAAAGGAGAGTGGGAAGACATCACTCGTATTGTGTGGTGGCCAGCATGGCATGAAAAGAGTAAATGAATCCAAAAGGACAAAGGCCGCTATCACTGTACTCACGTTGTGTACTGAGACATAAAAGATGTTAACACGTTTGGAGTAACACTTGCTACTTGACGGTCGGACACTTCTCCATGTTTTGTCTCATGAAATGCCAGTGATGTCGGCTGACATCCCTAGCTCGCCATGGTCATAAAATCAGACATACTTTTCAGCTCCACACTTTCTACACACGTACTGCCGTTCCATGCTGTGTGCTCACCTGCTATTGCCTCCATGTGTGTACACACGTCAGGGCAATGCACATGTGTCTCAACATACATTGCAGGATCCAACATAAGTTGTGCTGTCAAGCTATGTGTGCCTGTATACACTAAACACGTGTATCTGTTTAAATACACTTTGAACATGGCAATGTGTGTCACGCAGATTCATCACACAGTCCTGATGGACTGACCACATAATGCACATATGAACATGTCTACTGTGCTGCATACTCATGTGATGTTGTCCAGGTGACAGAGACTGCCCTCATCCTGTTGTGTTGCTGTGTATTGTCGGACTTGAGATTGAGGACGTGCAATGGCAGAAGATACATGCAAGTCAGCATTGATGCTGGTAACCACATGTGCTGTGCCTAACACACAGGGCTGATCACACCCTGATGTAGCAGGGTACGACATGTCCTACACAATGTCATATTGTTGATGTACTAGTGCTCAGTATGAGGAGTGGGTGGAGTGAACCAAGGTCTTAATGCATGTCACTTGTGTCTTTTCACGTGCTCAAGAGTCATGTCAATGTTGTGCCGTGTGAGACTATGGTGAAACTGTCACACACATCTCATCAATTTTTACCTACTTCTGCATGTGTCCCCAGCCAGAGTACGTAGGAGGAGCACACCTATCTATCACCTTGTCCCAGTCCTGGAAACCATGGAGGACATTACAATCGGCATGGAATTCCGTCAGGATCGCCTCCCAATGCGAGATCTATGTGCTCAGTTGGAGCCCCACTTGAAGTCCAGGTGAACATATCTTTCGGCATTGTCAGCAAAAGTCAAAGTGATGGCTGCACTGCATTTTTTGGCAACTGGGTCTTTCCAGTACACCGTGTCCAGCGATGGAGGGATGTCACAGCCTATGTCCAGCATGGTGTTGCGTGATGTCCTGTCTGCATTAATGACATAAAAGATTCACTACATACAGCTCCCAAGGCGCAATGATTTGGCAGGTGTGAAGGGGGATTCCTATGAACTTGGACGCATTCCACATGTAGTGTGCGACATTAACGGAACCCACATTGGCCTAGTTCCACCACTGGCAGGTGAAAGCATTTATATTAACCGAAACAATTAACACTCCATAAATGTGCAAGTGGTATGCCAAGTGGACCAGACCATTTCACACGTGTGTGCCAAGTATCCTGTGTCGGCACATGACACAGTCATTCTGCGCCACTGCAGCATGCCACAATTGATGGCTAATCTAGACCCAGATTGTGCCTGGCTTGTTGGTGAGTGGGCTGTGTCAATGAGTGTGACATGCTGCTCCACTCACATGTCACAGTTACATTTTTATAAATGTGTTTATCCAGGATAGGTGACTCTGGCTATCCCAATCATCTTTGGGTGCTGAGCCCACTGTGGAATCCAACTACGCCAGGGGAGGACCACTACAATGATGCCCATGGGAGAACACATCGTGTGGTGGAGCGCACTTTTGCACTTCTGAAGTCGAGATTTAGGTGTCTGGCCAAGACTGGAGGGGCACTTCTCTACTCGCCGAAGAAGGTGTGCGAGATAGTAGTCGCATGCTGCACAACCTGGCCTTGCGCAAGAGGATACCCCGGATTCAGGACGATGATGACCAGCAACAGCCCCCCGCTGCAAACCCACACATGCCCAGTGACGATGACAGTGGTGAGGAAGAAGGTCTTGACCTGCGTGACCAGCCCATAGCCAACTACTTCCAATGAGTGTAAGTTATCATCATGCAACTATGACTGTGTCTGTGCTCATTGCTGTTGTCTCCCAAACTTGGTGGATTGTAGCTGTGAATCTGGACACATACACATGAAAAAGAACATGAATATGGGATTTGGGCAGGCAGTGGAAGAGTCAAACAAACAACTGGGTAAACATTAGCACTGGCAACATTGTGTGTCCTGCCACAGTAGCTCTGTCACTCACCGACAGTGTAACAAGCGCCAAGACACCACATGACCCAACACTGCCTGATCCCTCTGTAATCCAGGTAATAGGACACACACACTCGTCCTCACTCTCATACTTCTCAACACTGAACTCAGTACAATACAAGTTAATGTGAGAAATGTTTATTACTTTTAACTTGTCCTAACGTGCAAGATACGTGCCACAACATACAGAACAATGCATCAGACCGAAACAGGCAGCATAGGAACGTGTTCAGATGTCATGGAGGGAGATGTCACATTAATGAGCACTCAGGAGGGAGTACTCCGATCTGATCCCCCCTTCCCTTGCTGGACAAGTCATGTGATGGATCACATTAGCTCAATGTCCTTTGTCAGAGGAGCCCACTCTTCAGCCCATATGATTTGACATGTACTGTACTCCAGGACAGCGCTGACTGAATGTTCTGCTGACAGTAATCAGGTGAAAGACTCAAACTAAGATACTTGCAGTACAACAAAGGCATGTAAGAACTAGCTCAACAGCTGCATGATGGCAGCAAGACTGGTACTAGGCGACAATGTCCACTACGGGCAGGAGACAGCCTCACCTTGCACAGGTGTGTGCCAACATGCGATGCAGGCTGCAGAGGTAATCAGAGTCCAAGCGAATGCAGACATGTCCATTGTCAGTGCTAAATCTGTAATCGGTTCCGAAAGATGCAACTGTATCTTGATACATCTGTAATTAGTCCCAATCAGTTGTGGATGCAGGTAAGTAGTTACTCATCCAATAAATCTAAATAAAATCTAAATCCGTATTTGTAAAGCGCGAACTACTCATCCTTACGGGTCTCAAGGCGCTGGGGGCCGTCGTGGAAATTAAGTGAGCTATTGCCCAGAGTCACATGGTGCTGAGCTGAGCTGTCGCCGGAGCCGGGGATCGAACCGTGAGCCCTGTGCTCCGAAGTCAGCTGCCCTGGCCGCAGCACCACACCTCGCCTCCAATAAAGCTATTGCAGCTTCGTAGGCAATCAGAGTAGATCGTGATCAGCTTCAAGAAACAGGACGGCCACCCAATCCAGTAGTATGAATGAACAGATGTGCTCCTCGCACCCCGTGTCCGTAAGGAGCATTTCAGGCCAATAGGGGAGCGGTTCAATGTAGTCATTGCACACGAGAAGTTGTGCAATCGCACATGACCAGCTGCCAGCACTTATGCCAAGTTGTAAGGCATCCCATAGATGAGTATCCCGGGCACAGTCCCAGTCATGGACCAACAAAGGACTCAACCACATGTCATAATCCAGTTCAGCAATCGATGTGTTGGATAGGCAGACATCCATGGCCCATTGAAAGGGGCAGCTGCGACAGTGGAACACAGGTTGCACACAGGTGAAATAGGCATAGCGGAAGCTTAGCCTATAACTGATGCGCAGCACAGCCAATGGCAACGCTCCCAATATATTCAGCATTCGTTCACGGTACACTTGCACATGACCGGGGATGTGCAGGACCACAGGATGTGCAGCCATTGCGTTGTAGCTGTTGTTGAACCTGCACTCTTCTGAACAGCGGAAGGAATGTTGCTGAAATGCCACAGGTCCGACAAAAAGTTGTTTGAGTGAGCACCTGTTGTACTCCTGAAATGGTCTGAACGGAAGTGACCAGGCCATTCCCCACAAGGGAAATTGTGATATGAGCAAGGACTTCTGTGTTTGGAGTGTATGAACCTTGGTGTATCAGTTGCACTGAACCTAGTGGGAGACTCGTATTCAGCTGTTACAATATATCGCAGGAGGTAACAGTCACCTGGTATTCGAAGGTCAGAGGGGCGGATGTGAGTCCGCCTTCTTGTTAATACAAATGAGCTTTCAGCCCTGTTGATACTTTGAAGTCTGCTTACATTGTTGGAATGTGAGCCCACAAATTACTATTGACATTCACATATGGGGGAGTGATGAGCTCATCCCTACGGCAATGGACACGTTGAGAGACTCTTTCTGTGTACGGGAGCACTGCACGGGTAATACCTATGTTTGTGATGTACATGACTCGATCAGTTCCTTCTGGGACATATGAGGGCCGTGTGAGCCTGGTGGCTGGGACTGGGGTACATTGATGTATTTTGCCAACAATCAACTTAGATAGGTTACAATACACGTGTGACTGTACTTGTCTTGCTGAACGCAATAATTTCCTCAATCTAGCTTTGACATGATTCGTTTGCTTCGTGCCTGTTTTTGGGACACTGCTGAGTACTGCATTGTGATGCGCTGTGTGAGTCATTGACACTGCAGTCTTTCCCATGTGGATGGTTGTAGGGGGGTGGGAGGACACTGATTCACCTACCAGCACAGTACATCCCTTAGCATCCATGAACGTGCACTTACCTCAAATGTGCATACTTGTGATGAAGCAGAAGGGTTTGACTTCAGTTTGACAGGGAGAGGTACAGGGAGCTGAGACAATAGCGGCTGTTTACTCACCTTACACCTATTTTCTGAATCTGTTCCCTACTGATGAAGGATGATATCCATGTACACATGTGACTTGAGACTGACAACACTAACCCGCTGTTAGAAATGGGATTTCTGGTTGGCTAGGGCAAGCGCCTAAGCCAGGCAGAAACCACCACTCTAGTCAGGGCAAGGGAGTTACACACCAAAGATAACCCCTGCTCACCCCCTTGGTAGCTTGGCAGAGCAGTCAGGCTTATCCCAGAGGCAATGTGTAAAGCGTTTGCGCAACACAGCAGCAACACACTAGGCACACTACAAAAGAAACTCCACACAAGGTTATATAAAAAAATAGCCTTTGTATTATCATAAACACATTAGATCATAACCACACAATGTACACTGTGCCAACTGGCACTAGGCAATATTTTACAGGGGATTATATACAAGACAATGCCAATTGGGCCACGGTCAGAACCATCAAAATGCAGGTAGTAAATATAAAACACAACCAGTAACTACTGGTACAATAATGACCTCAGCATTATCACATTAGGCATAAAACACATTTGGCCCAAACCTCATTAGCATAAACACATTACGCAATAGGCATCATCCTAAAACATCATAGCATGACATTAGGCATCACAAGCATAAACACATTATGCAATAAAACGCAGTGCACCACAGTACACTGACCAGGTGCATACATCACCTTAGAAACTGACCCCAGGCCAACTGGCCTTTCACTTGGGCTCAAAATGCCCTCTGTCCAGAATGTCAGGGCGCTAAGCTGCCACTTGCAGCTAAAGCAAAAGTGCGCAATGCGCAGGGGCCGGGGGAGTGTATCTCACTCCTTTCTCATGCAAACCAAAATGAATGCCCCACGTTGCAGCTGCCCGCTCTCTCACGGTGCAGCTGGGAAGCAAAAACAGGAGCTGGCACTACCGTACCTCTGGGGCCCCCCTCTCGGACTCCTATACACACAATTGCTCCCAAAGGAAATCAGCACAGGCACTTACAGTGCCTTGGGGGCCCTTCCTTCCCGGGCTCCTCCGGGTGCCCTCGATCGACACCTAATCACTGCCCCTCAACTTAGGCACTGGCACTAAACGTGCCTCAGGAGATCCTCCTCCACGGGGACCTCTCGTTGCAGCTGACCGCTCACTCTTGGGGCAGCTGTGTAATCACCCTTGGCCCGGTAGGACCTCCTGAGCCCCCACTGGGACTTTTAAGGCCAAAAGATTTCCCCCACTGTGCAGCTGCCGCTAACTGGCGGTGCAGCTGAGGGGAAATGACCACTGGCACCAACTGTGCCTCCTGAGTCCCCACTGGGACTCTACAAAACAAATGGCCCCCAACGTTGCAGCTGCCCACTGTCCGGCGGGGCAGCTGTGGGAAAAGGCCTGGCACCACTTTGCCGCCTGAGCCCCACTCCGGGACTCTTAAAAAAACAAATGGCCCCCAACGTTGCAGCTGCCCACTGTCAGGTGGGGCAGCTGTGGAAATTAGGCACCGGAACCCCGATCACCGCGCTCCTCCTGGGGCCAAAACAAGCAATACTCAAGTGGAGCCCCACTCACCGGGGCTCTTCTTCCGCTGTCCTCTGGCTCCTCTGGTCTTCTCTGGTGCCGCTCCCGGCACCCGCAGGGCTCACTGGTAGCCCCACTCACCGGGGCTCTTCTTATCTGCATGCCAGTGCGGGTGGGCTTCCGCCTGGCTTCTACCACACGCGGGACTCCCACCAGCACACGAGGGCGCCGCCTTCCTCCCAGCACGCCAGGCCAGACTTCCGGCGTCTTCCTTCCTGCCGGCTGGCCGCGCCACCAACCAGCCACAGCCGCCTGACTTCCGGGTCGGGCCGCGGCGGTTCCTTCTTCTTGCGGCGAAGTGCGGGGTGGGCTCCCGCCGTAACATAAAACACAACAGCGGGGTGGGCTCCCGCTTTCAGGAGCGTAGATGCAGCGGGGTAGGCTCCCGCTTTTTAGAGGCACCAACGCGGGGTGGGCACCCGCTAAGAGAAGCTTACATGCGGGGTGGGCACCCGCTCACGGAGTCATGAAACAGCGGGGTGGGCTCCCGCTCCTCCTTTCAGCAGCACAGGGGGCATCCCCCACGCCGGGATTCCCCCAGGAGATTACGCAGCACAGCGCTGCAGGGCTCACACGCCCCTCGTCCTCTGGCCAAGGCTGGAGTCCCCCTCTCTGGGGCTCCAGCAGTAACGATGTAGCGCTTCACGAAGCGCTAAGCCTCCAAGAGTTTCAGGGGCACAAGGCTGGGCCCAGGCAGGCCAGCTCACAGGGCCCTCCAGCAGGGAGGCAGTCCCTTGTGGCGGTTCCTCCTGGGGCCCAGCAGCAGCAAGCCCCAGCACAAGAAAAAGCACAACCTTTTCATGGGGTCACAGCCCCAATATTTATACCCATATTTGCTTTGTCTGCCCTGGCACAGGGCTTGGGGGAACCAGCCTAAACTGGTTCTGGGGGGGTTTGGAGCATTTTGTTGACAAGGCTCCTCTTCCCCTTTGTCAGGTGGGGGCTTGTCATCAGACACACCACAGGGGGGCAGAACCAGCATTCACCTAGGCAGGCACAGACCTATTCAGGGTCAGGGGACTACTCCACCCACTACTCCAAATGCAGATGCCCTATTCAGCCTAGCGCTGACTCACCCTGCCCCACCTGGAGCCACACACACCTCACCAGCCCCTGTCACTCCAAAGCCAGACATGCAATCCACATCAGGCAGGCAGACACATAGCACACAGAAATGCCAACTTCTAGAAGTGGCATTTCTAAAATAGTGATGATAAATCTGCGCACACCATTGCGCAGCATTTATTATTACTATTCCAACCATACCAAACTTGACCACGCAGCTCCTCTCATATCAGGAATTACCACTGAAACACTTATCAGAGAATCCCCAATGCATTCCTATGGGAGGGCAGCCTCACAGTAGTGAGAAACCAAAATGGCTGTTTGTCACTACCAGGACATGTCACGCACTTAAGGTACATGTCCTACCATTTCACTTACAATGCACCCTACCCATAGGGCTAGCTAGGGCCTACCTTTGGGGTGACTGATATGCAGTAAAAGGGGGGTCACAGACATGGCACACACTTTAGGTGCCACGTCACAATGGCAGTAACACTGCACGCACAGGCCCTGCAATGGCAGAGGCCTGAGACCGGTTTGAAAGGCTAATTTGGTGGGTGGCGCAATCAGTGCTGCAAGCCCACCAGTAGCATTTAATTTACCAGCCCCGGGTATATGAGACACCACTTTACAAGGGACTGACAGGTAAATTAAATATGCCAAACAGGTGTAGACCAATCTTACCATATTTACCACAGAGAGCACACGCACTTTACACTGGACAGCAGTGCTAAAGTGCCCAGAGTCCTAAAACCACCAACACCATGTCAGAAAAAAGGCTAGGAGGAAAGCAAAAAGTTCAGGGATGACCCTGCAAAAAGGGCCAAGTCCAACACCCGCTAATACCTTGGTGTATCACCACGCACAGGAATCTAGTTGGCATTTAAGCTGAGGTGCATTTCCAAGGTTGCTAAGATGTGTACTGTGCTGGGAGATGTAGTGCTGTGCTCCCATCCCCCTTCTGTCCATGTTGATGTAGTTGACCAGTGTAATCTGGATTGCACGTGTACAGTGTTGCCTGGTGCTGTGCTTTGGCTGTCATGCCATCATAAGTCAACCACATGTCATGTTCTTGTGTCTTTCTAGGTACCTCCGCTCACACAATGGATTGTGGCATTCAAATATGGAGAGACATTGCAATATGAGTTAACATACTATTTACTCTGAAATAAATGGTACTGATACAAACGCTCAGTGTTGTGAGTAGTGTTTATTTGTACATGAGTGACAGGTGAGGGGTGAAGTTTAAAGTGCTGGCACAAGAGTCATCAGGATAGAACACACAATGCTGGTATGACACAGTCCAACAGTACACTGCCAACATTGTGGAAATGTGGGCTCTGATCTGCAACAAAGTCAATGCTGGAGGCAACACTGCTGACATCATAGTTGGTGCATGGAACGGGTTTTGGGAGGTGCTTTGCCACGTGATCCTCCGTTTGTCTTCTTCGGACGTCCCCTCGACCGTTTGGCCGGGGGGGGAACCTGCTGCATGCTCTGAGGTGTCTGAGGAGTCTGTGCCTGCTGCCTCACCCCTCCCTGTGGCCGCTGTGGTGGTGTTCTCAGTATCGTCCGGCTGGCCACGGGGTGGGCGGTTGGCTAGTTGAGCAGCATGGACGTCCCTCAGAACACCTACTAGCTGGCCCATGTAATCAGCAATGACCCCCAAGCGGTTGTCCATGGACTGTTGCAGCAGGCGGAGTTCGCGCAGTTCTTCAACGACCTAGCCCATCTGTCCCTGGGTCTGTTGGTATGCACCCAGGACAGTGTTGACCGTGGCCAGGGCCTCAGTCTTGGTGTCATCCTGGGACTGTCCTAGGGTGGCCCTCCCACCTGCCCTGCATACACGGACCTATGGCGGAGCCTGTCGCTGCCCTCCGCACACTGTCCCCCAGCATCCTGGGTGTGGCTGGTGGGATTGGGTGCAACTGCCACGGGGACAGTGTTGGAGGCAGTGGTACTGGTGCTGGCTGGCACACAGGTCATAGTAGCAGGGATCAGCGTTGTTGCTGCTGTTGTGGGAGTCGAGGTGGTGGTGGGGACAGTGAGGCCTGGAGACTGGAGTTGCCTGGCCACGCCTGAAGGGCCAGGTCGGTCCTCCTCATCCGAGGAAGGGAGCAAATCTGCATCCGTTAGTTCACCTTCATGGGGGGAGACTGGCTGGGCTCGGTCACACTTTCGACAGGTGTTGTAATCGGATCACCTGTTGAATAGAGGTCATTATGTCAGCATGTTCAGTAGACAGCACAACTTATATGTTCATGTATTGCACATTTCAATTGAGATGACCAGACTTTTGACAGTGACATTACTTTGCATTGTCCACAGTTTTGCATCAGTCGAACATGGTGTTGAGGTACATGATTTGTCAGTTAGCGATGTGACATTGCGTGGGCAACAATTTCATATGTGTGGATCTTGTTTTTCAATGAACATTTCCTCGGGTATCAACTTGATGCACATCCACTGTAGTTTATGCTTGGACCTTTCTGACATTTATCTGACTAGCTGTCTACTGTGCCGCCACTTCATGATTGATTTTGTTGGGTTTTTGACTGACTCTCGCGGTGGACGTGCTCCGCCCCTGCGGTGCCAGGCATTGACACCAATTGATTTGTGCAGCTTGCGATGGTCGCTTCCTGACCTCTGCGGTGCGTCACCGCCTATGAGGAATAGCTATCAGCCAATGGGAACCGGCAGCGGTTTCGATTTTTTTTTTAACGCAAGGTGTACGTGCTCGCCCACTGTGGTGCCAGGCATTGTGCACTCTGGATGATATTGTTTTCTACTTCGGTTTAAAATTCACATGACTTATGTAATTGCCAGTATGCCTCGGGTGCAATATTTCTGTTGTGCTGTTTTGTAGTGGCCTCCTCTGTATAGTGATGTGTGGCTGAGTCTCCATGTATGTGTGGAGTTGATGTGTGCCTTTATGCTTATGGACAATGTGACATCGACATTTGAATGTAGTTCTTTGCGAATCTTGGATTGACTATGCAGTTACATGTGACTTCTTAGATGACAGTGTGATGAATGTGACCTCTTAATGGCATTAATCTGTGTGTGCACTGGCTACAACTTATGTTGCTTTGCAGACTTGGCAAACATGTGCGTGATGTGCTGGGCATATGGCGCCATGCTATTTGGGAGATAGGCCAGGGTGCATGAGCTGACTATCTACGTGTGTAGTTCTGCAGAGGTGGGTGATGGCTACCACGTGTCTCTGGGGTGGGGAGGGTGCTCCATGCTGTTTGGGAGGGTGGGCAGGGAGCCTTGTGGGAGTGGTGGTCTTGCTGTCAGGTCTCAACGACTCCCTCCACAGTAAGATGGCTACCTACCTGTTCTGAGGCACTGTGGGGCTAATGGCTGCCACGTGTCTCTGGGGTGGGGAGGGTGCTCCATGCTGTTTGGGAGGGTGGGCAGGGAGCCTTGTGGGAGTGGTGGTCTTGCTGTCAGGTCTCAACGACTCCCTCCACAGTAAGATGGCTACCTACCTGTTCTGTGAGGCAGAGTGAGGAAATGGAGGTCTTGTGAGACAATCATTTTTTTAACGTGCATTCTCCATGTGTTCGCTTGGGTCTGGCAATTCAGGCTCACTTGTTGTGCACAACAGTACGTTACAGTGGTATGTGAACATTTACTTTGTACTTACCAGCCTCCTCTCCCCCCTCGATTCCGGTGAGACTCTCGGGATGCAGTATGGCAAGCACCTTCTCCTCCCATTCTGTGAATCTCATTAGTGGAATGGGAGGCCCTCCGCCCGTTCTTTGAGGCAACTGGGGGTTCCTCTGTGCCTGTGCCTTGACCCGGAGCTTGAGGTCGTTCCACCGCCTTTTGATGTCACGCAGTGTGCGTGGGATGTTCCACACTGCATTGACTTTGTTGTAGATCCTAGCCCACATCTGATTTTTGCGCACATTGGGTGTCTGTTGGACCAGGTTTCCATGCAAATGTTGTTCTACCCTGATGATCTCATCTACCAGCACTTTCGACTCTGTGTCAGTAAATTTAGGCATTTTGCTGTTCTGCATGGTGCTAATGGATGTGAGGTGCAGGGTGCAGGGTGAATATGTGGATGAGTGAGGTGTGTTCAGTGTGTGGTTGTGAAGGGGATGGTGTGTGGAGTTGTGTGGGTGTGATGGTGTGCTGTGTCCTCTCTGTGCAATTAGTTCTGGTGTCTCTCTCTCTCTCTCTCTCTCTCTCTCTCTCTCTCTCTGTGTTTGCCCTTCTCTGTTCCTAATTTGCTAAGGATGCTGGTCCAGGAAGGGGTTGGTTTATATACTGTGGTGTGTGGGTGTGTCCACATGAGTGATGTCCACCTGGTGTGTCTTCCATGCTGTCCATGGCTTTCATCTCCGGTATGCATTTGTGGTGTGTCATTCTTGCGTGTCTGATGTAATTGAGGGATGATGATGATACAGGCATACTTTGTGACTTGTAGTGAATCTTGTTACTTCCGCCATTCTTTTGGCCTGGGCGCCACCGCTGAGGTGGGTACTGCCATGATCCTTACACCAGCTCCGCTTACTCATCGTAATTAGCCATGCGGTCATTCCGTGGGAGGTGCGGACGTTTTGGTCCATAGACCAGCTTTCCCCGTCCGCCGAGGTAGCATTTTCAGCTATTGCCACCGTTATGGAAGGTTTTTTCTGTATTCCGGCCGCCGCATCGTAATCTGACCGGCGGTATTGACGCGGGACATGCGGATGGTCTTTTTCCACATGCATGGCGGTCGGAAGCCTTTTCCGTCCGACATCGTAATCGGGCCCTATGTCTTGAAATGTGACATCTGTCAGCAGATGAAAGGTTCCACCGTAACACGTCCAGCGCAGACACCGCTGTTAATATCTGACAAACCACTAGCGTGTGTTTATTTGTACCACTGCAGCCCCTTACAAAGAGATGGGGCTTACAAGTATATCATGGTTGCAGTGGATTCCTGCTCGAGATTCCAATGGGTGTGGCCCCAGCGCTCGGCTGACGCTCGAACTGTTATAAAAGATTTGCGAGTCTTTATAGGGACATACGCAATTGGCACATTACATTCTGACCAGGGCCCTGCGTTTAGCTCTCGGGCTTACAAGGAGGCCATGCGAGGATTCGGTGTAGCATTGCGGTACTCATCTCTGTACCATCCCGAGGTAAATTCGGTAGTGGACAGAAAAAACCGAGACTTAAAGCAATCTTTAACAGCTAGAGTATTAGGCACGGGTGAAAGTTGGGTAAAACATCTGTATGGAGTCCAGCGTGCTCTTAACAATATGCCAAGAAGTGCTCTAGTCTCTAGGGGGGGTCACTCCATATGAGGTCCTATTTGGGACAAGAATGTGGGTACCTGATCTTGATTGTGAAGGAACAGTGGCAGAGGAAAAGCCTTTTGACATCCATGATCGTTTGGCTGTTTTACAGGATCTAAATGAATCCAGGACACAACAAAGCAACGTCCATCTGAAGCAGACCGCCACTGGGGAAGTCAAATCAGTCATGGCAAGACCTGTCTGGATCCCAAAAGTCAGGGATCTGGTCAGAGAGAAAATAGCGGACAAGAAAGAATTCGGGCCATCATACAGAAAACCTGTACTGGTCCTAGGAATTGAAGGAACAAGAACTGTACTTCTACAGCCTCTTGCCGGAAAAAAGGAGAAAAGATTTGTCTCAATCGACCTAATCAAACCACACTATGTGGCCGATACTAAGCAGTAGGCCACGTGGACTCCACAGTAGCAGACGCCCTCCTCTCGCTACAATCCAAGAAGTTCAAACGGAAAGACTCATCACGTTCGAAGAGTTACCTGTACGGAATGATGGACTATGCAACAATGCTATGGAACTCGTTCCTCTTGAACCTGAAATTCAACTTCAAAATCAAACTCAAAATGACAGACAAATAGCTGTTAGACCAAATACAGATGTCTATGTCAACATGCCTGGATAAGAGCAAACCACGATTTCTACAAATCCTGATGCAATTCCAACAATTGATCGAACTGCTTCTGGCTACTTCATAAACTTTGATATGTTTTCTTTGGATCCAAGGAAACCTGAAACGACGCCAGCCCAAAAATCACGCAAACAGCAAGTTAAAGACTTTATATACTTTCTTAAAAAGACTTACCTGGTGTCACCATGGGTAGAACTATGGATAATCACTGGGATACTTTTCTTTCTTTTCTGGGTAGGCTTGGTAATAGTTTTTAGTATGCTCATTAATGGGAAATACATTAACCATGGGCGTAGTTCGCGTAGTAGCGCTACGCGTAGCTACGCGAAGTGCACTTCGCACTACGCGAGCTACGCGAACTGCGTAGTGCACTGTGCAAAATGCTGTTCGCACTGATTGCACAGTGCCGGATGCTTGTCCGCACTGTGCAATCAGTGCAAACCGCATCTTGCACAGTGCAAGCAGTCGTTTTCTGCCGCTCGAGTAGATTTCTACTCGAGCGGCAGCTTTCTCAACGCGGACTGGTAGTTTCTCATCGCGAGCGGTCGTGAGCATACGCGACCACTCGCAATGAGAAACCTGACCTCCCCGCGTTGAGAATCTCGCCGGGAGGTTTATTTTCCACGCTCGCGATCGGCAACTTGATGTTGCTGATCGTGAACGAGAAAAAGTCTCGCCGGGATAAGTCATTTTGCTTGCTCGCGGTCGCCAACTTGACGTTGAGGACCGCAAGCAAGCAAAAAATGACCGCTACGCGTGTTTGCACTGTGCTACGTGCAATTTGCGTAGTGCGAAGTAGCGCAAACTTCGCAAACTATGCGAGCATAGCGTAGTACTTCGCCCAGGGTTAAAATACATTCGACAAAGCTCTGCAGCCCAAAAGGTGAACTTACTTTTAAAACCACACCAATCATCTCATCGAGAACAAAGAGACTTGTCATCAGTGAACATTACAGCAGTTCCTATACCTGATGGTTTGGTTTGGGACAAGGTTGATTTCGATATATTTGGTCCGACTGAAATTTTAAGAATTCCTCATTTATTTAAAATATCATTAAGTGATATCATTACCTCAAGTACATTTTCCAATGATTGGGACTTTGAAACTGTTAATAACATGTTATCTAATTTGGAAAAATCTGCGGTGTTTTCTAGTAGTGAAACATTGGAAGACACATCAGATTTCGAGAGTATGTATTGTTATCAACATTATGGTCATCATTTTCTGCATAAATCTGCTAATCCTAGAAATGTGTTCACATTCCACCAGTGGGAACATTGTCCAACACCGCCGAAGGGCAGTTCAAAAACATTTACACAGAAGTTTCCATATTTTTCAGGGTTTAATATGTCTGACCGAACCTCATACTATTATAAGGTTGCACCAACATCAGCACAGAAAAATATGTTGACAAGCACCAAACAGA
The DNA here is from genome assembly GCA_963921515.1 of Calotriton arnoldi. Lineage (NCBI taxonomy): Eukaryota > Metazoa > Chordata > Amphibia > Caudata > Salamandridae > Calotriton > Calotriton arnoldi. The sequence continues at coordinate 1,719,069 of CAWUFW010003310.1, read as the reverse complement.
TTTACTCTGCTTCCTTTATTGCTCAGCTGTCCGAACAAAGTTTCGACTTGTGGAAAGACACCATAGACCTAAAATCAGTCTGGGGTACTAGGGACTGGCAGGTACAGGGGACAGAAGCTTTGTTTAGAGCATGCCTCATCCCTCAACAAATCATGTTTTCGAACGAGACAGTGCAACAGACATCTTGTCTTGGACTAGCCAAGAACAAAGACTTGAACTCACCTCGGCTGCCGACTCCATCACATTCCGAGGGCAACATAACATCACAGGAAGAAATTACAGTACATGACATCCTACAATACAACAGATCAGAACCCGATTGGAAAAAATGGTTGATTTGGCCCACAGACACTAAAAGTTGTCAGGCAAGATTCATGGGTAAAACCGAAGGGTTTAGTATCCATAGGCCAGATCCACGTTATGTACAAAGACAACATCCAGGGGTAGTGACATCCTACAGGGTTGGGAAGTTGTGCCTCGATTGGCTAAAAACCTCAACACTCACACAGGTGAAACAACACTTATCCTTACTGTCACAGGATGTGGATCTTAGGGATTTTTTAATGGGTCACAGGAAGCCACGTCAGAAACGTTTCTATTACGCTGTCTACAATGAAATTTGGAAAATATCACAGTGGCAGAATCACCGTCTACAGAATGGCTAATCCATGGCCACATAACTCTATCGGTCACTACTTTTCAGTTTCAATATTGCCTTGAACAAAAGCAGGCAGGCAGATATGAAGAAATGGGTAAGGAATACATTAAGGAATCTTGGGAATTACCATACAGATTTCGATGCCGGAGTGGGGATCAAGAAGTGTTTCTGAGCGGTACAAACTGAGAATGCTTTAAGTGGATCACTCATATGCCAGGATATAATGTTGCACGGAGCTTGTAAGGGTTCTGTAGCAAACCTGTCCTGTCATTTGAAGGGTGCCCCAGCTGCAGTGATTACTCCAGCATTCAGGCTACTTTAGAATGGGAGTTACTTGATGCTGAACAGTCAAGGCTGCTGTGGCAGGCTCCCGGGCATCGCATATCTGATAACCGTTAGCTCCAGGGTTACTTGTTGTATGCAAGTATTGTTCCCACCGACACATACAGTCAGGGAGGCGCCGTTATGGCCTTCACTGAATGTTTCCTTAATACGGTTTGATACTCTAAGCAGAATGAAAGCCATGCTTCTACAGAAGTCTGTGCCCTTAACCTCCGCTCGAGAGACTTTTGATCTCCAGATCGCAAGGTCTTCAGCAGAGATACAGGCGCTCATTCATACAAACTGCCCTTTCCATTTCGCAGAAATGGTAAATCGTATCTTTAACATGTCTGATACGACAGGCATTGTCCACCTATTTAAGACCATAGATTCTGGACTTCTGAGCACCTTTCAGACAGTACTTGGAGTTATGCCAAACTTCATACACTCCGTATTCTGAAGCATCTTTGGAGGACTTCCGCTGATCCTGTGTCTAATAGTAGGTATCCTGATTGTTTTATATTTGCTACGCAATGGACGTCCCAGTCACCAAGGCGATGGAAAGAACACTCCTGGAGCGTAAATACCGTGACCGCATGGTACAACATCTAGGCACGCCTCGCCTAAGAGAACTAAGTGAATCTTGGTACTTGTCATTTCGACCGGTCTGGATAGACTGCATCTTACCTGTCCTCCGATGCCTGTTTTGCGGAGAAGAATGCGTGTTAGACCTTTGTTTGACACTACCATCATGTGCGCCACCGGACATGAATGCGTTACTGGACCCGATAACGGCCCATCTTCTGCAGTGTCCTCAGTGTATTCCAATGTTGATGGCGGCATTCCTTGAGCCACCACAGGTGGTAACTTCACCTGTTGGTCTGAACACCGGCTCCTCCTCTGACAGCCAGGCTTTGGACGTCGTACAGGCTGCCCCAGCACCGGCTGTGGACAGCGTGGAACATCTGTGCTCAATTGATGTGCTCTGCGAGGTGCTACAGGGGCCGTCTACTGCGGATTAGCAAGCAACGAAAATGTTGCGTCTACCAGCCAGGACACATAAACATTTGGACTCATTTTGGCTCGTCGTGTGCTGGGAAAAATTCGCCCTTTTTCTAAACAAGCACAAAATTTGGAACTTTGAGACTAAATTGACATTCCTTTCATTTTTTGGGCATTCATGGCTTTATAATGCTTATAGTGATCCGGACTATACCAACAGACATTTTAGAGCTAGGGCTTGCAGATTTTTTTAAATGTTTTTAAGTTTTTTAGCAAATTTTGAGAACGTTTTTAAACATTTTTAATTCAAAAGATGTTTTTATTAACTTTGTGCGTACCACTATCTAGTAATATTGGTAGTACAGTAATAGGTTACAAATGTCGTCTATTCGGAAGAGGAGTGGGTGTTATATTCCATATAGGTACCCTATATAGGCGCAGGTAACATCGCAACCTTTCACCTACATCCTTCCCTACATTGCATACATAACGGTTCTTAGGCACTGACCTTTTACCTAGATATGACACTGCACTCAGAACGCGGGTTTTTCCCTGGTTCGATTCTCCTACATTATGCATGAGGCTTCTTGGAAGCACAGCAGGACTAACAGTAGGATTACCATCTCCTGTATAATATCTCTGTATAAAGTTCAGGCCCGACGTCATCCTTTAGGCTGACACAGTAACACAGCAAGGTAGGACCCCTGGGGAGACCTATGGGTATATATACATCATGTCTTGCTTAGAAAGATAGAGGAGACCGTGACTTCCCGGCTGACACACTGACCAGAGACGCTGAGGTTCCTGCATGCAGATGCTCCAGCTAGCAGTGGTCTAACATCCCTCGCGGGGTGTCCAACTCGAGACCAGGACAGGGTCCCATATTCTCTCATTCTCAGGTAATGGGGTGGACTAGATCCTAGAGGGATTCTTGGCATAACACCTACACAGATGCTAGGTTCATTTAGGTACATCTAGTTAGGGAGACATCGTAGGAGTACGCACTTTTAGGTTGGACTTTCTATCATGTGTTTTATGTACTTGTATATATTCATGATTTCTGCAAGATGGTAGAGCTATACCATCCCTTTACTTTCATAGTACTGCTAATCATATATCTCTGCTACTGTCTAATGTTTGTTGCAGCCCATATATTCTACACTAGAATAACAACTGTTCAACAAATACTTATTGGAACGCCCAGCCTGTTTATTCTGTGTAACTCTCTGAGACAAACTAAGTGAGCACGAGTGACTGAGCGAAAATTAGTATATTGTTTCCATGATCCTGGGGGATCAGGGATGTCATGTTCTGAGGTTGCCAAGAACTATTCTCTCCCCGATAAGAGGAGACTCTAGTGGCACTGTGAGCTAGCTAATACAGATAGGCTAACGTATCCGGTGGGGGTGCACGGAATCCGTCCGCCACCAATCCCACAGTTTATGTTATCCGAACGCGCAGATCCTGTATAGAATATATAGGAACTACATGACAATTTTACAAATTAAGCACTGTTCTACATGCAGTGGCGCTTATGATTTGGCCCTCATTTAACTGGGGATTAAGGCTCTGTGAAGCAATGGAGTATACTTGACTACTTGGTTATTTTGCATTTTGGAATTCTTGTTCATTGCATGTTTGCGCGTTATGGATGTAAATAAGCGCTGTGGCAAAAAGGATTTGCAAAATCAATTGTACTGATAATTTGCCATTTTAACAGGGGGTATCAAGAGGCCGAGGACTTGCTCTTCCCCTGTGATGCTTCATGCTCGGTAAACATCGTTTATTACGAAAACGTTTCCCCGCAGGGAATTACAACGCGGTCGTTAGAACGACCGCGTTGTAACCACGCATACCATTACTCCGCAAGTCGGAACAATGACTTGCGGAGGGGGCAGAAGGTGTTGGATTTGAAATCCAACACCTTCCCTACTGTTGCACAGACTGGAGTTGGAATAGTAAATTATACTATTCCAACATCCAGCGCCCCCCCTCCGCAAGTCGTTGTTACGACTTGCAGGGTAATGGTATGCGTGGTTACAACGCGATCGTTGTAACAACCGTGTTGTAATTCACTGCGGGGAAAAAGGATGCGTAAAAAAGTGGTATATACTTCATGCTCTTATGGTGTGCTTCATGGCTCTTATGGTGGGTATTTGAGTAGACAATTACACAGCGTTTCCTGTTTAGAGAAGCTACGTCTAGACTCTATATATTACAAAGAGGTTTAATGAGCTTTCTTACCTTGTGCTTTGGCAGAGAATCATCAGTAGGAGTTTTTATTGAAACAGGAATTTTGTTATACCATTCCATATAGGAATAAGGTCTGGTCTTATATTTTATGGGTAATTGAAGACAATCAATGACACATATAAACAGACGGAAATTTAGTAGGGTAACATCTTAAATCTTGTTATTTATTCTGCAGGTCTCCTTCCCAGTTGTTCCCTTCCCATGTCCTTCCCTCGCTTGATCATCTCAATATTCTGCGCTGTTATAGCATTACAGAATTGGAGCTATCTAGAAGTGGACATTATTGAGCTTTGAACTGATCCTGAGGATTTGTCCAGGTGACAGCAACGCATGCAGTCTTGCGTGTTGTTTGAAGGAAATTGCGCTTGTCCTTGCAAATACTTCCCAACCATCTAAAATGGCCGCTGGGTTTCTTCTAAATTTCTATGGGTGATGGAATTTGTACTTGCCCAGTCGGCGTCAGAGAATATGAAGGACAAAAATCCTTGAAGCCAGTCTCTTCCAGCAAAACTCATCAACGTTCAACAGAAACACATGGAAAGAAGCCTGGTCGTGCAGTTGCAAGAAGTAGCGTCCACGGGGTGTGAAGATCCTCTCCCTTAGCTCGTCGCCAGCATAACAAGAAACGGAGCCTTCGTAGGTAAGCAAACTTCCTTTATTCCAGTTACAACTGTTCTGGTAACTAGTAACTTGGTTCCTTAGAAAGATAGGTACTAACACAGAAACACAACTACAGCCCACTGTAATCCAATATCAGCTTGAAAATTTCTCCGCACTCTGTTCAAACATTCTCGATGACATCCACTACACTCCATTCCAATCCACCCTTCATACAAGCTTCCTACTGCTGACACATACAATCAAAAAGCCACAGCTAGGACAGGGGAAAAGTCAGGTGCATGTCAGACTTTGCCTGATGTTCAGTTAATGACTATTCACAATTCCTATTGCCATTTTTGGAGTCCTGGGCCTGTTGCTGAATCTCCCCATGTCCCCATTAGCCCACCTCTATAGCCTCACCTGAGGGAGATGACAAGGTCTCTGCCTGCATGTCTGGCCGTTGGTGTAGGGTGTTAGGGTCTGATCTAGACTTGGAAGGACAGGACACTCCATCACAAACATGACAGATATCCCGTCCGCCGTATTACAAGTGCCATAGGATATAATGCAGCTCAGTCATGTAGTGCATGAGAATATTAGCATAGGGAGTGCACTGAAGCACTGTCACCCTTTGTGCCTGTGAGCCCTGGCATTCCTTCTCATTTTGTATTTCCTATATCACTGCCATCCAATGTGCATGAAAATGCACCTTTCTTTAGCCCCGGAGAGTACTTCCAACTCTGTTGTCTAGGTGTCTAACCATCACTAGTACCTGGGATGCAAATCCAATTTTCCCTTGCTGCAGGCTGTGACTCACACAAAAAAATTTGCTGCAGTATCTTAAGTAATTACTTGTCATTTGTATTTTTCCCTTTGCTGCTTCTGAAATGTAACAAGTAATTCAATATTGCATGGCATCCTGAGTGTGTGAAAGAGCTGAAAATGATTAATAAATTAAAGTTGCTCCAAAGACCACCACTTCCCCCCAAAATGTTTACGACATCTGTTCCTGAAGAGATTTTGTAAACGGTACATTCAGGGTGGATTGGCAGCCTGACCAGTCACCATCCCCAACTAGTAGTCTAGTGACCGGACCCTGAGCACTTTACCAGACAGAACCAAGAAGCACCTAAAGAACATCACTGCTCTACCAAGCTTGGGTGGATACTTTATTCTTTGGGCACTGGGTCCATATTTGGGTTGGTGGTTCCAGGAGGTAGTTGGTTCTGGTGGCTCAGCGGACTAATGCATCCACTGTAGTGAACTGTGTTTCACCTCATGCCCACAGGTTCGAATCCTGATGCCTCTCGTCCTTCTGAGGATGATAAAATGAGTACCATTGAGCTGGGTTAACAATCAACATGTTATTTCAGTGTCGAAATACCCTTCAGGGTGAACATGCATTTTACAAATACACATTACGTTACAGTTCCATGCAAGGTGTAATAGCAGGTGCATCAAAACCAAATCAATGCATACTGAAATCACACCAAAACTCATTATAAACCCTTAGAATCCAAACCCCAAAGACCTTTACTTTTGCCTTTGAAGTGTATAGCTGAAACTGTTACTGTATTTAAATCCAGTAACACTGAAAGAGATTGTGAGTTTTTACTTTGATTGCACTATCGAGGTGAGAGCTTTGCAAACATACATATTTCATAGGCTAAAATTGGTAATAGACCAACATTTGGCTGTAGATACAGAGCTTAGCGATTTAAGTATTTGAGGTCAGCTCTTTGGCCAGGAAGGTGCTATGGAGTTCTTCTGGTTTTCATTAGAATACACTACTTTTGAGTGTGGCATTTTATGCTTTTTAGTATTAAAGAGGCCATCTAGTGAATGAGGTCACAATAGATCTCAAAACCCCAGCTGACACCATCAAATAACCATTCTAAAATACCTTTAGTAGCTGATTGTTAGAGATGCAAGACTGTGCAAAGAGAACTGATTTCCTCTACACTAGATGGCCCCAATAAAGTCATTTTCTTTTCCAAAGTAAAAGCCTGAGTGCCCATTGATCTTATTGACTAGTCAGAGGCAGCTTGTAGGGAACTGTGGCGGGGGTGGGGAAGGGTGGAGTTGGAAAAAAAAGAAAGAAAAAAAAAGGAGGCTTACCTATTGGTCGCCGGTCACCAGCAGCGCCTCTCCTCTGTCCTCCCTGTTTTTCTGGCTCCCTGCAGCACCCAGACTCCTCTAGCCAATCACGACGCTGCTGTCACAGCATGACAGCAGCATTGTGATTGGTCTGAGCGGCCTGGTTCGGCGCTCAGACAGGCAGTGGGAGCATGTGCATGTTCTCCACCCAGGCTGTGCAGTATAGCAGGGTGGAGAACATGTTAAAAGCACATGACAGTTTGGCCGGCCCAGGACGGCCGGCCAAACCGCCATGAACACTTACGTTGCACCAACCACTCCTCCTCCCTCTGACACGAGCCCAGCCCCGCCCTAACCTGGCTTCATACTAAAAATAAAATGATAATAATGTTCTGTTATTATCATTTTATTTTTCCTTTGCACTGCTCAGAGAGCAGTGGGGAGATGTACTTCCGCCTTAGCGGAGGAGCTGCCGCTGCTGTTAGTACAATGCAAACTTCATTCTGATCGCCTAACTTCATGCCACCTCCTTGAGAAAGCTAGCCCGCTTGACCATGCTACCCAGTGAGAATCGGGTGCTAAAAGGGATTCTTTGCCATCCACTTGGATTGCATTAGAATTGTAGCCAGAAGATAAAGTGGTAAATCATCTCATACTGTTAGTTATTCCCCAATAACTATAAGTTTAATACCCATGAAAAGGCTTCATGCTTGCTAAGGCTCTTTTTTTAAATAACATGATTCACATGAGTAAAAGAAACCTCCCCACCCATAGTAAGGTGTTTCTCATATAAGCCTGACCCCTGGCCTCTGCACCACTCCCTCTGCTGCTGCTCCCAGCTCCTCGAGGCCCCCAGTAGTATCCCGCAGACCTGCCATCCACCAGATTAAGCCTCTGGTATTTAGCTTTTTGTCATTGTACTCTGTTTTCTTTATATTGTGTTTTGTATTCTGTTTGGCTTGTTTTTGCATTGTTTTATTTTGTATTTGGCCCAGTGCCCGCTCACTTCGTTTTTTCCAGATGTTTTTTTCCTGCTATCGCCCGCCTCCCTGCCAGCCGCTCCCACCTCCCAGGACTATTTATGGAGGCTGCTGGGCACGGCGGCGCCGCTGGGGCGCCAAAAGTACGCCAAGGGCAAACCCATCTGCTCCTGGTCTGCGCCCAGCACCAGGAATCCTGGCCCTCCCTACTCCCACAGGTACTCCGCCACAGATCTCCGTGCCCTGGACCCCGGACGAAACAACAACTGCTGCCTCACATCGCCTCGCTCCACAATGGGACCTTTCACCTGCAGCCGCTGCCGGTTCACCTCCACCCCAGTGCCAACCACCATCATAGCACCAGCGCCACGCCAGCCCCAGTAGCCGAGACCTCCCCGTAATGACTCAACTGCCTCCTGATCAATGCCAGATTGCTCTGCAAACACAACGCCGAAGTCTGGGACACCATCTCCACCCTGTCACCCAGCATGACCTTCATCACATAAACCTGGCTCACCACCGCATCCGCCCCGGACATTGCCAACGCAACACCCCTCTGCTACAAGATGAAACACCGCACCCGCATGAACAGACACAGGGGCGGCATCACCATCGTACACACAGAATCAATCACCTGCACCACCACCGATGACGAGACCACTCGGATCATGGAACACATGAACTTCCAGCTCCGCACCGACGACAAACCCACCATTGAAGGAACCCTCGCCTACAGACCCACAGGACCACAAACCGACCTCGGTGACACCATCGCGGAATTCATCACCCTGCTCGTCCAACAACAGAATCAGGTACAGCCACACCACAGAACTCACCTGATCGGACCACTCCATCATGCACTTCACCATCACTGGACTTTCCTGCACCATCCCCAACCACCACAGTGCCCCCTTTCTCAGCTGGACCAAAGTCACTCAGCATCAATGGACCGACGCCCTCAGCATCACCTAGCCCATCATCACCACAGAGCTGAACCAGGCACTAGAGAACTTCAACACCTAGATCACGAGCGCCGCCGACTGAGTTGCTCCCACCAAACCGGCCAGAACGCACAGATCCACCAAACAAGCCAGTTGTTACACCCCGGAACTTAACGTGGTGAAACGCAGATGCAAACAACTGGAAAGAAAGTGGCGAACCAGCAGGAAGAACACGGACCGAGCCACCTTCAAGTCAGCCCTCAACAACTACCACTGCGAGCTCAAAGCAGCAAAAAAGGAGGCCCTGACACACCAGATCAAGACCACCACCAACAAAACCAAGGGACTCTTCACCATCGTCAGACAGTTCACCTCCCCATCAGCCACCGAAAACTCTATCACAGAAACTCCACGATGCCAAAAATCTTCCTCAAAGGAACACCCTCGCTGACCACTTCCACAACAAGATAGCAACCATCTACAGAAACTTCCATCCCCAACCCACCGACCTCCTCAACATCCCATCGACCACTGCTGTCGACCACCGCTCACCACATGGGAACAGATCAATACACCGAACACAAACACTTTAATGAACTCCATCCACTCTGGAGCACCCACTGACACATGCCCCCACCGACTTTTCAACCTCTGAATAGACGAGATCAGCCACCAGCTCACCAACATCCTTAGCACCTCTATCACCACAGCCACCTTTCTCGACCTCTGGAAACATGCAGAGATTGGGTCGCTCCTCAAGAAACCTCTGCAGACCCCCAGTGAGCTCCAGAACTACTGTCTCATCTCACTGCTTCCGTTTCTTGCCAAAGTACTGGAGAAGGCCATCAACCTCCAACTCACCGAACACCTGAAGAGAAACAACCTGATGGACCCTTCCCAATCAGGATTCAGAGCAAGTCACAACACCGAGACCGCCCTGATCACCGCAACTTATGACATCCGCACCCTACTCGACAGAGGAGAATCAGCCGTCCTTATCCTACTCGATCTCTCCGCAGCCTTCAACATCATCTCCCACCACACACTCATCGATCGACTGTGTCAGATCAGAATCACAAACGACGCGCTCAAATGGATGGCTTCCTTTCTCACGGGTCGCACCCAGAGAATCCGTCTCCCTCCCTTCGCTTCTTAACCCAAGTATACCATCTGCAGCATACCTCAAGGCTCATCCCTCAGTCCAACCCTCTTCAACATGTACATGACACCACTCGCGGACATCGTCAGAACCCACAACCTCAACATCGACTCCTACGTCGATGACACCCAGCTCGTCTTCTCGCTCTCAGCGAACCCCATCACGACAAAGACCAACTTCCACAACGGTATGAAGAATGTCTTAGCCTGGATGAAGAACAGCTGCCTGAAGCGCAACATGGACAAAACTGAAGTACTGATCTTCGGCAGACACACCTCCCTCTGGAACGACTCCTGGTGGCCATTGGAACTCGGACCCACCTGAAGGAAGTTACCCGATTTGAGTCACCCGGGTCACTCGCGACCACCTCTCAGCCTGCCATACAAATTAAGAGTCGGTCAGACAGTAGAGAATACAAACCAAATGTATTTATTAGAGGTACACTTGAGTGGAGTCCGGTCTGACCAGCCTCCTTAGATTGCTGCAGAGGGACTGACTTCTGCTAACATGGTAACACATAATGTACATCTCCAGAACCACTAAAGACACGCCCAGACTGGAAATTTCCAATTGGTAACTAGTGAACAAAGGAGATTCAGAAGGATGAGCTACCATCCCGGGACCGGGTACATGCTATCTCAGCGTCAAAGTTACTCTGCCTGTGCCCGCCGCTCCAAGGGTGGGAGCAGGCCTATCTAGTGAGAAAGGTATGTGATGACAAAAACAGTCTATTCATTAGTACAGAGAAGCTCAACCTTGGAGAAATACAAAAAAAATCGCAGCTGCTTTCTGCTGAAGCGGACAGAGTGAGACAGAAGTTAGTTTCGATCATGGCTCAAAATGGCGGCTCAAAATGGCGGCTCAACTTAAAATGCTGCCGCAAATGCTAACTTTACATAGTGCAATATGTAAGCAAAACGAGTGCATAACATTTACATTTCAACACCCCCCCCAAAGACAATGCCCGCAACCTCAGCATAATCCTGGACAGCAAACTCTCCATGAAACATCAGGTCAATGCTGTCTCCTCTGCCTGCTTCCACGCTCTCCAGACTTTGCTCCGCAAAGTCTTCAAGTGGTTCCCCATCAGCACCAGGAAAACTGTGATTCAGGCCCCCATCACCAGCCAGCTGAACTACGGCAACACACTCTATGCAGGCACCACCACCGAACTCATGAGGAGACTCCAGACAATCCAGAATTAAGCAGCCAGACTGACACCACTCGCGGACATCGTCAGAACCCACAACATCAACATCGACTCCTACGTCGATGACACCCAGCTCGTCTTCTCGCTCTCAGCGAACCCCATCACGACAAAGACCAACTTCCACAACGGTATGAAGAATGTCTTAGCCTGGATGAAGAACAGCTGCCTGAAGCGCAACATGGACAAAACTGAAGTACTGATCTTCGGCAGACACACCTCCCTCTGGAACGACTCCTGGTGGCCATTGGAACTCGGACCCACCTGAAGGAAGTTACCCGATTTGAGTCACCCGGGTCACTCGCGACCACCTCTCAGCCTGCCATACAAATTAAGAGTCGGTCAGACAGTAGAGAATACAAACCAAATGTATTTATTAGAGGTACACTTGAGTGGAGTCCGGTCTGACCAGCCTCCTTAGATTGCTGCAGAGGGACTGACTTCTGCTAACATGGTAACACATAATGTACATCTCCAGAACCACTAAAGACACGCCCAGACTGGAAATTTCCAATTGGTAACTAGTGAACAAAGGAGATTCAGAAGGATGAGCTACCATCCCGGGACCGGGTACATGCTATCTCAGCGTCAAAGTTACTCTGCCTGTGCCCGCCACTCCAAGGGTGGGAGCAGGCCTATCTAGTGAGAAAGGTATGTGATGACAAAAACAGTCTATTCATTAGTACAGAGAAGCTCAACCTTGGAGAAATACAAAAAAATCGCAGCTGCTTTCTGCTGAAGCGGACAGAGTGAGACAGAAGTTAGTTTCGATCATGGCTCAAAATGGCGGCTCAAAATGGCGGCTCAACTTAAAATGCTGCCGCAAATGCTAACTTTACATAGTGCAATATGTAAGCAAAACGAGTGCATAACATTTACATTTCAACACCCCCCCCAAAGACAATGCCCGCAACCTCAGCATAATCCTGGACAGCAAACTCTCCATGAAACATGAGGTTAATGCTGTCTCCTCTGCCTGCTTCCACACTCTCCACATGCTCCGCAAAGTCTTCAAGTGGTTCCCCATCAGCACCAGGAAAACTGTGATTCAGGCCCCCATCACCAGCCAGCTGAACTACGGCAACACACTCTATGCAGGCACCACCACCGAACTCATGAGGAGACTCCAGACAATCCAGAATTAAGCAGCCAGACTGATCCTCAACATGCCAAAGAGGACCCACATCACCCAGCACCTGAAAGAACTCTGCTGGCTCCCCGTCCAGAAAAGATGCCAATTTAAGCTCCTGAACGATGCCTACAAAGCCCTCCATGACCAAGTATCCGCCTACATGCACCACTGCCTGAATTTCCACCTACCTCCCAGGAACTTCTGTTCCGCTCACCTTGCCCTCACACAGGTACCACGCATCCGCCACTGCCGCACCGGATTATGCTCCTTCTCCCTCCTTACCACCAAGTCCTGGAACACCTTTCCCCTCCACCTCTGCACCTCACCCTCGCTGACCCACTTCAGGAAGGGACTCAAGACCTGGCTGTAGGAGAGTAGGATCTGCTTCTTATGGTTACCCCCCACTTTTTGCTGATGTTTCACTGTTTTTCGACTTTAGTCTGGCTGGGGCCCTGCTATCCAGGACCCCAGCCTAGCTGCTTCCTCTCTAAAATGGATTCCTAGTACCTTAGGTACACTTCAGATTGGATTCTGGGGTGCCCTTATAAGTCCCTAGTATATGGTATACTATGTACCCAGGGCATAGGTACCCCAGAGGCCTACCAGGGGCTGCAGCATGTATTATGCCACCCCTGGGAAGCCTTCCAAAATGACACCACAGGACTGCTACAGCAGCCTGAGTGAGGTGGTGCATGCACCCCTTACTGAGATATAGGTTCACTATATCTCACCCCATCACTGCACATATAAACCTTTCAGTCACCCCTATGGCAGGCCTTATCAATCCTGAAGGCAGGGTGCTTGGTTTTATGTGAGAGGATGCCCATGCATGAGCAGAGCCCCTCTGCAGCCTTTGGAATCTATCCTCCGGGGTTGTCTGTGAGTGCAGCCTGACCATATACTCATAAGTGCATTATCTCTCAACTGTAAATGCTAACTTTGGGATGGCTGCACGGAAACATGTCGTGTTTGGTGTCAAACACCTTGGAATCATACCCCCACACCAGTAACTGGTGTGGGAGTATGATCCCACCCTTCTAGAGGGAGAGACATGACAGCACCGGTATACCTGGTACCAGCTAAACAGAGCCCTGGCATCACAAAATGGATGCTGCAGCCACAGACACGAATCTGGCCTCCCACTGCTGACCGAAACTCAGGCAGGGGAGGCCTGGACAATAGGTTTCCTGTCACAGGGAGGTGTTACCACCTCCCAGACAGGCTTTAGTGTATTGGGGCTGGGTGGGTGCACTCTCTGAGTGCTTTGAAGTCCTGCACTGGGGGCACATTTGGTGTCCCTGTGCATAGCCCAGTTCAAACCAGTTGCAGGGGCTACCAGCCCCTGCTCTGGCGCGAAACTGGACAAAGGAAATGGGTGTAGCCACCCCTCTTTCCAAACCCTCCCATAGGTGGGTCCGCTGAGTTAGTCCAACCCCTTCCTTGGGTATAAGATAGGAACCCCTGGCAACAGGACTTTAGATATCCCTGGACGAAATTCTGAAACTGAATCCTGGACCTTCGACGATCTGTTAAACGCCAGATGACTGAAGAATCTCCCTTGGAGTAAAGGAGTTACTCCCCTGCTTGGCAGGCACCAAAGACGCATCTGTCCGGTCTGCATCTCCGAAGCTCCCGCCGGACGACGGTGACCCTGCAACCCAGGAGGTGGATTTCCAGACTTCCCAGAGGCCGACCCGAGTCCCCAGCAAAGCTGAGACCCGTAGCCCTCGTGGGTACCGTGGAACCGGAACCCCTGGACACCGTGCACATTTGCAAGTGCATACGCTTCTGGTCAATCCTAGAGGCTGTGCTTCGGGTTACTTGTAGCCCCGACCCCGAGCAGTGAATCCACTGAAGATTGCTGGCCTGGTCACTCCGAGTGACCCGTGGGCCGAGGGCCGAGGTCCCTTCGCGATCCCTTGTCCGTCGACTTGTGGATCCCTCAGAAGGACATCTCTGATTTCAACGGGCCTCCCTGGTTGCTCCAGGCCTGCCCTGACTCTCCCTCGCTTGGGGAGTCCGTCGGACCTCGCTGGTCCGCACCGAAGCCTTTGTTCTCTTTCTGCGTGGGTTGCTGTTGCCAAGGCTTGTTGGTTCTAATCCGGGCACCGACAGCGCAGCAAGCTTCTACCTTTGTGGGACAGCTCGAATCCAGCTCCTGGTCGTCATCGACGCCTCCTGGTCCTCGTGGCTGCAGAGACAATCTTCACCTCTTCGAACTTGAAGCACCCGACATCGGTGGGCATTCGACTATCGTGCCCCTGGTCACTGGCTAGTGACCTAGACTCTGTCCCCTCTGCTTTCAGGTTCTTCTCATCCTCGATCCAGGCTTGGATCTCTTCGGACACTTCGCATCTTCCCGGCAGCAGCACCTTCCAGCAAGCGGCCATTGGAAACGACGGCGCGGCCCGACACCATTTGACACCTATGCACCCGGCTTCCCTGGGTGAGGTAACACGAGTACTCCGGTGCTCCCGTGGGTGTTGGCCCTAGAACCCTCTAAGTCCAAAAGGGTTTGTTCCTAGTCCACTCCGAAGTGTCCCTAAACTTTAAAACTCTAACCGCGACTTTCCCCATAGATGCTAACGGAGCTCGCGGCTGTGTTCACACACTGCACACGTCCCCCGTGGGTCCCCTGTGTCACTACCTTGGGTGGTTCCTTGGGGTCCCAGCGATTCTACAGGCTCTAGGCCTTGTGTCTAGTCAAGTCGTAGTTCTTATACCACTTTCTTAATATATGGTTTGGTACGCCCCTAGGGCTAATCGTATATTGTGCTTATTTACTGTGCTATTTGACTTGTAACTTGTGTATTTCGACCTCTAGCCTCATAAAGAGACTAGTGGGTAGTGTTTAGTAATAAATACATATATTTTATATATATACCTGGTGTGGTTCTCCTTTCATTTGGTCATTCATGAGATTATAGACTGGTAAAACAAACAGCTTTACACTCCTTCAAGACTTAGCCTGAAGGCTGCTCTCCATAGCTAACACTAGGATAGCTTTCAAATAAGGTTGTCTTAAACCTATCATCAATAAAGGTCGTTTGGACTGGTGCAAGGTGCCCACTATAACTAGTGGACAGCATATACCAGGCCAACTTCTCACACTGGCTCTTCGGCTGACTCCACAGCACAGCATCTGGATACCCTCGCCGGGGATAAGCAGTGCTTTATAAGTAACGTATAAATTGATTGATATTAAAGGACAACCTTTGTTTCTTCGGTAAGATGGGGGTTTTTCATGGACATGAAAGTTTCTCTGATTCTGTGGATCTCTCCCCACATGCCCAGGGACAGGTCTACCCATCATTTGAAAAGCTACAAAGTCCACCAGTCCACTAAGGCAGCAAGCAATAAGTAAAATATATTGCACTATTAAATAGCAGGAAAGTTGGGAAACATCTAGCATTGTAATAGTTCATATAAAAACTGTTACAGAAAATTGAGGCTGACCCTGTCCATAGTTCAGAATTCTTAAATGGCATCACAGAAAAGTAGGCAGAACCACCTTTTCTGTTGGCATTAGCACCGAAAAGCAAAGTTCTCTGCCATGAGAGCTATACGAAAAAAAACAAATAAATCTGCGAGCTGTAATCTTACCTCACTTCCATTGAGCCAATGAACTGACATTGCTATGAATAAAAAATGCACTTTCGCTGAGTTCTCTATACAAGCTTCCCTCTTCTTAGAAAATTAGAGTGTTTTTTACACCCTCCCTCCTAATTAATGTGTTTTCATCTAGAAAACGATCAAGAAAGTTTTACAAAAATTATTTGCAGTCTATTTTCTTCTGTACCATTCATGTTACAATTGGGCAATGAGTAGGGCTCCATATCACGAGCTGAGCTTGTTTCCAGTCCATGGCTTTCTTTTACCATATTAGGGCATTATAGCACTTGTAGTCTTGGTTTCATACAGTCAAATCCCTTGAACTGTCACATCTGTAAAAATTACAGTTAAAAGGCAAGCCCAGAGCTGGAAGCAAGGTATTCTTGTGGTATGAAGTCCTATATTAACCATAAGCAGTGAAGCACTCTTAATTTGCATAGGATTTTAAGTTGTGTGTATTCCTCTAAAGTGTAGCATCCTGCCCAAAACAGGTACTTGCCAATGACTATGCCACACACGGAGCTTAGTACAACACGTTTTTATTCTTCTGCGTGTCACCGCAAACTCAACATACTAAACCTGCCTTCACTTCACTACGTTCTAATGCTTATGTCACAGTTCTACGGAGTCCATCAGGAGCCACAATGGTTACGTCATTACCAACTCACATGACACTACATCTCTCTCTCTGTTAAATAAAAAAGGACATTTTTTACAACTACATATAAATAGAGCTCTTCGATGAGTCTTTGTGGCGCTTGGATCACAGATCTCGAACGTGTGTTTGGAAACTGGGGATAAGCAGTAGAAATGCCTATGACTGGCACTGGTGATGGAGAAGCAGCAACAGTCAGGGGTTCTTCACTTGTCTTTTCAGACCCAGTTTCTACAATGACATCAGTTCCTGACGAGCGACGAGCCACGTGTCAAAAGTGTGAGGAGTATCGCATAATGTACTTCCCAGGACATTGGGCAGTGTCCTTTGATGGTCACAACATGAAATGGTTCAGCATCGAAAGGGGCATCAGACGTTCGTTTTCTATGCTAACGAACAAGCACGCGATTTCTGCTAGTGAACGTGACATCTTTTGCTTGTCAACGCTTGTCTTACGATCCAAGTCTTTCATATGTGTCTCTTCCTCAGTATTTGCTCTTCTGTTGGTCCTCTGAGGTAACTTGGTCATCATGGCTCTCCGAAACTTCAAGGTTGCAGGACTTTCACATTTAGTCGAGTGAGGGGTCGAGCGGTAAGCTCAAAGAGTGGAATTCAAGACAACTTTAAGGTCGAGCTTTTCTAGTACAGCACGCTGGGCGGCTTTCTTTAGAGTACTCATGTACCGTTCAACAAGGCCATTGGCCTTTGGCCAAAGAGGGGTGCTCTTCTGCTGCTTCACATTAAGATGATTTAGAAAGTCTCTGAATTCTTGACTGTTGTCAGACTTTAAGATTGCAGAAACACCCCTGGTTGCAAAGATGCTGCCCAATCTCTCAATGACACATTCTTGAGGGATAGATGAGAGATCTTCAATCAATGGAAAACGGGAATATTGGTCAATGATCACCAGCAGGTGATGTCCGTTGTCAAGAGCAACAAAGAAGTCCACTGCAATTCTTTCCCATACATGCATTAGCAGCTCTGACATGTTTAATGGGTGTTGAATGGTTTTCAATGTCAGGCTGTTGCATGGATGACAGAACTTTAGTTTTCTTACAACTCTTTCATTAAGATGTGAAAACCAGCCTCGGTCTCAGAGAGCTTATTTGGTGGCAACAATTCCACCATTTCCTTCATGGGCCAGTTCAATTATCTGTTGTTGCAGACTCTGCGGAATGACAATTCTCGAACCTCTTAGAAAAATACCTTCCTGAGTAACGGACATCTTTGACATTCTTAAACTTTTGATATTCACTGTCACTGGTAAGAAGTCGAGGGTAATGGTACCAAGACTGATGTGTAATAATATCTTTCAGTTTCAGCTGGTCACTATCTTGATTTGTGGTAGCGACAATTTGTTCCAACGAAATGGCAGCTGGTGTGCTTGATTTCACTATGAAATTTATGTAAGCTTCAGCCATCTTAGAAGGGTGTGCCAGGGCATTGTAGAGGCACTCGTGAAAAGTAGTGGTTCTGATCTTTCCCTGGACAATGCACAATGGTATAATTGTACTCTTGTAATTGCAGACCCCAACATTCAATGCGAGGGGGCCTTTTTAGCTTTTGAATTGCCAAAGATAATCAACAATGTTTGATGATTAGTTACAGGCGTGAAGGGCTCCCCATAGAAGAATACATGGAAATGTTCACAAGCCCACACCACTGCTAAGCTTTCTTTCCCAAGGTTGTGAATAAGCCCGTTCAGTTTGGGACAAGCTTCAGCTTGCATACGCCACAATACGCCTTTGAGCATTTTTGGTGTCTGCTGTGCAAGGATTGTGCTCAACCCTACAAGGCAGACCCTTTCCCACCCCGTTTTTTCACGAAAATAGCATCTCTGTTAATAACTAATCTTACAGAGATTTTCAACATGTCATTAGATCAAGCCATGGTCCCGACCAGATGGAAAACAGCTCAAGTCAAGCCCATTCTGAAAAAGCCAACTTCAGACCCCAGGGTACCCGGCAACTATCGTCCTATCTCGCTACTGCCTTATTTCGGGAAGGCGCTTGCATCCCTGGTAAACAAACAACTCACCGCCCATTTGGAAAACCATGTATTGCTAGATCCATCGCAATCAGGGTTTCGGTCAGCACATAGCACCGAAACGGCAGTAGTAGAGGTGGTTGATAATATCAGACTGGCCCTGGACAAAAGAGAATCAGCTATGCTGGTCCTTCTTGACCTGTCAGCCGCCTTTGACACCATCTCCCATAGCATTTTAGAACAGCGGCTCTGGGAGGTGGGAGTCAGGGGTGGGGGGGAAGCCCTGGACTGGTTCAAAAACTACCTAATGAACCGTTCAACTACAGTACACATAGACACCCTGGCCTCATGTAGTAGGCCAGTAAGCATAGGAGTTCCCCAAGGATCCATCTTGAGCCCTATGCTTTTTAACCTCTATGTAACACCTTTGGCCAGGGTAATCAGGTCCTATGGTTTTGAGGCCGTGTCATACGCTGATGACACTCAGCTGTTGATCACGTTTGGTCCCGACCCGGCAGACACAATGATCCGGTTTTAAAAGTGCATGATCCACATCAACGACTGGATGGGCAATAACAAACTACAGCTCAACGGCAGTAAAACAGAGATCATTTTGTTTGGGAAGGCTGTAGAGTATTGGTCTAAAAATTGGTGGCCCCAGGCATTGGGCCCATGCCCATCCCCTAAACAAGCAGTGCGTAATCTGGGAATAACCATTGACAGCAAACTGTCCATGAACAACCATGTCAACCTTGTATTGGGCACCTGCTATGGGACCCTGCGGAAACTACGTAAAATCTTTAAATGGATACCTGTTGAATCCAGGAAACCTCTGGTGCAGGGTCTTATCGTAAGCCGTCTAGACTATGGGAAAGCTTTATTAGCTTCCCTAAACGAAGATCTTTTTTCCAAACTGCAGATTCTGCAGAACACTGCAGCCAGACTTGTCTTAAATCTTCCACCACGATCTCCCTCAGCCCCCAGTCTGAGGATCCTCCACTGGCTTCCGGTAAGAAAGAGAGGACGCTTTAAAATCCTTTGCCTCACTCACAAGATCATATATGGAACAGGACCCTGTTATCTAGCGAAAAAGCTTAACAGGTATCAGCCAGGAAGACTGCTTAGATCCAGCTCAAAATCTCTTCTTACCCCACTACGAATCCGAACTGTTCAAAGTGGGGGACGATCCTTTTCCTTTCTCGCTCCCGACCTTTGGAATAAGCTTCCGTCTCATCTCCATTCCATCGCTGACCACAGGCGTTTTCGGAAGGAATTAAAAACGTGGCTATTTGACCAACAATAACGCTGTCCAGTTCTGACCGCCAGTCCCCTGGAGTTCTGCAAGCGCCATGAGACCTTTTTGGTGATTTGTGCGCTTAACAAGTTTCTTTGACTTTGCATTTGACTTTAGTATCAACAACAACCTTGGTATGAAGCTTTGGATCAAAATATGCCATTTCAGTAGCATTCTCAATAGGTTGTTTGATTTTCTGTAAGCTTTGCTCGCATTCATGTGACCAAAGAAAAGAAACATTCATTTTCATCAAGTCTCTTAATAGCGCACTGACAGTGGCAAAGTCTTGTATATAACTAGAGCAATAGCTGGCCATGCCAAGGAATAAACGTAACATGGAACCATCTTGTGGGGGACTGGCAGTTGGCAGCGCTTGGACTTTAGCTGGATCTGGTGTCATGCACCCATCAGAAAAGATATGGCCAAAGAATTTTAACTTTGTCTTATGAAAATGACATTTCTTGGCATTCAAAGTTAAACCGGCATCAGCGAGCAGCTGACACACTTGTGTGAGAGCTTTGTCATGCTCCTTCTGTGTTGCATTGTAGCTTTGAAAATCAATATGTCATCACTGTAATTGAAAGCATTCGTGACAGGCTATATGATACATTGAATGACATTTTGGAATAACTCTGTAGCTGATGACACACCAAAACGTAGTCTCTTGTAACGGAACTGACCAACATGTGTACAAAAGGTTGTAATGTACCTGCAATTCTCCTCAAGTTCGAACTGATGATATCCTTTATTCAAATCCAGGCGAGAGAATACATTCACACCATTCAATGTGTGGATCTGGATGTCGTTCTCTTTCAATTTAAATCAAGGAGAGAGCGAGGAAGTTAAGGGGAACGTCCCTATCCCCAGTTCAAATGTATGTGAAACAATGTGGACGAACCCACTAAGAAAAGAGTCAGGACTCACTGTTATAATGAACAGTGCCAGAGAACCATTAGGTTTTATTAAAAGACCCCTCACACACCAACCTGGTTGGTGTCATGCTTCATCATTGGGGTCCCAACCGGGTGGCCGAATGCCCCCCAGTTGTGCTACGACGCCTGATTACAGCGGAGCTGGTGTGGTGTATATTGTGTGAAGTGGTGTAGTGAAGATAAAAGTATCTCTGGGAATCCTTGCCTAATGTGTTTATTAGTGGCGGCCCAGGATCAGGCGTCGTAGCACAACCGGGGGGCATTCGGCCACCTGGTTGGGACCCCAATGATGAAGCATGACACCAACCAGGTTGGTGTGTGAGGGGTCTTTTAACAAAACCTAATGGTTCCCTGGCACTGTTCATTATAACAGTGAGTCCTGACTCTTTTCTTAGTGGGTTCGTCCACATTGTTTTACATACGTTCTCTTTCAATTGCCTTGTGCGCTTGATGCATATCCATGCAGATGCATACAGCTCCTTCACTGTCAATTCTGGGTATTATCACTATAGGAGAAACCCATGGAGCTGGACCAGTAAAACACTCAATGATATTGTATTTGAGTAAGGATTTGTGTTCTTTTTCAACAGCTTCCTGCAAGGCGAAAGGCAATTCATCTGTGTCTTTGAGCAATAGGACGGATGTCCTCATTAATGTCTAATTAGCCTTTCAGAGTCTTGAGTTTTCTAAACCCATGAAACAAAGAAGGAAATTGACTTAATATTTTGTGGTGAGCATTCAGGTTATAGTTCACATATATCATTAGTTGTGCTAAATCTGAGTACACAGGTGCTTGCACTTTTGTTTTCTTATGCTTCATTGTTGCTACAAATGAACCTTGACTCTTTAAAGATGTGGATGCAGACCGTGTTTACTCTTTAGTTTTCGATGACGTGAGTCAGTCTAATGGAGACAGTTCATTATATTTCTCCTCAGGCATATTATTTATTGACCCACCACTATTGATAATGAAAGATATTGAACAATCATTGACTTTTAGTGTGCTCTTCGGACAATGTTTGAATGAATTTGGTGCTTTGGCATGTCGATTTCTCTTTGACCCATGCTTTTCCTCACAGGCGGCCAGTCCAACATGTGCATGGTTCTCTGAGGTAGACATCAACATAGCACAACCATCTTCTTCACTTTCACTTGATATTGATACCGAAGAACTGTCTGACAAAGATTTAGATGTCGATCGACTTCGTTTGGTGTCGATTTTCCTCTGCTGATGTGGTCACTTTGCCCTATGGGTGTGCGTCAAACGTCGCTTCTGGAAAGTTGGGGCGGCCGTTTTGTTTTCATACCGTGATGCACTTACTTATTTCTTCGCCTTGCATACCATCACAAAGTGGTTCTCCTTTATACACCATTTGTAGATCTGTCCAATGGGGAGACATTTGCCTTCATGTGGAAACGAAAATCCACCGCTGAAGCAAAACTTCTTTTCCTGTGGAGAATCACTCTGGGTCTCTCGGCCTTGTGCTTTGGTTTATTTCTCACATTCATGACTAACTCACTCTGGGCACCTCCGGCCTCCATGTCAGCAGCTTGTCAATCACCACGCTCTTCAGCTCTGGCAGCCATGACAACACTCCAGACTCAGAGTTTCTCTCAGCATTCTTTGTCTGAATGAATTAATATGGAAATCAATGCGTTCATCGACAAAAATGAAATCTCATCCTTATTATTAAAATCGCCCGTTCAGAACTCCACATCAACCCCAATTCACAAATATGTAGTCAAGCAGGCCCTGAGACCTAGGCCTGTGATTACTGATTGATAGGTCACAGGTGGGAGGGTGCGTAGCTGGCAGGCAAACACTAAGGCAGGAAACTCTTGATCAATCCCACAGATAGGCACAGCAACTTTACAATGGTCAGGGGAGACTGCCCCAATAAAGCACACATGGACGGATGGAGTACGCGAGCTCCTAAAAACACCATATAGTCAGATGTCACATGAGTTGGGAACAAATAGCCAATCAGGACCTAGCACACGTAGTGATCACGCGCTCCCCATGCTGGACATCTGGACACGGTATCCACTGGCCACACTGTGTCCACGCAAGGTCAAGACCCTCCTGTTGTAACAATTTGACCATCAATTTATGACTCCAAAGGCAGCAACCAACACTTCTTACCATATATGGAACTTTTATTACTTGTCGTGTTTTTGTATAAAAGAAGGACCTATACTAATTGTAAATTGAGGCAGTCCTCAGGCCTTGTGCTTGTAACTGTTCTCCCGCCATTTATGTTTAATTAAACAAAATGTTCCTGTTTTGCCAAACGCCTCTTGTCTTCTGTTGTTTCTAAGGATCTCTAACCCTTGCAACATTTTGGCGAGCAAGATAGGAGGATTGGGACCTCGTACCCAACTGCAGCCGAAGGAAGGAGACCCTGCCCGGACGGATTCACGTTTGCGCAACAAGAAAGGTGTGCAGACATCGCAATTGATTGGAAGTTCTGCTGAACCCCGGGGATGAGGTTCGTCCTGAAGCAGAGGTCACAGAGGGTAAGAGACTACTTCCGAACCTAAAACATAGTCTAAAAGCATTTGGCGTATGGTAAACTAGGGAGAAGTGTAAAAAGATAACATGCACACCCTGCCACTGACCGGGTCTGGCATATTACCTATTTTATATGTCCTAACTGAATCAGTCGTAAAACGGCCCCAGAGGCGTTCCCACGGAAGTCACCTTGGTTGGATAGCTGAGTACACTAGCTGAAGTGAATATAGTGCATATAGTGGATATAGTCCTTGATAACTCCTAGGGCACTGATTTTTTATGACATAGCTATCCTGATTGGACGAAGTTGACACCTCAGTCTCATAGTTTTTTGGCTCAACATCTTCCCAGTGCTAAAGAGGTTTCTTAAGACCCATAGTATCTGGAAGGAGTGTGGGAGGTGCATCTGGCTTGACCCTGGGCATTACATGGCGGAATTCGGATAGGGAAAAATTGGACCCAGGAAACTGGGCGTAACGTGTGTGTTGCCCAAGAGGGGCAGGTGAATCCAGTCAATACTAAATGGTTTCTATGATTACCACCTTTGTCTAGTAGCAGATAGTGGCACACTATCCTGCTCACTTAGGACTAGTCTTCTCGTTCTAGAGGATAATATGTGATGAACATACAAATTTTTTTGACAAAGTTAATTTTTTCTGTCAACCATTGTTGAACTGTATTATTATGTGATGATGTTGTATTGATTATTTATTTCAAACTGTATAATGCGAAGAACTGAGATCAAGTAAATACTATTCTAACATATCGCATATTCGCCCTATCTTGTAATACTACATATGCATTGCTATCTTGTTGTTGAAATGCTGGTTCAAACTGTTTGACACAAATATTAAGTGCTGGGCTGCTAGTATGTCATTTGTAAGAGTGCAGTACGTACAATTGCCCCTACGACTAGACAAGCCAGACTACAAAATGTCTTTTAAGTTGTTTTATTCTAATTACTAGAATTGCCATGGATTCCCCTTTGATGCATATGGAAACTAGGTTCCCTAAGCAGATAAAGAGAATGAATAAGTTTTGCCAAGTATGACATTTACACACGAAGGCTCAAACGTTTCCCTGGCCAAAGGAGGGAACATTTTACACAAATATAATTGAATACACTAAAACACATATAAAGACTGAATATGAAGGACAGAAGAGAGACAAAAGAGAATCAATGTTAGAATTATGGGCCATATTCGAAGAAGTTCAAATTGATAACCCCGCAATGCCGAGAGCGAGCAAGGCGTAGGCACCTCAACCACCATACGCAGGGACGGATGTACTCACACCACACTCACCCCACACTCACCCTGCATTAGGATATTCAAACCCAATAATAGTAGAAACCGGCGATCCCCCACCGAAAGAACCCCAGTTGGGTCCAAACCTAAGAAATCCAAAAGTGAGTCCAGACGCCTCCAGCGCAGCCCAAGTCCCAAGAGAAGGTCGTAAAAAGCTCTACACGCATTCCACCCCGCTCAACACGTGACACCTCAAAGGCGGGTAAAATGTGCATTCCCACTGGCTAAGGAATGTTTGTGGCGGTTCTCGATAGCAACTCAGCGAGCTCGGGAGATGATGGGAGCTCCAGTCCCCCGGGAACCGATGACAAGGGTGGGGCTAGAGGGGGTGTCCAGATAGCCATGGAGGAAATGGACAGCAAATCTGAAAGTGAAGCCAGGCTAACAAAAGCAGAGCGTAGCTCAAAGCAAAAAAGACAGGCCAGATGGCGCAAGGAAGAGAGGCTTGAGCTGATGCTTGAGAAAGAAAGGACGCGCAACTGGGAGTTGGAGCGAGATTACAGGACAGAGCACTCTTTTCATGAGGAAAGCGGGACCAGGTACACGGTGCAGCGCTGGGAAGAGTAGGAGGTAGATGAAAGGCTACTAGCAGAGCTCAGAGCCACACCGTTCGGTCGACAAAGGAGAGGTGCTGACTAAGAGATAAAGGAACAAGGCAGCCTGGTGCTTATCCACTCGCGATGTAAGAAAAACAAAATGGCACCTGTGCGTACACACGAGGGAAGCAGCAACGAAGATAAGCGCTGCTCCGCACGGGTGCATGGTACAGACAAACTAACCCAGGGGGAGATAATAGCTGAAAGGAAGGCAGGACTTTTGCGTTCCCCTTTTGCGACCTGTTGACAGATTAGACTGAGTAAGGGGACCAATATGATAGGTCTTGGCTGAGGGAAGGATCATTTGAGCCAGAGGACATGGTATTAGCAGAGGATTGCATCAGACATGAAGGAGGAAACCCTTATTGGGACTTCCTCTACATGCAGCAATGCCTCGCAAGATGGGACCGCAATGTTGAGGAGAAACCCGTAGAGTCACCTAGAATGAGAGTGTGCCCGCTACTGCAGAAGGGCGCGGCAGGGATTATATATGTACCATGGGCCTAGATGGATAAAGGGGATTGAGAACAAAGGTACCGTCATTGCTGGATGGGGCAGGGAAATGGGTTACATGCTTAGAGAAATACACCGCAGGTATCAATCTAGCGATAGGAGATATTAAGGGTCTGCTAAACAGTCTACTTGGGGAGCAGACTAATACGGTGTTCACCCAAGCCCCCATTCCAGCAATCACGCTAACAAATACCCAGCATGAAGGGGCTGTGTTTAATATGCACAGGCACCAGATCTGGACTGCCCTGAGAGAGATATTCCCTGATTGCCCAGATGTAGGAGGTTAACGGCAGAGACCATGAAGCCAGAGGAAAGCAAAAATGATTTCTTAAATAGAATGAGGGAAAGATGGGGACAAGAAACCGGACAGCCGTGGACGGATACGGGCCCACAAGTCAAATGTTTCTACAATATTCATAAGAAAGAGTTAGACACCGAGATACAGAGCGGGCTGGACAGCGTAGTTGGTTTAGATACCAAACCCTGGCAGGAGATACAAGTTCATATACTCCGCTACCATAAAAAAAAGCAAGAAAAGGATAGAGAGGAGCAAGAGCAGACCCAAAGAGAGTCAGGGAAATTAGTGCAGCATAAATTGAAAAAGACTGCCCTAGAGGGGGCAGCGATGGCGCCAGCCGTGCAGATAGCACCCGTTGCAGCCATTCAGATGGCACCAGTTACAATGGGGGCTCCACCACAAAACTTTAGAGGGTTTCAAACAGGTAGTCCGGGAGCATGAACCAGTAATGGTAGTAGAGGCCAGAGAGGCTGGTCGCAACCAGAGATTAGACAGTGCTACTATTGCCGTAGGCAAGGTCACCTGGTAGAGGCATGCCGGACAAAGCCATACCATAGACAGCAAAAGCAGCAGAGGTTAGAGAGCCAGGGCCAGCCACCATAAAACCCCGCAAACGTCCCTCCTCAGTACCAAGCACTGGGTAATCAGAATGTGCCATACACCTTGCCAGGTAGGTCGCTCCCCCACCACACAGCTCCGCCTGTGTTGTCTGCCCGCTGCTTCTGCAGGTAAGATCGCCCTCCGCTTGTGGCCCCGGTGCCCGTATTTCCTGCTTGTCTCCCCATTTCCTTTCTGTGCCCCTCACTGCCCCATTTGCGTTGTGCTTGCCATTTTGTCTGTTTTTCACCCCCCATTTTCCTTTCTGTGCCCCTCGCTGCCCCATTTGCGTTGTGCTTGCCATTTTGTCTGTTTTTCACCCCCATTTTCCTTTCTGTGCCCCTCGCTGCCCCATTTGCGTTGTGCTTGCCATTTTGTCTGTTTTTCACCCCCATTTTCCTTTCTGTGCCCCTCGCTGCCCCATTTGCGTTGTGCTTGCCATTTTGTCTGTTTTTCACCCCCCATTTTCCTTTCTGTGCCCCTCGCTGCCCCATTTGCGTTGTGCTTGCCATTTTGTCTGTTTTTCACCCCCCATTTTCCTTTCTGTGCCCCTCGCTGCCCCATTTGCGTTGTGCTTGCCATTTTGTCTGTTTTTCACCCCCCATTTTCCTTTCTGTGCCCCTCGCTGCCCCATTTGCGTTGTGCTTGCCATTTTGTCTGTTTTTCACCCCCATTTTCCTTTCTGTGCCCCTTGCTGCCCCATTTGCGTTGTGCTTGCCATTTTGTCTGTTTTTCACCCCCATTTTCCTTTCTGTGCCCCTCGCTGCCCCATTTGCGTTGTGCTTGCCATTTTGTCTGTTTTTCACCCCCCATTTTCCTTTCTGTGCCCCTCGCTGCCCCATTTGCGTTGTGCTTGCCATTTTGTCTGTTTTTCACCCCCATTTTCCTTTCTGTGCCCCTCGCTGCCCCATTTGCGTTGTGCTTGCCATTTTGTCTGTTTTTCACCCCCATTTTCCTTTCTGTGCCCCTCGCTGCCCCACTCTGCGTTGTGCCCGTATTTTTGTCTGGTTTCTCTCCCTTGTACTTTGTGCCCCCGCTGCCTCTCGCCATTCCCGCCGCTGCGCCCCTGCGGCCCCGCCCCCTGACTGCCCATTCGCTGCCCCTGCCTCCCGCCTCCCAGCTGCTCCTCCCTCCCACCTCCCCATAAATGGCGGCCGCTGCGCGGCCGCGCGCTGGCGCGCCGAAGGCGCGCCTAAGGCAAGCCCGTCTGCGCCCGTCCGCGACTGGACCGCGCCCAGCGCCAGAACCCCTGGAACCCACCGATGCAACACCACTCGACGGACCTACGACGCCGCCACACTCACCGCACTCAATGTCGGCCGGAACCCTGCCTGCTACCGAGCCTCACCGAGACGCACCCACGGACCCTTCACCTGCCAAACCTGCCGATTCACCTGCCCCCGGACGTGCACCACCTCCGCCAAGTCGAGCACCAGCAGCAACCATCTGAAATGCATCCTGTTGAACACCCGCTCCGTCCACAGGCATGCCGTGGAACTCTGGGACCTGCTCGACGCAACAGCACCGGACATCGCCTTCCTCACCGAAACCTGGATGAACGCCTCCTCAGCGCCCGACATCGCCATAGCCATCCCGGACGGATACAAGATCACCCGGAGGGACCGCGTCAACCAGACGGGAGGAGGCATCGCCATCGTACACAAGAACACCATCCGCATCTCGACTAACTCCGACGAGACCTTCACCGCCGCCGAACACCTACACTTCCAGATACACACTGACCCCAAGACCACCCTCCGAGGCACCCTCATCTACAGACCCCCGGGACCACGCACACTATTCAGCGAAGACATCGCAGACTTCATCAGCCCGCACGCCATGCCCTCCGCCGACTACATCCTCCTAGGGGACCTCAACTTCCACCTGGAGAACAACAACGACAGAAACACCACCGCCCTGCTGGACAACCTCGCCAACCTCGGACTCAAGCAACTGGTGAACACGCCCACCCACTACGCCGGCCACACGCTTGACCCCGTCTTCTCGTCCAGCAAGCACATCTCCTTCAGCCACGCCACCGGACTCCACTGGACCGACCACAGCTGCATCCACTTCAGCTTCAGAAAGACTGCGACCCACCACCACCCGCAACAGGCTCCCCGCCGGAGCTGGAGCAAGATCACCGCCGAGCAGCTCACCGCCTCCCTCAGCCAGAACACACCCACCAACACAACGGACCCAAACGAAGCAGCCAGCAACCTCGCCAAGTGGCTGACCGCCTGCGCCGACGACCTCGCACCACTAAAAAACCCTCCCAGCAGACCCGGAAGCAAGAAAACCCCTTGGTTCACCAACGAACTCAAGGAATCCAAGAAGAACTGCCGCACTCTCGAGAAAACCTGGCGACTCGACCAGACCACAGACAACAGGACCGCCCTCAAGCACGCCACCCGCAAACACCACCAGCTGATCCGTGCCACCAAGAAGTCGGCACTCAAAGAACGACTGGACAACAACGCCCATGACAGCAAGGAACTTTTCAGCATCGTCAAAGAGTTCTCCAACCCCAGCGCCGGAAACAACGACATCACCCCCTCGCAAGACCTCTGCAACTCACTCTCCGCGTTCTTCCACCGCAAGATCACCGACATACATAACAGCTTCGACGCACAAACCACGCACCCTACCGCCGAACCAACGCCCGCCACCACCACCCTCTGCAACTGGACCCCGATCAGCACCGAAGACACCACCCGCACGATGAACTCCATCCACTCCGGATCACCAACCGACCCCTGCCCACACCACGTCTTCAACAAAGCCGACGCCACCATCGCACCCCATCTCCGGGACATCATCAACTCCTCCTTCCACACCGCCACCTTCCCGGAGAGCTGGAAGCACGCCGAGCTTACCGCCCTCCTGAAGAAACCAACGGCGGACCCCACCGACCTCAAGAACTACCGTCCCATCTCGCTCCTTCCGTTTCCGGCCAAAGTCATCGAGAAGACCGTCAACAGACAGCTTGCCGCCTTCCTCGAGACGAATGGATCCTCGACCCCTCGCAGTCCGGGTTTCGGGCCAACCACAGCACCGAGACCGCCCTTATCGCAGCCACCGACGACATCAGAACCCTAACCGACAACGGGGAAACAGCTGCACTCATCCTCTTGGACCTCTCCGCGGCGTTCGACACCGTCTGCCACCGCACCCTAGTGAAGCGCCTCAGCAACATCGGAATCCGAGAGAAAGCACTGGAATGGATCATCTCGTTCCTCGCCGGAAGAACCCAGAGAGTCCGCTTCCCCCGTTCAGATCCGAAGCCACCGAAGTCATCTGCGGCGTTCCACAAGGATCTTCACTCAGTCCAACCCTCTTCAACGTCTACATGAGCCCCCTCGCAGCCATCGCACGCCAACACAACCTCAACATCATCTCCTACGCCGACGACACCCAGCTGATCCTCTCCCTCACCAACGACCCCACCACCGCCAGAGCCAACCTACACGACGGGATGAGAGACGTCGCCGACTGGATGAGGAACAGCCGCCTTAAACTGAACTCAGACAAGACGGAAGTCCTCATCCTGGGCTCATCACCCTCCGCCTGGGATGACTCCTGGTGGCCCCCGGCCCTGGGCACCGCGCCCAAGCCAACGGACCACGCACGCAACCTGGGCTTCATCCTGGACTCCTCCCTGTTGATGACCAGACAAGTCAACGCCGTCTCATCTTCATGCTTCAACACCCTGCGCATGCTCCGCAAGATCTTCAGATGGATCCCCACTGAAACCAGGAAGACCGTCACCCAGGCACTCGTCACCAGCCGACTGGACTATGGGAACACCCTCTACGCCGGAACCACAGCCAAACTTCAAAAAAGACTCCAGCGCATCCAGAACGCCTCCGCACGACTCATCCTGGACATCCCCCGACACAGCCACATCACCGGACACCTGAAAGACCTGCACTGGCTCCCCGTCAGCAAGAGAATCACGTTCAGACTCCTCACCCACGCACACAAGGCCCTCCACGACCTGGGCCCAAAGTACCTCAACGACCGCATGACCTTCTACACGCCCACACGCCAGCTACGATCAACCAGCCACGCCCTCGCCACCGTACCACGCATCCGCAGAACCACCGCCGGAGGAAGATCCTTCTCCTACCTGGCAGCCAAGACCTGGAACTCCCTCCCCACTCACCTTCGGCGAACCCAGGACCATCTCTCCTTCAGGAAGCAGCTCAAGACCTGGCTGTTCGAGCAGTAACTTACCCCCTCCCCCAGCGCCTTGAGACCCTCCCGGGTGAGTAGCGCGCTCTATAAATGCCGTGATTGATTGATTGATTGACTCAGTCGCAGGGATGTCCACCGGTCGCCACACAACCACAGCAGGGATCAAGTAATTGGGCGAGCACATGGCAGCAGCAACCGCAGATGGGGAACCCAGTCCAACAGGGACCGGGGCTACAACCCTGGCAAGGAGGGGTGACAGTGTGGAGAGGCAGTGACTTCACGCAATCACAGAACAAGAATCCACAGTAAAACAGACCCCGCAGTAGATGAAGACAGGTAGTGATAATCCCAGTCACTCATCCCCAGGTAGCTCACCTTCGATGATTAAGGAAACCAACATCCACCTACCCCCTTTTCCAAAAACTTGTATCACAACAGAAAGGACAACAGACACTATTGGGGGTTCTAAACATGTTTTACTTGTTACCAGGAATTCAGGGCTACTGTGGGCTGTGTCATCAGGTGTCCATCTAGGTCTGGCATCGATGGTAAGTCCGTGGGAGCACAGAATAATTAGGTTGCCTAAAGCGCCTCCAGAAACTAGGCCCCACTCTGCTGCAGATCCCCCAGGGTGGGGTTCACTGGCCAGCCCCCAGGGGCAGGGCAGTCAGACGAGGGTGTGGGAAAGAAAACCGTTTAAAACGCAGTCACCCAAGTCCTGCAGGCAAAGTCTCGGGCATCACGCCCAAGCTTGACTTTTCCTTCATGGTGTTTAGTCCCGACAGCGCCCTCTAATGCGCCAGAAGCCTCAGAATCATGGGAGGCCCCCCTTCAGTTATGAATTAAGCCATCCTCTGTGACTGGCACAATGTTCTTCTTGCCCTGGGATATTAAAACCCTAAAACTTCACAGCCCCCACACGCGAGAGTCAGTGAGCTAAGAGGCCTCAGTGTAGGGTGACCAGACGTCTCATTTGCTCGGACAGTCCTGGTTATTTGTCCCAGAAGATTTTCCCATGTTTTTGGGGAGGCTCCACTGAACTCACTTTTAGGAGTTTCGGTGCAGGAATAGGTGCTAGTCTTTTGCAGAAACCAGGTTAATTATCACCCATGATAGCCTGTGTGATAGCTGTGTTTTATCTATGCCCCTTAGCACTTCGGGGTCCGTGCTAGCTCCGGAGGTGAAGCATTGTCTTCCAAGTTGTCCTAAGCCCCTCTGCGATGCGGGATTGCAGTCCTACTTCTATTTTTGTGAGGTAGCCCAATTTTTTGGCTTTAGAAATCTGGTCACCCTACCTCAGAATGATGACCAGTTCGAGACTCCAGTTGGGGGTTCCCCCAACCTCTCACTCTCAATTTTTGTTAGGCAATTAATGACTGTATCTAGTCAGAAGAGCTCAAGAGACCCCAGACAATAGCTAGGGCCAGCAGGCCCACCAGAAACGTTGATAAAAAGCAGAGTGTGGTCCAAGGGAGACGGGGGTGCCAGGGACAGAGGCTTCCGAAGTCTCTACCCCTGCTTCAGATAGTAAGCAGGGTACCGGGTGCTCCCCTTCCAGGTTCACCTCCATTTCAAGCATAGTCCACTCACGATACTCCAACCTCACAGGCACCTTCCAGGAAACATTCTGACCTGACTACCGACCCCACGGACGGTATAGGGGAGAGGGGCGGGGGGAACCACAGAGCAGACTCTGACCCTCTCCCCACGGGGCAAGGGAAACAATGCATGATGCGGCTCAAGGGAACGCCCAAGGCTAAAGGAAAACCACCCAAAATTTGCCCAAAAGGAAAATTCCACGAGGGAGGGCCACATTGCACACCACGTGCTGGGAACAGGGAGATGCACAAGAATAAAAACGTGTTCACAGAGCACGTGGCAAGCACCAGCAACACCAAACGGCAACATGCCCCCTCTTCCCACAATTCCACACACATACAGCGATCATAATGAATAAAATACACAACTTATAGCAAGCGCAACTGAGGGATAACTATCAAAAACAGGTGGCTCCCAGCAGAAATATAGCCTCGAGAAGGGACCACTGAGCAACCGCTCTCTTATGCGCACACCAGGCAAGGCGCCTTTGATAAAACTAGAGACAACCATGAAGCTACCCCTAAAGCCACAATTCTATCCCTCCCTGGACTCATGAGACCACTTCACAAACATACCTAACACTGATCTGACCACCCACAACCTAAATCGGAGAAGGTCCGAAAACACCCAAGTAAGATTAGGGGGGGGCGCTCAACGGCTTACGTAAATAAGATCTGCCTTGTAAATACTGTCAAGATAATGATGATGATAACCCTTCCTCCCCAAATCACTAAAAGACACTTCCAACAGGGGCTGCCTTCCTATACCTCACTAGAAAGCGACTAGTAGGTTGATGGGATCGCACCCCTGGGGTAAAATACAGATTCTTCAAAACGATGGATAATGGAGTATATGTAATTAGCTGAATTAACAATCAACAAAGTTCTTTCAAAAACAGGTAACCACAAAAGACAACCAAGTTCACCAACGCCGACTTGTCGTCAACCCCCATTACCCAAGGGGAAAAAGAGACATTGCCGAAGTTGCCAATGGCAGGAGAAGAAAACCACGGGCCCTCAGCGAGGGGTCTGCTTAACACCTGTGTGAGTGCACCGTTCCAACGTGCAGTCGAGCCCTTCCATGATAATGACATGCTTGGACAAAAACTGCAAACTTTTTCAAACTGATCAGAAGAAACATCCACTGGAGGAGCACAGACGACTCCCAGGGGACCCATACCTCGAACTGCAGTATTGCAACAAAAGTTATGTATATTTACATGGTTATGTATGAACTGCCTTCCCTGGGTCGTCCCACACTTGAGTACAACCGAGGAACTGCTAGTCAAGAGAGATTTACTAATGGGGAACTACAGTGCCTGCACAGAGACCTCTCCTATATTAGCTACAATTACACCAAACAGAACCCCAGCATCCCACATGTACAGCACAGCGCCCTATTGCATAACACATGGTAATAGCACATGACCGCAGTTGTCTCTCAAGCATCAGCGAGGTCATGTTATGTTTTCTCATTGATTCAACATGCTGTAGGCGCAGATAGGTTTTACCTGTCCCAGGAAGTAGCCCCAGAGAAAGCAAAATGCCTTATTCACCTCAACCTATGCAGGATAAGAGCCAAGATCCAGCCCAACAAGATAGAACCACACAGGGCAGTTGTAAACATAACACGATACGACACCAACCCAACAGCGCTATACATCCTCACCGAACCCACTGATATCCAAACCGAGCTGGACAGGATGCGTAGGAAGAGTACCATAGGGGAAGAGATCACATGGCCCGAGATTTCCCTGAGAAGAGATTTTTGTAGGTGGCAAAACCCCCAACTCAGTGCACAAACATGTCTGCTCCAGCATCCATCTGTGGACTGAGTGGCTCTTAGTGTATCAGTGGCGGTCTTCTTAAACAACAAGTGGTATCCCGACATGGAATTCCTATGTAGGGCCATCCAACTCGGGCATTAAAAGGGGAATGGGTCACACGGGGAAGGGTTTAATGAAAGTATGACTACCCCATGTCAGGAAATCTAGGACACCGAGGTCGGTGGATACACAAGGTTAGAAAGGAAAGGGCAGCCCCTGATTGTACGGAAACGTACACAGTATTACTTATGTTTCAGAGGAAAAGGAATGCTTTCAAAGGGCACAAATGCTAACTGCAGAGTGATATTATATATCCCTGATATGCATGGGGCACCTCCACGCTGATGGATTACTACTGGTTGTGCGGCGAGCATGTCCACATTTCCGGATGGAGAGGACTGTGATCCCTGGTGACCCTGCACACCCCGACCCTGGTCGTTCCTGGAGAAGAGCTAAAAGACTTGTACCAACACCCATTAAAGAAAAATACCACCTAGCTTCACCAAGCTCATGAAAAGAGAGCTGCAGATTATTTTGGATTGGCTCAATTCAAAGAAATTCCAGAAGGATTTAGACTGTTCATGGAAGCACAGCTGGAGGCAGGGGGGTTGATACCCTTCTTCACCTTGCAGAAAATGCTAATGCCCGCTGGCTACATATAACCCTGTGGGAGATGCTCAAAATGATGAACAGCACTGAGCTCAGCCTCAATTCTATCAAGGAAGAAATGCAAGAAATACGCCTCATGGTAATGCAGCACTTTTATGTACTGGACTTAATGACCACAATGGAGGGAGGAGTCTGTGCCAAGATTGGAGCCGCCTGCAGCACATTCATCCCAGGGAATGTCATGGACAATGAAACACTGACACTTGCCATTCAAGCACTGCACAATCTACAAACAAACATGCATGAAGTGGTAGGTGCCCCTGAGCAGGAGTGGTTTTCGAATTGGTTCTCCTGGCTCCCACGATGGATATCCTGTTTATGTAAATCACTGTTGCCAGTTATCATTGTGTTTCTATTGGTATGCGGGGTTATTCAATTGGGGATCACCTGCTGTAAAAACGCAGTTCTGAAATTGGGAAGAATGCAAGTAATTAAGAAGGTAGTTGTAATCAAAAGCGAGCATACAGAACAACAGGCACCAAATAAAGTAACTGTTCAACTGCATGAGTTAGATAGTGAAGTTGAAAAATCAATTAGAGGGGAGAATGTTAATATGGAAATCAATGCATTCATCGACAAAAACTAAATCTCATCCTTATTAATAGAATCGGTGGTTCCGAACTCCACATCAAACCCGACGTACAAATATGTAGTCAAGCACGCCCTGAGACCTAGGCCCTTGATTACTGATTGATAGGTCACACGTGGAAGGGTGCGTAGCTGGCAGGCAAACACTCGGGCAGGAAACTCTTGATCAATCCCACAGATAGGCGCAGCGACATTTCAATGGTCAGAGGAGATTGCCCCAATAAAGAACACATGGTCGGAGGGGGTATGGGCGCTCCTCAAAACACCATAAAGTCAGATGCCACATGAGTTAGGAACACATAGCAAATCAGGACCTAGCACACGTGGTGATCATGCGCTCCCCATGCCGGACATCTGGACACAGTATCCACTGACCACAATGTGTCCACACGAGGTCAAGTCCCACCTGTAGTAACCATTTGACCATTAATTTATGACTCCAAAGGCAGCAACCAACATTCCACCCTATATATGGTACACCAGAAACTTTTATTACCAGTCATGTGTTTGTATAAAAGAAGGACCTATACCAATTATAAATTGAGACAGTCCTCAGACCTTGTGCCTGTAACTGTTCTCCCGGCGGCTATGTTAATTAAACAAACTGTTCCTATTTTGCCAAATGCCTCTTGTCTTCTGTTTTTTCTAAGGATTTCTAACTCAAGCAACAGAATCTGACAAGCATCCGTCAATCACTCTGAAGCGTAAAGCTTCCTCATCATTAAAATCACTGAACATACAGTGTTTGTTCAGCGTATCCAGTCTCTCAACAAATGTATTGATGATCTCACCAGATTTCTGTCATTCTTGACTAAAGATGTACCTTTCGTAATCTACATTTGGCATTGGATTGAATTTGAGATTTAAGGCTGCTTTGATTTGACTATATGTAATTTCATCAGCTCCCTGCATTTTCTTTATGACTTCTTTTACACCTTCACCAGCAAGATATTTAAGGTACTTGATAATCTTCTTGTTATCTGCTTCTTCCATTGCATCAATGGAATCATCAAATGTCTTTAACCAAGCAGTCTATCTGTCGCCAATATTCAACTTTTTGGTTGTATCGAATGGCAGTGGTGGTTTCAAGAAAGCGGCAGCATTTTAACCGTTGGTGGAACTTACTGACGTGGTGAGTAGAGTTCTCCCTGACGCAGCTTGGTGATCTTGTCTGTGCAAACCATCTCTGAGGCCTTGCGACGTGCTGGCCTCTGGATCATCTTTGATAGTGACAGGAAAGTACAACACGTCTTTATTCTTCTGTGTGTCACTGCGAACTCAACATTCTAAACCTGCTTTCACTTCACTACGCTCTAATGCTTTTGTCACAGTTCTACGGATTTCATCAGGAGCCACAATGGTTTCATCATTACAAACTCACACAACACTACATAAAGTAAGATGACTTTCCACGCAAATGAATCTAGCAAGATGATTGGTTTAGAGTGTACTTGGTTGCCAAATTGCATGCAATACTCCAAGGCATTATTTGGGAAGGCTGGCAGTGTTAGGAGCGCAGACCGCCAGGGAGGACCATTTTGAGAACCATATTGAATCTCTAAGCCATTTCAAGGTATCTAAGAATTGAAGTCTCTAAGTTTTGTATAAGGCAGAGTCTGATAACTCTAACAATAACTGGTGCTGAGTTAAGCACATTCCACAAATCAGAAACTCCTATGTTTTCTCCAAACTTAATACAATTGCTCAGTTGGTTGCCCACCTGCTGCAGCCATCTGTATCCTACACACAGATTCCATTCCACTATCAGCAAGATAGCTTTGTTTGGATAATTGCTATTGAGAAAGAATATTAGAGGCAAACAGGGCGTCACCTCAGTGTTTGAACAGCTGAGTCTAGCTGGTGTTGTGGCAACTTTGTTATATAAGGGATAAAGTATCCCCTGCTGTACATTATAAGGATATTGCAAGTCACCGGGGAGTTCCATAACCATATAGAGGAACAAGGCCAAAAGCTGAGTTCCTTTATAAGGTTATGGAACGCCGAGGTGACTTGCAATATCCTTATCATGTACGTCAGGGGGTACTTCATCCTATATAACACATGGTCACACCATCAAGTTGCCCACAAATTAATTAAAATCTTGGTGCATAGCTCTTTTGTATGAAAGAGTGAGCATGTTTGCAAACATGAAGGATACAAATAAAACTTCCAGTGCAAAGTTAAACACATCAAAAACATGTTAGTTATTTGTTGCAAACATATATTAGTTAAAAGTTCAATACAAGTCAATTTTTTATTTTTTTAAAGCTGTACTAGCTTGGAATGTGTAGAAACATGCAGAAAGATTCTAGCTTTCCTCTATCTAAAGAATGCGAAAAATAAATATGTTCTCTCTGCTTCTCATTGTAAGCTAAAAAATAGAGCAGAAGTAAGAAAAGCAATGTTCTGTTTGTGTTGCTTTAAACAGCTGCTTAAATTATGCTCTGTGACCTGACCTGCCTTTCATCTCGGCTGCTGGCTCTGGCAGCAGACATTGGGACATCAGAAATCAACTTATAATAGTCAAGTTCTGACATCTTTTCTTTATAATCTGTGACTGGGTAAATCACACGTCGCCGATTATAAAGAAATTAGAGACTGGCATTTATACAGGGATTGTAGAATCCCAAGTATTATGGTACTCCAAACAGGTATCCACTTCTTTTCTAAAACTCAAGTGGCTTCCTCAGTGTCACATAACAAAAGTAAGTGCCTGTAACGCCAAGTCTGGCGATGCCTCTTCCAGCGATTTTCTAGAGGCAGAGTTGGATTGGCAAAGCGAGAAGTTGCCCGCCGGCCAATGGACCAGTGCCTGTGTGCCAGCGGTGGGCCAGTTTCTTGGAGGGCAACAGCCCACAATGTCATAATGGCCGCCCAGCCCCCTCCATGTCGACCTGCTCGAGCCACTGTTATACAAGGCGGGATGCAGGCACACAGTGCTGTGCTTAGAGGTGGGGGGCTGGGACGAGAGTGCATGCAGTTTTGTGACTGTAGCTGGGTCATCTTCTCTTTGGCCAAGACCCCAGAAGCAGTGCTTTTCCCCATTCCTCCCAACCAGGTCATCACACTGAGGCCATGATGAATGGGAGAGGGAGATGTGAATGCAACGGTTTCCCTGGGGGGCCAGGCGTAGCCCTGACCGTTAAGCTAGTCACACCTTGGCCCTTGTGGGGCTAGGGGGCCTGTGGGGGCCGGCAGCATCTCAGCACAGAAGCCGTGTCTTTGCTGTTCTCCTCTCCCTGGACGCCAATGCTGAGCAGGGGGGAGAGAGTGTGAAGAGGCTGACAGGCCACCCTGGGAGGCCAGGTCAGGTGTTGAGGCCATTGGACCACTTTCACTTCGACCCATATGGACTAAACTTCAATAATTAACTTACCTACTTACCTACACATGTCCCCGTTTTCAGACAGTGACAGAAGTACTTTCAGGAAAGATCTGTGCTTTACCTAGTAACATCTTTGACTTATAATTTAGCACAGAGGGTTAATGTGCCTGCTGCAAAACAGAACGTGTAACATGCAGATCACAAACTTGTTTTTATGTAGATAGATCAGTGGGCTACTGCTTTTATGTCAGAGGTCCATTTGTTACTTGCAGTTCATAAGTTACAATCCTTTCGCTGTAGCACAGTGAGTTATGAATTAGCATCAAGGCGCTGCATACAAACTGCAAGGCATAGGAAAGCACTGTATTATCTTTTTACTTAATCTTTCTCTAATTTAAGGTTGTTTAAAAAAGGGCTCTTTGGGTAATAGTAAAGTCTTATCAGCAATGAATAGAGGTTATTATACACAATTGGTTGTATTACAAACAAGCCCTGGCAAAACCAATAGGTATCAGCTACGCAAGCTAGTGGCTTTGTCAATGTTTTAGTCATGTTGCACAGCAACGCGGCTACTGTACTGCATGGCTGAAATTGGGAAAAAAGCACTATGACCCAGCCAGCGGTGTTCTTGTCATCGTGCTT
Source organism: Calotriton arnoldi (assembly GCA_963921515.1). Classification (NCBI taxonomy): domain Eukaryota; kingdom Metazoa; phylum Chordata; class Amphibia; order Caudata; family Salamandridae; genus Calotriton; species Calotriton arnoldi. The sequence goes on along the minus strand of CAWUFW010003310.1, from coordinate 1,679,572 downwards.
TTTTGTGTTATGGCTGATGGTCAACGGGGTGAGGGGCAAGCAACAACAGGAGGTGTGGAGGGAGGGATTGATGAAAGTTGTTTTTTTTTAAAAGCTCTAAGAACAGCAAACACTACCAGCATCTTAGTGCTTTTTTCATTGTTATGGCTGGTGGAGGAGGGGGCAACACAGACAATGGAGGGAAGATGGCAGGGGAAATCAACAAGATGGATATTGAATGGTGGCAAGCAACAAGACAGACAGCAGGAGTAAACAAGCAACAAAATGGATAGCAGAAGGGAGCAAGCAACAACACAGACAGTGGGGGGAATAAGCAACAACATGTAGGGTGTAGGGAGAGAAAGCTACAATCCAGATGGCAGGAGGGGCAAGCAACAGCACAGACAGCAGCTAGGGGCAAGCAATAACATGGAGGCTGGAAGGGGGCAAGCAGCAACACGGACAGCGAGTGGGGGCAAGCAACAACACAGAGAGGTGGAGGAGGCAAGCAACAACAGCAAGGGGGACAAAAGCACATAGGTAAAAGAGAGACATGGGGCGCAGAGAAGTACAGGAGGGAGATGGCCTTCAAAGACATGCACTCTTATGGGGCGCTTCAACAAAAAGAAAAAAAGTAGCTCCAAAAGTGCATGCAGTAAAAGGACAGAAGTACTTGCTCATGCTTCAGGGGAGGGACAAACACAAGGAATAATGGAAGACGGCACGTGCTGACCAAAGAGAAGCAAGCAAATGAGAATGACGATGAAGCAACCAATGGTAAGCAATGGGAGTGCTCTAAGCCCACTGTAAATTATTTAAATGTCTCATAAGCAATAGCGCATGCGCTGTTTCAAGTGAAACCTAAAAAGATGGCAGAAACAAGGCAGAGCTGCTACTGAAAATGAGAGCTTTTATTCTCTCAAACCCTCCTGTAGTAAATCATGGAGAGTAGGAATTTCAGAGATGCTTTTTAGGTCGAGCCTCGAGTAGCGCGCAAGCGCTGCTAGAGGCGAAGACTTTTAGTAAGTGAGTTTGAAAAGCAGTCCAAACGCTCGTGCGTCGTGGCTGGCCTTTTTGGGATGGGTACGCGCGGCAAACATGTGTTTCCAACTATCGTGCCCAGACGCGGGCGCGATAATTGTAAACACATGCCGGCAAAGGCCATGACGCACGAGCGTCTGGTCAGCTGAGCAGGCTGCCGCGCTCCCTCCTCCCCCCTCCGCTCCTCTGTGGTGCGCGCGCACCACTGTTTTTTTTTTTTTACCGCGCGCGCGACGGACCCAGAGTTGAAGGAAGCTGGCGCGCACCTCACAGGAGCCCCAGCCCTACCAGCCTCTCTCAAGCAGCTGCAGCCGCACCAACGCCGTATCACACAGGAACCCCAGCCCGGTCGGCCTCCCTTGTTTTGAAATCATATTTAAGGTACAGTCTATATTTTAAGACGTTTCGTGAAACTTTTTGCTTTTTTATTCCTTGCTTTTCCGCACTCAATATTTTAACAGCCTTTTCAATTTAAAGAAAATGCATATAAAATTAAATTACATTTTCACATTATCCTCATGTGGCCAGAGAGCACAAAATGGTCATAGAAGTAATTTACCCAGAGTCAGCAATAAATATTGGGAAAGTTAATTAATTTGCAGCCGCATCAAATCTGCTTACAAAACCATTTCTAATCCATTCTCCCCTGGCTTAATATCATTGTACGCCATGCTCCACTTGGCAGGTAATGTGCCACGCTTCTCTTTTACAAATTATGGACCTCCATTTGCCTTGGCCAGAACACGAGAAGGCTCCCTGAATGAACTTTGGCGAATCCCTTTACCACACTGTGTCTCCCTTTCTTGAACTGAGAGAAAATGGAAGGCTGTTTGGTCATCGTGCGTAAAGTCACTTGCAATCCTCCTTCAAAGGTTTGAAGTGCGCTGACAGAGGTATGAGGCTGTGCTGCTTTTAAGGAGGGGAGGGGGCTTTTTCTGCATTCATGAATAGTTCAAAATCTTTTGCAAAAAAACAATAGTGGTGATTACTGTAATGCTTATATGTGATTACATAGCGAAAGTTAAAGGCATTACGTATGTGTAATGGTGGTGACTTAGTTACATCACTTTACAAGAATGAAAGGGGTGTTGAAGGTAATAAGTCTTTGTCAATAATGGAACTATTCCAACAGGAACTGCTTAAATGCCAAATGTTTAAATCTGAATAATTTACGAAATAACACTGTGCATTTATGTGCAAACGTTTTTTAGTAAATTTGCAAATAGCATAAATCTAACATTTTGCAAATGTTGTTCCAGTTTCTACGTTTAAAAAATATTTTTTGAAGTGTTTTTAGATTACAATTTCGAACCCAAATTTCCAGTCCGTTTTATTAAACGTAACTTTCATTCGTACTTGATGTCAACTATTTAAAGATATAAAAGCATTAGTACGCACTCTGTTCCACACTGGCAACCACACAGGCAGAATGTATTATTTTCATTGAAACTTAAACTCACTTGCTACCTGCACATTTTTCAAGTAGATTTAGGTTTCTAACGATTGAACCCGTGGCCACTGAAACAATACTACGAACTATTTCATTTACAAAAAAAAAAATCTAAATAAGGAAATCTGAATTGGCGACAGCTGTCATCGCATAGAAAGGAGGCCAAACAAAAAAATAAAATGCTAATTGAAAAAGTTGTATTGAAAGTGTCGACAAAGAAATGTACATGCTCACTGTCATAAAAGCCAAAATGTAATTTGGTAAATGACGTAGACAGCACCACCATACCTTCCGGAATAGTCAAATACGGTACTTTTTAACTTTAATTCATAAAACCCACAGGACTTTTTCAAACTATACACCACATGCAAACCGTTTCCAGATGCGCCTTATAGGAGGCAAGTGTGCCAGTATATATGACTAAAACGCAGTATAGAACATGCAATTCACATGTGTCATTCTAGGCTATTTTTGGAACCTTTGAATAATTCTGGTTAGTGCTAAGTTAGCTTGATTATATTGAACTTTTTTTTCAATTACCTGTGGACTAATTAATCCAAAAAGAGCAAAAACACGTTTGAATATTTCCTCTCCAATTTGAACGTACTTTTATTTTTGTTTTTTAAATCAAAAACATTCCCTGTAGTATACATTTGGAAGCTGTGCCTGGAACATGTTTCCAGGCATACTGCTAGGAATATCATGTGCAACATGTCATTGCCCGCTTCACACAAGCAACTAATTTTACACAGAATGAGTTAGGAAACTGCGAAAATGCAGCCAGATGTGCTAATGCACATTTTTACTTTTCTTATTTTTCTCCACCGGTAAAACATTTACCCATCGAGCCCCTTCCTCTTTATCTTTGCCAAGTGTAAGGGCATCTCATCTTTATCCCAACCTGGAGTGGCTCATTTCCAGTGCTTAATTTGTGCCGGTGCTTTCCGGTGCTTAGCACCTGCACCTAATTATCAGGGCCGGGTCTACAAGCATTGCTGCACGTCATTCATTTTTATTTTTAATATTATTATTTACCTCACTACTGGACTTGTTGAAATCGCACAACACTCAGTGGCACAGTCTGAGTCACTTGGTACTCGTGAGACGGACGAGCAGACAGTCCCACTCCTAGCGAAGCTGTGATAAGCCTGGCCTGCCCTGGCTCACCCAACAAGAGAATGGAGATTCATGAATGAATCTATCTTGTTAATGCCTGGAACATTTTCTGCTGCCTACTGCCTGCTAGTCAGAACAAGCATTGGCATAGCCAATAGGTCTCGCCTTTGGGACCGTATAAGTGTTTAGCCATGCAACAGTTGATGTTGTTGCACCAAGGATATTATGCTGCATAACTAAATACTTATAAGGTCCCAAAGGCGAGACCTATTGGCTATGCCAATGCTTGTTTGTCTTGTTGTTGTAGGTTTTTTTCCCAGAGATCCTGACCTAGCCCTTCCCCCATGACTTTGTGTTCAATATGTGATTTATATGATAATCTGGATCAAAGACACAGTTGTTTGGGAGTCACTGCTTAATTTGAGTCGGTGGTTTCCGGTGCTCGGCACCAGCACTTAATTGTCAACACTGGTGCTTGTGAGAGTTTGCCACAAGGTGGCGCTGACTGTCTAATTTAGAGATGACCACAACAGTTAATTATTTATTCAAAATACATTCAAATTACTTTTACCTGCCGCCCAAGCCATTCTTATAGCTGTGGGGCCCGGGGGCCTGGAATAGTCCAATTTGTAGAAGTGTGATGGTTAGTAGTCGTGTTGTTACTAGGGTGACCAACCGTCCGTAAATTTCACGGACTGTCTGTAATTTGGGCCTCTTGTCCGTTGTCCGTGAGGGTTTCTTCCACAGACGCCTTTGTCCGTAATTTCAGACATTCCAGCGAGCTGCCCCCTGCAAGCAGCCTGTAACTCTCACTGCAGGGGCCAGCTCGCGCTCCTGCTGTGATAAGTGGCCTGCAGCAGCCCCTCCCCGACCTGGCACAGACTGCTATCAAGCCCATTATCATTCTGTATGTCGGCCTAATGATCACATACAGAATGATAATGGGCCTCTGCACAGTGACAGCATTTGCTGGGCCTCCTCCTGCCAGAGCCCAGGACATGGCAAACTGCTTTTTTTATGCCCCCTTAGCGTTTACACATCACATCCCCTTGGGATGATTGATCAGATCAGGTGTTTTTTTTTCAGTGGGGGAGAGGGGGCATGTAAGATCTGAGCCTACAACTCTCTCTAACATACCATCATCACAGATTTTTTATTCGGACTCCCTGGGGTCCCTTTTTTTGATTCACGAGTTTGTGAACCTTTCTAAAGGCTTGTTACTGTGCGGCTGGAGGGCTCCTACAGAGAGGAGCGGAAGGTCAGAGGTCACCTGACAGGGCGGGTGGTTTGGGAGGACATTGTTATCTCGCAGCTCGGAAACACGACAATTAATCTGCCTGACCATGGCGAGAACCAGCCTGGGATCGTGAGCACCTGGTGCCCAAGATCACACATGCTGTACAGTCCCGGTGGCATCTGTTGGTGCAAGCATCTCTGCAGGGCCGCAGAAGGCCGGCGCTGGTATGAGGTTGGACACCCTGGAAAGGGGGAAACATTGTGATTTGTGATGAGAGTGTGCACGTATTGTGTGAGCCAGATCAGTGACAGCATTTGCTGGGCCTCCTCCTGCCAGAGCCCAGGGCCTGGCAAACTGCTTTAGTTTATGGGCTCCAGTCACCTCACTAGGGGCCAAGCTCTGGGGAGGTGGAGGCTTCATTTTGGCGGGTATTACCCAGGTGCATCCACTGTTAGCCTCTTAAACTGTCACACAAGCAGTGATAATGGTACAAATACAATTGTCCTTTATTATTTATTTATTTTTCTACAATAGTGCAACGTTTCGGCTTTTGTGCTGTTATTATTTTCATGTTTACCCTGGCCCTTTGAGTCCCCTTAGCTTTTACACATCACATCCCCTTGGGATGATTGATCAGATCCGGTGTTTTTTTCAGTGGGGGAGAGGGGGCATGTAAGATCTGAGAAGCCTTCAGCTTTGATCATTTTCTTCATTGTTTTTTTTTTAATATGCAAACGCAGGTGTTTAACCCCTTCGGTGCTTATGACGAGATGGACTCGTCATGGCACACAGTGCTCGTGTGCTCATGACGAGTCCAGCTCGTCATAAGACCACCCACGGGGGAAGCGCTGGCGCTCCCCGTGGGAATCCGATCGTTAGGTTTTTTTGGGGGAGGCAGGGGAAGGGCTTCCTGCCTCCCTCGCCGCATCAATGACGTCAGCGCGCGAGGTGCGCTGACATCATTGAGGGTTTCCTTTCTCCGACGCGCTGGAAGCCATTTGCTTCCAGCGCGTCGGGTAAATCAGGTGAGGTTTGGCTCGGGGAGGGGGGTTGTATCAAAGAGGCATCGAGGGAAAGGAAAGGGTTTTCCTTTCCCCCGATGCCTCTTTTGTGCATTCCTGCTGCACGATCATGTGATCGTACAGCAGGAATGCCCACTAGGCACCAGGTTTTTTTTTAATTTTTGTGTTGGGGAGTGGCCAAAAGGGCAAGGGTTGCTCCCTTTTACGGGTGTGAATATTTTATTTATACTGTTAGGCCCACCTACCCCTTAGCTTGGCTGGTGGATTGTGTGTGGACTGGTGCATTATTTGCATATGTGATTGTAATGTTTTTTTTTCTCCTTTTTATTCTAGTGTAAAGCTTTTGATTCCTGTTTGCGGTTTCAGCAGTTGTGGTTCTGCAGTTTTGCGTAATTGCATTTATTTGGTAAGAAAAATATTTTTGTTGTGTGTACTCCAAATGAGTATTATTGTCATGCATGAATGAATTTTTTGTAAGTGGTGCCATAATGGCAGCATATTTGTTAGTGTTCAGAGCATGAAATTCTTTGCGATGTTTTGCATTGTCTTATGTGTAATTTTTTTTCTTCTTCTTTTTAGTGGGATATTGTTGATCCTTACTGTGTCTGTGCAGAGTAGGTCGTGGTGAGTCTAGCTGCTTCTGTCACGTGAGTGGTATAGTGTTGGAGTATATAGGTCTTTGTGATAAAGCTACATTTTGTTTATTTCTTTTTTTACAAAGGGTTTGTTGTTGTTGACTTGTTTGACAAGTAACCTTTATTAGTAAGCATTATGGCTAGCCGTAGAATTACTGCTCAGCAGGTGGTTGGTTTGCTTCTTGAATCTTCCTCTGAGCAGGATTATGAGACTGACAGTGCGTCTGAGGGAGAGGAGGGAGGGGAAGATTCAGGCAGTGAGTTTTCTCTCCACATGGAATCATCGGATGATGAAGGTACTCTCAGTGCAGATGAAGTGCCTGATTTAGAGGAGGATACTACTGTGCCGATGGTGCAAGAGGCATCTGGATTGCAGCCTGGGGCTGCTAGGCTTCCTACTGGAAGTGCTGGACTCTGAGTTGATCCAAACATGGTGCAGCCGGTGTTGCCTGCCTTTAGTGGTTATGCAGGGTGTAGAGTGGATTGTGAACATTATTTGCCTATACAGTATTTTCAGTTGTTTATGGATGATGTATTTTTGGGTGAGATTGTTGAGCAGACTAATTTGTATGCTGAACAGTTTTTGAGGGACAACAGTGCCAGACTTAGGCCCCATTCTAGAGCTACCCGGTGGAGTCCCACAAATCTGGAAGAGATGAAGAAGTTTTTGGGTTTGACTTTTTTGATGGGTTTGATAAGGAAGCCGTCCATGGGTTCATATTGGTCTACCAGTCCCTTGATGGCAACGGCCATATTTCCTGCAGTTATGACTCGTGATCGGTATTTACTTTTGCTTCGGATGCTGCATTTTGTTGATAATGGTTTGGCGTTGCCACGAGATCACCCTGAATGTGACCGTCTTTTTAAGATTCGGCCTGTTCTTGATAACTTTGTAGATCGATTTTCAGAGATCTATACTCCAGGGAAAGAAATATCTATTGATGAGTCTTTGGTGCTGTTCAAGGGCCGTTTGGTTTTTAGGCAGTACATTCCTAGCAAGAGGGCACGCTATGGAATTAAGCTGTATATGTTGTCTGAGAGTAGGACAGGATATGTTTTTAATTTGCGTGTGTACACTGGTAGGGATTCCACCATTGACCCCCCTGGTTGTCCGTCCACTTTAGTAGGAGTTTCAGAGAAAATTGTGTGGGAACTTGCTAGAGGACTGTTTAACAGAGGCCACCATTTGTACCTTGATAACTTCTACACTGTTGTGCAATTGTTTAAGGAATTGTTCAAAGTGGACACTTTTGCTTGTGGCACAATCCGCTCTAACCGTAAAGGTTATCCAAAAGAGCTTGTTTGCAAAAACTTCAGAGGGGACAGTGCAGTGCCTTGCGTAGTGAGGAACTGCTAGCTGTGAAATTTGTGGACAGGAGGGATGTGTACATGCTGACTACCATCCATGATGAGAGTACTTCACCTGTGGCTGTTTGGGGTCAGATTGCTGAAGTGCGCAAACCTGTGTGCATTTTAGACTACAATAAGCACATGGGTGGTGTTGATAGAGTAGATCAGAGGTTGGAACCTTACACTGCTATTCGTAAGTCTTACATTTGGTATAAGAAGTTGGCCATCCATCTCTTCAATTTAGCAACTTTCAATGCTTTTGTTGTGTTCAAGGAGTGTTCTCCTGCGTCAAAGTTGACTTTTGTTCAGTTTCAGGAGTCTGTCATAGGCAGCCTTGTTGTTGTGGAACAGGCAAGTGTTCCTAGAGTTGGAGTGGTGGAGGATGTGGCTCGATTGAAAGATCGCCACTTTCCTGATCACATTCCTCCTACACTCTCAAAAGACTTTCCCACTAGGAGATGTAGAGTCTGTTGGCGAAGAGGTACGCGGAAGGAGACTCGTATGTACTGCCCTGAGTGTCCTTCTAACCCTGGGCTGTGTGTGCCTGCTTGTTATAGAGCGTACCACAAGCAAAAGAATTATTGGGAGCAACCATGAGTGGTAAAGTGAACTGCCTGGTCTGTAATGTTTAAGAATTGTTGTTCTGTTTCAAGGTTGGCATTAGTGCAATGTTTCTGATTTTGTGTTAGTAGATTTGTATCTATTTGCAATTTGTTTGTGTTTTCTTTTTTGTATAAAAATCCTAAATGTGATGGTGGTGTGTGTAGGCTGGTGCTTGGCTGGCGGTGTGCGTGGAGTGGCGCTTGGCTGGCAGTGTGCGGGGAGTGGCTCTTGGCTGGTGGTGTGCGTGGAGTGGTGCTTGGCTGGCGGTGTGCGTGGAGTGGCGCTAGGCTGGCGGTGTGCGTGGAGTGGCGCTAGGCTGGCGGTGTGCGTGGAGTGGCGCTAGGCTGGCGGTGTGCATGGAGTGGCGCTAGGCTGGCAGTGTGCGTGGAGTGGCGCTTGGCTGGCGGTGTGCGTGGAGTGGCGCTTGGCTGGCGGTGTGCGTGCACTGGCGCTCGGCTGGCAGTGTGTGAGTAGTGACTTGCTGCTGGTCACTACACACACTGCTAGCCGAGCGACACTCCACGCAATCCATCAGCTTGTGTGGTTGCTGTGTTAGGAATGTGGGCGTGTGAAAGTGATGGGCCCTTGAATGGCGCTGTCTGCTGGTGTGAGTGTTGTAATGTGATGGGCCCGCGGCTGGTGGTGTGAATGGTTTTGTATTTGTCACACGTATGAAATGTGTATGAATGGCCTGTAAAGAGGTTGGTGCCTTGTCGTGGCTTTACAGCTCATGAGCTGTGAGTCAATGGTTCAGTTTCTCGTCCTTTCAATTATTAACAGTGCATTTCATTTTTGTGAAATCACTTGTTAATACAATTGTATATACTGAACCATCACTCACCCTCGTGCCAAATCCAACCAGTATGTGTGTGTGTGCTTGAGGATTAGATGGCTGTGCAGTAATATTTTTTTTTGTCTTTCTCAAGCAGGGTGTACCTTGTCCCTTTTTGTGAATGTTGTAATGTGTTTGTTTCGTGCCTGGGGGTGTGAATGGTCTTGTGTGTATCACGTATGAAAGGTGTGTGAATGGCCTGTAAAGCGGTTGGGGCCTTGACGTGGCTTTACAGCTCACGAGCTGCGAGTCACTGGTTCCGTTTTTTGTCCTTTCAATTATTGACAGTGCATTTCATTTTTGTGAAATCTCTTATTAATAAAATTGTATATACTGAACCATCACTTGCCCTTGTGCCAAATCCAACCAGTATGTGTGTGTGCTTGAGGAATAGATGGCTGTGCAGTAATCTTTGTCTTTTTAGTCTGTCTGCCAAGGTGTACATTCCGTCTAAGAATAACCTACCAACTGTAGATATTGTCGTAAACGAAACACCCATGGGAGTACATGGTGATATCTCTCTTGTGGATCCCAACAAGTTATGGTACCAACAATGTCCTGCAAACCTCAAAATGTCTGTCACATTTTCCTTGCAATATTGTGCCAAAATTTTCACGCTGCAGAAATAAACAACACATTATCTCAAAATGACCTGGTTTTGCAAGGGGTCACCTGGGTTTTGGCCCGGGGCTCGGCGGCCACATAGGAAACCTACCAAACCCACACATTTCTGAAAAGTAGACACTCGGGGCTTCCAGGGAGGTATGGCTTGCGTGGATCCTCAACGTTTCCACCCAGAATCTCTGCAAACCTCACTTTTAGCTGAAAAAATCACTTTTTCACAAATTTGTGTGGGAAAGTGTGCATCACTGGCCTCACACAAATTTCCTACCACCCAGCGTTCCTCCAGGTCTCCCGATAAAAATGGTGCCTCACTTGTGTGGGAGGCCTAAGTACCGCGACAGGCAGGGCCCACAACGTATTGAGGCGACCTCAAAATGGCCTTCACAAACCACCTGGTTTTGCAGGTCACCTGGGTTTTGGTCTCGTGCTCGGCGGCCATCTAGGGAAACCTACCAAACCCACACATTTCTGAAAAGTAGACACTGGGCTTCCAGGGAGGTATGGCTTGCGTGGATCTCCCAACGTTTCTACCCAGAATCCCTGCAAACCTCACTTTTAGCTGAAAAATCACTTTTTTCACACATTTTGCGTGGGAAAGTGTGGCATCACTGGCCTCACACAAATCTCCTACCACCAGCGTTCCTCAGGTCTCCCGATAAAATGGTGCCTCACTTGTGTGGGAGGCCCAGTACTGCGACAGGCAAGGGCCCACAACGCATTGAGGCGATCTCAAAATGGCCTTTCACAAACCACCTGGTTTTGCAGGAGGTCACCTGGTTTTGGCCCGTGCTCGGCGGCCATCTAGGAAACCTACAGCCCACACATTTCTGAAAGTAGACACCGGGGCTCCAGGGTATGGCTTGCGTGGATCCTCAACGTTTCACCCAGAATCCCTGCAAACCTCACTTTAGCTGAAAAATCACTTTTTCACACATTTTGCGTGGGAAGTGTAGCACACTGGCCTCACACAATTTCCTACACCCAGCGTTCCCAGGTCTCCCGATAAAATGGTGCCTCACTTGTGTGGGAGGCCTAAGTACTCGCGACAGGCAAGGGCCCACAACGTATTGAGGCTGACCTCAAAATGGCCTTCACTAAACCACCTGGTTTTGCAAGGTCACCTGGGTCTTGCGTGCTCGGCGGCCATCTAGGGAAACCTACAAACCCACACATTTCTGAAAAGTAGACATCGGGCTTCCAGGAGGTATGGCTTGCGTGGATCCCCAACGCTTCCTACCCAGAATCCCTGCAAACCTCACTTTTAGCTGAAGAAATCACTTTTTTCACACATTTTGTGTGGGAAGTGTAGCATCACTGGCCTCACACAATTTCCTACCACCCAGCGTCTCCAGGTCTCCCGATAAAATGGTGCCTCACTTGCGTGGGAGGCCCAAGTACTCGCGACAGGCAGGGCCCACAACGTATTGAGGCGACATCAAAATGGCCTTCACAAAACCACCTGGTTTTGCAAGGGGTCACCTGGGTTTAGGTCTCGTGCTCGGCGGCCATCTAGGGAAACCTACCAACCCACACATTTCGAAAGTAGACACCAGGCTTCCAGGAGGTATGGCTTGCGTGAATCCCCAACGTTTCTTACCCAGAATCCCTGCAAACCTCACTTTAGCTGAACAAATCACTTTTTTCACACATTTTTGTGTGGGAGTGTGGCATCACTGGCCTCACACAAATTTCCTACACTCAGCGTTCTCCAGGTCTCCGATAGAAATGGTGCTCACTTGTGTGGGAGGCTCAGTACCACGACAGGCAAGGGCCCAAAACATTTTTTGATAGGCAATGTTGATGTTGCCTCAAAACGTTTTGTGTCCTTGCATGTCGCTGGTACTTGGGCCTCCCACACAAGTGAGGCACCATTTTTATCGGGAGACCTGGGGGAACGCTGGGTGGTAGGAAATTTGTGTGAGGCCAGTGATGCCACACTTTCCCACACAAAAATGTGTGAAAAAAGTGATTTTTTCAGCTAAAATTGAGGTTTGCAGGGATTCTGGGTAAGGAAATGTTGGGGGATCCACGCAAGCCATACCTCCCTGGAAGCCCCCGGGTGTCTACTTTTCATAAATGTGTGGGTTTGGTAGGTTTCTTAGATGGCCGCCGAGCACGGGGCCAAAACCCAGGTGACTCCTTGCAAAACCAGGTGGTTTTGAGATAGGCAATTTTGAGGTCGCCTCACTACGTTGTGGGCCCTTGCCTGTCGCGGGTTCCTTGGGCCTCCCACACAAGTGAGGCACCATTTTTATCGGGAGACCTGGGGGAACGCTGGGTGGTAGGAAATTTGTGTGAGGCCAGTGATGCCACACTTTCCCACACAAAAATGTGTGAAAAAGTGATTTTTTCAGCTAAAAGTGAGGTTTGCAGGGGATTCTGGGTAAGGAAACGTTGGGGGATCCACGCAAGCCATACCTCCCTGGAAGCCCCCGGGTGTCTACTTTTCAGAAATGTGTGGGTTTGGTAGGTTTCCCTAGATGGCCGCCGAGCACGGGGCCAAAAACCCAGGTGACTCCCCTTGCAAAACCAGGTGGTTTTGAGATAGGCAATTTTGAGGTCGCCTCACTACGTTGTGGGCCCTTGCCTGTCACGGGTACTTGGGCCTCCCACACAAGTGAGGCACCATTTTTATCGGGAGACCTGGGGGAACGCTGGGTGGTAGGAAATTTGTGTGAGGCCAGTGATGCCACACTTTCCCACACAAAAATGTGTGAAAAAAGTGATTTTTTCAGCTAAAATTGAGGTTTGCAGGGGATTCTGGCAAGGAAACGTTGGGGGATCCACGCAAGCCATACCTCCCTGGAAGCCCCCGGGTGTCTACTTTTCAGAAATGTGTGGGTTTGGTAGGTTTCCTAGATGGCCGCTGAGCACGGGGCCAAAACCCCAGGTGACCCCCCTTGCAAAACCAGGTGGTTTTGTGAAAGGCCATTTTGAGGTCGCCTCACTACGTTGTAGGCCCTTGCCTGTCGCGGGTACTTGGGCCTCCCACACAAGTGAGGCACCATTTTTATCGGGAGACCTGGGGGAACGCTGGGTGGTAGGAAATTTGTGTGAGGCCAGTGATGGCATACTTTCCCACACACAAATGTGTGAAAAAAGTGATTTTTTTCAGCTAAAATTGAGGTTTGCAAGGGATTCTGGGTAAGGAAACGTTGGGGGATCCACGCAAGCCATACCTCCCTGGAAGCCCCCGGGTGTCTACTTTTCAGAAATGTGTGGGTTTGGTAGGTTTCTCTAGATGGCCGCCGAGCACAGGGCCAAAAACCCAGGTGACTCCCTTGCAAAACCAGGTGGTTTTGAGATAGGCAATTTTGAGGTCGCCTCACTACGTTGTGGGACCTTGCCTGTCACGGGTACTTGGGCCTCCCACACAAGTGAGGCACCATTTTTATCGGGAGACCTGGGGGAACTCTGGGTGGTAGGAAATTTGTGTGAGGCCAGTGATGCCACACTTTCCCACACAAAAATGTGTGAAAAAAGTGATTTTTTCAGCTAAAATTGAGGTTTGCAGGGGATTCTGGTAAGGAAACGTTGAGGGATCCACGCAAGCCATACCTCCCTGGAAGCCCCCGGGTGTCTACTTTTCAGAAATGTGTGGGTTTGGTAGGTTTCCTAGATGGCCGCTGAGCACGGGGCCAAAAACCCAGGTGACTCCCTTGCAAAACCAGGTGGTTTTGTGAAAGGCCATTTTGAGGTCGCCTCACTACGTTGTGGGCCCTTGCCTGTCGCGGGTACTTGGGCCTCCCACACAAGTGAGGCACCATTTTTATCGGGAGACCTGGAGGAACGCTGGGTGGTAGGAAATTTGTGTGAGGCCAGTGATGCCACACTTTCCCACACACAAATGTGTGAAAAAAGTGATTTTTTTCAGCTAAAATTGAGGTTTGCAAGGGATTCTGGGTAAGGAAACGTTGGGGGATCCACGCAAGCCATACCTCCCTGGAAGCCCCGGGTGTCTACTTTTCAGAAATGTGTGGGTTTGGTAGGTTTCCCTAGATGGCCGCCGAGCACAGGGCCAAAATCCCAGGTGACCCCCCTTGCAAAACCAGGTGGTTTTGAGATAGGCAATTTTGAGGTCGCCTCACTACGTTGTGGGACCTTGCCTGTCACGGGTACTTGGGCCTCCCACACAAGTGAGGCACCATTTTTATCGGGAGACCTGGGGGAACGCTGGGTGGTAGGAAATTTGTGTGAGGCCAGTGATGCCACACTTTCCCACACAAAAATGTGTGAAAAAAGTGATTTTTTTCAGCTAAAATTGAGGTTTGCAGGGGATTCTGGGTAAGGAAACGTTGGGGGATCCACACAAGCCATACCTCCCTGGAAGCCCCCGGGTGTCTACTTTTCAGAAATGTGTGTGTTTGGTAGGTTTCCCTAGGTGCCGGCAGAGCTAGGGTTCACAAACTACAGCTAGGCACTTTGCCAAAAAAGGGTCATTTTTCACTGCGAAATTGAGGTGTGACCACGCTGCGCTTTGCGCCGTTTCCTGTCGCAGGCACTAGGCCGACCCACACAAGTGAGGTACCATTTTTCTCGTAAGACTTTGGGGAACGCGGGGTGGGTGGAAATTTGTGGATCCACGCAGATTCCAGAACTTTCCACCACAGAAATGTGGGGGAAATGTGTTTTTGTTGACAATTTTTTATGTTTGCAAGGGATTCTGGGTAACAGAACCTGGTGGGAGGCAGTCAAGTCACCCCATCCTGGATTCCCCTGGGTCTCTAGTTTTCAAAAATGTATAGGTTTGCTAGGTTTCCCTAGGTGCCGGCAGAGGTAGGGTTCAAAAACTACAGCTAGGCACTTTGCCAAAAAAGGGTCATTTTTCACTGCGAAATTGAGGTGTGACCACGTTGCGCTTTGCGCCGTTTCCTGTCGCAGGCACTAGGCCGACCCACACAAGTGAGGTACCATTTTTCTCGTAAGACTTTGGGGAACGCGGGGTGGGTGGAAATTTGTGGATCCACGCAGATTCCAGAACTTTCCACCACAGAAATGTGGGGAAAATGTGGTTTTTTTGACAATTTTTTATGTTTGCAAGGGATTCTGGGTAACAGAACCTGGTGGGAGGCAGTCAAGTCACCCCATCCTGGATTCCCTGGGTGTCTAGTTTTCAAAAATGTATAGGTTTGCTAGGTTTCCCTAGGTGCCGGCAGAGGTAGGGTTCAAAAACTACAGCTAGGCACTTTGCCAAAAAGGGTCATTTTTCACTGCGAAATTGAGGTGTGACCACGTTGCGTTTTGCGCCGTTTCCTGTCGCAGGCACTAGGCCGACCCACACAAGTGAGGTACCATTTTTCTCGTAAGACTTTGGGGAACGCGGGGTGGGTGGAAATTTGTGGATCCACGCAGATTCCAGAACTTTCCACCACAGAAATGTGGGGGAAATGTGGTTTTTTTGACAATTTTTTATGTTTGCAAGGGATTCTGGGTAACAGAACCTGGTGGGAGGCAGTCAAGTCACCCCATCCTGGATTCCCCTGGGTGTCTAGTTTTCAAAAATGTATAGGTTTGCTAGGTTTCCCTAGGTGCCGGCAGAGGTAGGGTTCAAAAACTACAGCTAGGCACTTTGCCAAAAAAGGGTAATTTTTCACTGCGAAATTGAGGTGTGACCACGTTGCGTTTTGCGCCGTTTCCTGTCGCAGGCACTAGGCCGACCCACACAAGTGAGGTACCATTTTTCTCGTAAGACTTTGGGGGAACGCGGGGTGGGTGGAAATTTGTGGATCCACGCAGATTCCAGAACTTTCCACCACAGAAATGTGGGGAAAATGTGTTTTTTGGACAATTTTTATGTTTGCAAGGGATTCTGGGTAACAGAACCTGGTGGGAGGCAGTCAAGTCACCCCATCCTGGATTCCCTGGGTGTCTAGTTTTCAAAAATGTATAGGTTTGCTAGGTTTCCCTAGGTGCCGGCAGAGGTAGGGTTCAAAAACTACAGCTAGGCACTTTGCCAAAAAAGGGTCATTTTTCACTGCGAAATTGAGGTGTGACCACGTTGCGTTTTGCGCCGTTTCCTGTCACAGGCACTAGGCCGACCCACACAAGTGAGGTACCATTTTTCTCGTAAGACTTTGGGGAACGCGGGGTGGGTGGAAATTTGTGGATCCATGCAAATTCCAGAACTTTCCACCACAGAAATGTGGGGAAAATTTGTTTTTTTTGACAATTTTTTATGTTTGCAAGGGATTCTGGGTAACAGAACCTGGTGGGAGGCAGTCAAGTCACCCCATCCTGGATTCCCCTGGGTGTCTAGTTTTCAAAAATGTATAGGTTTGCTAGGTTTCCCTAGGTGCCGGCAGAGGTAGGGTTCAAAAACTACAGCTAGGCACTTTGCCAAAAAAGGGTCATTTTTCACTGCGAAATTGAGGTGTGACCACGTTGCGTTTTGCGCCGTTTCCTGTCGCAGGCACTAGGCCGACCCACACAAGTGAGGTACCATTTTTCTTGTAAGACTTTGGGGAACGCGGGGTGGGTGGAAATTTGTGGATCCACGCAGATTCCAGAACTTTCCACCACAGAAATGTGGGGAAAATGTGGTTTTTTTGACAATTTTTTATGTTTGCAAGGGATTCTGGGTAACAGAACCTGGTGGGAGGCAGTCAAGTCACCCCATCCTGGATTCCCCTGGGTGTCTAGTTTTCAAAAATGTATAGGTTTGCTAGGTTTCCCTAGGTGCCGGCAGAGGTAGGGTTCAAAAACTACAGCTAGGCACTTTGCCAAAAAAGGGTCATTTTTCACTGCAAAATTGAGGTGTGACCACGTTGCGTTTTGCGCCGTTTCCTGTCGCAGGCACTAGGCCGACCCACACAAGTGAGGTACCATTTTTCTCGTAAGACTTTGGGGGACGCGGGGTGGGTGGAAATTTGTGGATCCACGCAGATTCCAGAACTTTCCACCACAGAAATGTGGGGAAAATTTGGTTTTTTGACAATTTTTTATGTTTGCAAGGGATTCTGGGTAACAGAACCTGGTGGGAGGCAGTCAAGTCACCCCATCCTGGATTCCCCTGGGTGTCTAGTTTTCAAAAATGTATAGGTTTGCTAGGTTTCCCTAGGTGCCGGCAGAGGTAGGGTTCAAAAACGACAGCTAGGCACTTTGCCAAAAAAGGGTCATTTTTCACTGCAAAATTGAGGTGTGACCACGTTGCGTTTTGCGCCGTTTCCTGTCGCAGGCACTAGGCCGACCCACACAAGTGAGGTACCATTTTTCTCGTAAGACTTTGGGGGACGCGGGGTGGGTGGAAATTTGTGGATCCACGCAGATTCCAGAACTTTCCACCACAGAAATGTGGGGAAAATGTGGTTTTTTTGACAATTTTTTATGTTTGCAAGGGATTCTGGGTAACAGAACCTGGTGGGAGGCAGTCAAGTCACCCCATCCTGGATTCCCCTGGGTGTCTAGTTTTCAAAAATGTATAGGTTTGCTAGGTTTCCCTAGGTGCCGGCAGAGGTAGGGTTCAAAAACTACAGCTAGGCACTTTACCAAAAAAGGGTCATTTTTCACTGCGAAATTGAGGTGTGACCACGCTTGCGTTTTGCGCCGTTTCCTGTCGCAGGCACTAGGCCGACCCACACAAGTGAGGTACCATTTTTCTCGTAAGACTTTGGGGGACGCGGGGTGGGTGGAAATTTGTGGATCCACGCAGATTCCAGAACTTTCCACCACAGAAATGTGGGGAAAATGTGGTTTTTTTGACAATTTGTTATGTTTGCAAGGGATTCTGGGTAACAGAACCTGGTGGGAGGCAGTCAAGTCACCCCATCCTGGATTCCCCTGGGTGTCTAGTTTTCAAAAATGTATAGGTTTGCTAGGTTTCCCTAGGTGCCGGCAGAGGTAGGGTTCAAAAACTACAGCTAGGCACTTTGCCAAAAAAGGGTCATTTTTCACTGCGAAATTGAGGTGTGACCACGTTGCGTTTTGCGCCGTTTCCTGTCGCAGGCACTAGGCCGACCCACACAAGTGAGGTACCATTTTTCTCATAAGACTTTGGGGATGCGGGGTGGGTGGAAATTTGTGGATCCACGCAGATTCCAGAACTTTCCACCACAGAAATGTGGGGAAAATGTGGTTTTTTTGACAATTTTGTTATGTTTGCAAGGGATTCTGGGTAACAGAACCTGGTGGGAGGCAGTCAAGTCACCCCATCCTGGATTCCCTGGGTGTCTAGTTTTCAAAAATGTATAGGTTTGCTAGGTTTCCCTAGGTGCCGGCAGAGCTAGGGTTCAAAAACTACAGCTAGGCACTTTGCCAAAAAGGGTCATTTTTCACTGCGAAATTGAGGTGTGACCACGTTGCGTTTTGCGCCGTTTCCTGTCGCAGGCACTAGGCCGACCCACACAAGTGAGGTACCATTTTTCTCGTAAGACTTTGGGGAACGCGGGGTGGGTGGAAATTTGTGGATCCACGCAGATTTCAGAACTTTCCACCACAGAAATGCGGGGAAAATGTGGTTTTTTTGACAATTTTTTATGTTTGCAAGGGATTCTGGGTAACAGAACCTGGTGGGAGGCAGTCAAGTCACCCCATCCTGGATTCCCTGGGTGTCTAGTTTCAAAAATGTATAGGTTTGCTAGGTTTCCCTAGGTGCCGGCAGAGGTAGGGTTCAAAAACTACAGCTAGGCACTTTGCCAAAAAAGGGTCATTTTTCACTGCGAAATTGAGGTGTGACCACGTTGCGTTTTGCGCCGTTTCCTGTCGCAGGCACTAGGCCGACCCACACAAGTGAGGTACCATTTTTCTCGTTAGACTTTGGGGAACGCGGGGTGGGTGGAAATTTGTGGATCCACGCAGATTCCAGAACTTTCCACCACAGAAATGTGGGGAAAATGTGTTTTTTTTGACAATTTTTTATGTTTGCAAGGGATTCTGGGTAACAGAACCTGGTGGGAGGCAGTCAAGTCACCCCATCCTGGATTCCCTGGGTGTCTAGTTTTCAAAAATGTATAGGTTTGCTAGGTTTCCCTAGGTGCCGGCAGAGCTAGGGTTCAAAAACTACACCTAGGCACTTTGCAAAAAAAGGGTAATTTTTCATTGTGAAAATGTGGTACGTCCACGTTGCATTTTGAGCCATTTCCTGTTGTGGGCACAAGGGCTACCCACACAAGTGAGGTACCATTTTTATCGGGAGACTTAGGGTAACACAGAATTGTAGAGCAACTGTTATTACCTATTGACTTTCGATGCATTTCTGCCTTCCAAATGAAAGACAATGTGTAAAAAATAAGTCATTTTGAAAAATGACCTATAATTCTCATGCTAGTATGGGTACTCCCAATTTCGGAAATGTGCAATAGGGCTTTGGGAGGGGCGGCCGACCACCGGGAGGCCTGCCCCTCCCGGGGGATTTTGGGCCGGGGGGCAGCCAGAGCCCAGTTGGGCTTGTTGGGCTTCCCCGGTCCATTTTGGGCTAGGTTTGGGCGGTTTTTGGGCTGGGGGCCTATATAGCCGGCCATTTTACGTCACTGACCACCATTTCGGTGGAAGTGACACGTCAGCCGGTAGAGGGGTCTTTTCCTGGTAGGGAAGCTGTTTTTTGGTCTGGCGTTGGCGCGATTCTTGCGGGTACAGCATTCTTACCCAACCGATGGCACACAGTCAGGATCCCCGCGTGGTGGAGGCACTCCGCCTTCTGGAGGACGCGGGCCGCACGGACATGCTGCGGCCCGGCGTCAAGGTGAGGCCACCCAGGAGGGCGGCGAGCGGGGTCGCGGCGGCTGTGCTAGCATGCGAGCCGCCGCGAGCACGAAAACGGCAGAATATAGAGGCAGGGGGCGCGGCCGCACTGCCAACGCGGCCGCGCCGAGAAAACGCACACGTGGCGGGGGGCGTGGCGCGGCTCCGCGGCCCGCGCTGCTTTTCAAGGAGGGGGCACGGGGGCCGGAAAGGCGCCGATTAGCAGGGCGCAGGGGAAAAAGGGGCGGTGGGGGCCCCCGTGTTAGTTGGGAACGTAGGCGTGGAGGGGGAGACCAGGGGGCTGTCACCTCGCAGTTGGTCAGTGGTTGGGCCTCCCCGCTTTTGATTGACAGCGGGGAGGAGTATGAGGAGGCAGGGGGCCCGGAGGAAGCCAGGGGCGGGGGATGGGACTAGATGGGGGGACGGGGGTTTCAGGCGATGGACCCAGGTGCCGGGGTGGGGGGCGAAGGGCCCCGCAGGTAGACAGGGGGAGGCACGGTCAGTGCGTGAGGCACTATCTCCGTCAGGTTTGGGGGACGCCGGGGGGGGTGATAGCAAGCAGGGAGGGGACGCGCTGGGGGTCCATGCCCTCCTCGAGTTAGGGGTTGGCTGGATAGGGCGCCGGAGGGACTGCGCCACCGGTGGTCAGACTCAGCGGGTTGGGGGCGGGTGTTGGAGTCCGGGGGAGGCGAGGGGAGTAGAGGGGCTGGGGTGGGGTTTGGAGGGGCTGGGGTGGGGACATCGGTACGGCGGGTGGTTGAAGAGTTGGAGTGGAGCGATGGGGAAGGGGGGCGTTTACAGGGGAGGGTGTAGGGGATGCCCGGGGCGGGGGGACAGGGGTCTGGGGTCCGCCCCTTCGCGGCGGGGGGGACACTCATCCAGTACGGCGGGTGCGGGACGGGGATGGGGGTTTTCACGGGGGGAGGGTGTGCGGATGGGAGGGTTAGAGGGCAGGACTAACCCCGGCATGTCGGACTCCACTTCTTTTTGGCAGGAAAGGACGGCGAGGTGCTCGGGAGAGTTGCGTGCGGCTCCAACCCACCGAGAGGATGGGCCGGCTCTGCCTCATGCGGGCGGTCGCGCTCCCACGAGGGACCTGCCGGCAGCGGCATACAGGAGGCGGGACGAGAGGCCCCCGGTAGCTCAACCCCGAGGGGTCCATGCGGCCACAGGGGGACAGGCGCGGGAGGCATATGACACAGAGCGGAATGCACAGCAACAGCGCGCAGGGCAGCGGCGAGGGAGTGGGGAGTGGGGGGAATTCCTCCGCAATTGCAGGGAGAAGGCGGGCTTGAGCAGGCTGGAGCCCACGGAGGGCGGCCCATTGCCAAGCTGGTCAGACAGGGACCGCGCAGGGTTAGAGGGGCCGGAGTCCGAGGTGGACGGCCCTGGGCTATTGGACTACGATGAAGGGAGCATTGAAGAAGGGGAAATTGTTGAGCCTGGGGACGGGGGGGGGGGCGTGACTAACGATATGCCTAGTTTGTTACAGAGCGGTCCGGTCAGGTGGAAAAAGCGGAAAGCGTGATGGCCCCTTCTGCACGACTGGTTAGGCGGCGGGATCCGGTACGGACGCCGACCTTGACGCCAGGTAAGGCAGCGAAAGTTTTTGCTAAAGGGCCGACAGGCGGTAGGCCGCAGGCAAGGGTCTCGGTTGGCACAGATGCGCGCGGGGGGAGGAGGGGGAGGTGCGTTTGAGGCAAGGGAAGTATGTGAGAGACACGGGGGTGGGGCCGGAGTCGGTGAGTTCGGGGGAGAGGGGGGAGGGCGCCCGCCTCAAAGGACCAAGCAGCAGGACCGGTAGGGGGACGGACGAGGGGGACAAAGCGAAAGGGGGGCCCTAAAAGAGGGGGAAAGGAGAGCCATGACATCCCCGTGAAAAATTGCCATATATGGGGATTACGAAGCTTCTGGGGCCCACCTTACGTTGGGCACCAAAGAAAAATCTGGAAAGGAGACTACGTGGACATGCTGAAGCTACTGCATAGGGAGCTTACAGCGAAGGAGGGGTCCAAGGAAGAGGAGCTAGAATTGGCCAAGAGGCCGAGGGTGCCCATGAACATCGAAAACTGGTCGGCGGCATTCTTGATTTTTGCCAGCGTGTACTGTGAGAAGTACCCGGACCGGGCCGTCGCGTTGTTTAAATATATGGACGTGATCAGGCGGGCACAGGTCACGTACGGGGGGTACGCATGGTCCCACTATGATGAGGAGTTCCGGGCGCGGTTGGCCTGGGATCCGGAGGCTAAGTGGGGGAAATAGACTCCGACCTTTACCATCAAACCATGGGGGGGCCAAGTTCGGGGAACAATATACACGGCAAGCGGGCTACAGCTCGCACCCCGCCCCTTTCCGAACCGCCCCACCCGGGGGGGTGGGATATGCGGGGAACAACGCCGGAAGCACAGGGGGTGCGTGCTGGGATTTCAACAAGGGCACATGCGCCCGACAATATTGCAAGTTTAGGCACGAATGTTCCAAGTGCGCAGGCCGGCACCCAGTGGTTCAATGCTGGGGGCGGGAGGTAGAGGACAGGGGCAGCAGCCCACACAGGCGGGGCAACAAGCAGGGGGTCGGGGGGTAGGGGAGGACAGGGGCATCTGGGAAAAGGCTCATACTCCAGTTAAACAGGAGCGGCTGGAAACATGGTTGGCGTCTTATCCACGGACCGACGATGCTAGAACGCTGCAACTAGGTTTTCGGGAGGGTTTCCGGCTGGGGTACGAGGGTCCACGGTCCGCCAGGTGGGCTGAAAACTTGAAATCTGCCAACGCGCACAGAGCGGTGGTACGGGACAAATTGGGCAAGGAAGTCCGGGAAGGGCGCATGGCGGGCCCTTTTCAAGAGACACCGATTCGGGACCTGATCATCTCCCCTATTGGAGTGGTACCAAAGAAGGAACCCGGACAATACCGGCTGATACAGCACTTGTCATGGCCGGAGGGGGCATCCGTGAACGACTTTATAGCGGCAGAACTTTCGTCAGTGTCCTACTCTTCAGTGGACGTGGCGCGGCAGTTGGTAGCTACGGTGGGGGCAGGTGCCCTCATGGCGAAATGCGACATCAAATCGGCATTTCGACTGCTCCCGGTGCACCCAGAGGACTACCAGCTGTTGGGTATACAGTTTGAAGGGTGCATTTTTGTGGACAAAGCGTTGCCAATGGGGTGCTCCATATCTTGTGCCTTGTTTGAGCGTTTCAGTACCTTTTTGCAGTGGGTCTTTACGTGGCGGACCGGTAACCAGACGGTGACGCACTACCTGGACGATTTTTTCCTGGTGGGACAGCCCGGTTCGGCGGACTGTCAGCAGCAGCTGGCTAGTTTTACAGAGCTCATGGGCTACCTGGGTGTGCCCCTGGCGCCGGAAAAACACAGGGTCCAGGCACGGTGTTGTCATTCCTTGGTATTGAGCTGGATTCCGTGGCAATGGAAGCCCGGCTGCCGGAGGATAAGAAGGCGCATATGCTGCTCCTGGTGGACAGCCTGCTGGCAAAAAAGAAGGTGACAGTACGGGGAGTACAGGTCCTCCTAGGGCACTTGAATTTCGCTTGCAGGGTGGTGCGCGCGGGCGAACTTTCTGCAGGAGACTAGGTTTGTCCTTATCCGGTTTGACGCTACCGCACCATCACATGAGATTGTCGGCAGGCACAAAGGAGGACCTGCGCATGTGGCGGAGGTTTTTGGAGCATTTTAATGGCATCCCAATGGCCGCCTCCGAGGACTGGGAATGGGACGTCACTATATCCTCAGACGCGGCAGGGGCAGGCGGTTTTGGGCTTTACTGGCAAGGGAGGTGGTGTGCCGCGGAATGGCCATCGCACTGGAAGAACGGGGGGAGGAGCATTGCCTGTCTGGAACTGTTTCCACTGGTGGTGGCTGTGTCGGTCTGGGCCAGGGATTTGGCGCACAGGAAAGTGATTTTTAAGGTGGACAATATGGCGGTAGTGCAGGTTGTGAACAGGCAGTCAGCTAGGGACACGCAGGTGCTCAAGTTATTGAGGGTGTTCGTGCTGCGATGTTTGGAGCACGATATTTTGTTTCAAGCCAGACATGTGCCGGGGGTGGACAATGACATTGCGGACGCTTTGTCTCGTTCACAGTGGCAGAGGTTCCATGGGCTAGCCACGGAGGCGGACGCATGCCGGACGCCGGTTCCAGAGGGGATGTGGTCGGTAGGAGAGAAAGGGTCTTGCAGTTGGTAAGAGGGTCGGTGGCTACATCCACTTGGAGAGCTTACGAGCTGGCTTGGCGGGATTTTCTGGACAGTGGCGCGACGCGGCAGGACCAGCCCTGGGGCAGGGAAGAACAGGTAGTTCAATTTATTATGGCTATGATGGACAAAGGAAGGTCCAAAGTGACGATAGCGGGAAAGCTGTCGGCCATTGCGTTCATGGGAAAATTGTGGTGGGGCTACGCGCCATCCGCGGGTGAGCTGGGAACGCGACTGTTGGAAGG
Organism: Calotriton arnoldi; assembly: GCA_963921515.1. Classification (NCBI taxonomy): domain Eukaryota; kingdom Metazoa; phylum Chordata; class Amphibia; order Caudata; family Salamandridae; genus Calotriton; species Calotriton arnoldi. The sequence continues at coordinate 1,655,551 of CAWUFW010003310.1, read as the reverse complement.
TTGGGCAAGGGAGAAAGGCATCCGATCCCAGCTGAGGAGGCCCATTTCGGCAGGTATTCTGGTTAGAGTGACGCGGATTTTGCCGCAGATCTGCCGCAACCATGAAGAAACGGTATTGTTTTCCACGTTAATGTCGTGGATGTATTTTGGGGCCTTTCGGGTTTCCGAGCTGTTGGGTACAAGGGGGCGCGAGGGGTGCAGTGGGGGGCGGTGGATCTGCGGGAAAAGGAAGTGGCTGTACTACTGGGTCGCTCGAAGACAGACCAGCGGGGTGCAGGGAAGTGGGTGGTCATGGGGCCTGTAGTGGAACAGGAGGTATGCCCCGCGGCTTGGGGGTGGATATTAGCCACGAGGGGGGCCTTTGGAGCGGGGGAGGTTTTCCGCCGGGAGGAGGGGGCAGGGTGACGGCGCCTCAACTACTTTGGGTATTGAGGCGCGCCCTCCTAGGACTAGGTGAGAACCCGGGACAGTTTGGGACACATTCCTTTCGCATAGGTGCAGCAACGGATGCAGCAAGACAGGGGTGGGGGAGGGAAGAGCTTATGCGTTTGGGGCGATGGAAATCAGATTGTTTTAGAACATACATCAGGCTGCGGGGCCCCGGGGAGGGAGAGGCATGATGTTCCTCCTTCGTTTCTCATATATGTGTCTTTTTAGGTGCAGTGGCGGGGCCTGAGGCGGCGGAATTGTCCATCCTCCTTGTCGGACATTCTTTTGTGAAGCGGGCGGAGCAGTACGAATGGGGAAAGCAGAACAGCGTGAACTTAGGGCTGGATCCTGGTTTGTTTAGGTGTCAGTGGCAGGGAAAAGGGGGCATGAGGTGGCACGAGTTGGTGCCGGCTTTGAATAGGTCAATCAGAAGGGGGATTTGCCCAGACGTGTTGCTCATCCATTTGGGAGAGAACGATCTGGTGCAGTGCAAAGGTTTGGCTTTGTTGAAGCAAATGCAGAGAGATTTGTTAGAGATTCAGCGGCAATGGTCGGGCTGCCACGTGATCTGGTCGGATTTCATTCCCAGGAGATGTTGGAGGGGGGCAGAGCGGCCAGGGGCAATAGATAAGGTGAGAAGGAAGATTAACAGGGACATGCGTAAATTTTGTGACAGGGAAGGTTTTGGGAGGATGGAACATCCAGAACTGCGTTATGCAGCAGTGTATTTTTTTCGGGAGGATGGGGTTCATTTGTCCAGATATGGTTTGGAATTATACATAGTGCAGATTAAGGAGGTTTTGGATCAGGTGCTAGGAATAAGTAGATACCCGAAACGACCCCGGACCTAGTTGGGGGGGTCAGAAAAGTCCTGGCGGAGGAATTTTCTGAGTGGCGTTTTTCCTGGGGTAATAGTTGGGACAGAGGTTTTTACAGTTTACAGTTTATGGTTGGGGAAGGTCACTCCGGAAGCACGCAGGAAGGGGAAAGAGCATAGGAAATGTACATAGATAGCTAGGTGAAGAAAGGTTAAGAAGTTGCAAGTTTTGGGGGTTTATAAATGTTTGCAGGGGGGACAACTTTAGGGGAGGGGGAGGGGGGTAAGGTAGGAGGATACTATTTAGTGAGGATCAGTTTTGTACGGCACAGGCCAAGGAATGTTGATGTAAGGTGCACCTGTTTTCAATAAAGCGGCCTTTTTCACACCAACAAGCTAGTCTGTGGTATGTGCTGCTCCCCCCCTTGGGCCCAATAGGGCTTTGGGAGGGGCGGCCGACCACCGGGAGGCCTGCCCCTCCCGGGGGATTTTGGGCCGGGGGGCAGCCAGAGCCCAGTTGGGCTTGTTGGGCTTCCCCGGTCCATTTTGGGCTAGGTTTGGGCGGTTTTTGGGCTGGGGGCCTATATAGCCGGCCATTTTACGTCACTGACCACCATTTCGGTGGAAGTGACACGTCAGCCGGTAGAGGGGTCTTTTCCTGGTAGGGAAGCTGTTTTTTCCCCGCCCACCCTCCCCATGTTTAGGGGGGCCCTCCTGTGGAGGAATTTACTGGGGGGGGTTTAGACCCGCTGTTAGTGGCAGGAGTTTTGGTTTTTTCGGTAGCGTTGTTGGGAACAGGTGCATCGGGGGGAAAAATCATGTACTTTGGTTGTCGCTGGAAGCAGGTGCTGGTGTGCTAATGATGTTTGTGGGGCGTTTTTCCTGGGGTAATAGTTGGGACAGAGGTTTTTACAGTTTACAGTTTATGGTTGGGGAAGGTCACTCCGGAAGCACGCAGGAAGGGGAAAGAGCATAGGAAATGTACATAGATAGCTAGGTGAAGAAAGGTTAAGAAGTTGCAAGTTTTGGGGGTTTATAAATGTTTGCAGGGGGGACAACTTTAGGGGAGGGGGAGGGGGGTAAGGTAGGAGGATACTATTTAGTGAGGATCAGTTTTGTACGGCACAGGCCAAGGAATGTTGATGTAAGGTGCACCTGTTTTCAATAAAGCGGCCTTTTTCACACCAACAAGCTAGTCTGTGGTATGTGCTGCTCCCCCCTTGGGCCCAAATATCTACTGTTTCTAAAATCTACATTTTGTTCCCATTTCAGAAATACATAGGTGTCTTTCATAACAATTTTTCCATGTATACATTTTCCCAAAATAATTGCTATATACCCGGTACTTAAAAAAAATCATTGCAAGATGTTGCTCAATTATTGGCTCTGGGTTCGTAGGGTTCTTGGTGAACCTACAAGTCCTATATATCCCCACAACCAGAAAGGTCCAGCGGATATAACGGTATATTGCCTTCAAATAGCTGTCATAATTAGAAGAAGTTACAGGTGAAAACGTTGACACAAATGGCTGTTTTTTTCAACTAATTTTCAATTTTTCCTTTATTTAACTGTTAGTTTCTATAAGGAAAACTTTAAGGATCTACACAAATGACCCCTTGCTGAATTCAGAATTTTGTCTACTTTTCATAAATGTATGGCTTTCCAGGATCCATTATTGGTTTCATACCCATTTCTACCATTAACTTAGTGGAGAGGTGTGGTGCAGCGGCCAGGGCAGCTGACTTCGGAGCACAGGGCTCAAGGTTCGATCCCCGGCGGCAGCTCAGCTCAGCACCATGTGACTCTGGGCAATAGCTCACTTAATTTCCACGACGGCCCCCAGCGCCTTGAGACCCGTAGGGGTGAGTAGTTCGCGCTTTACAAATACCCGATTTAAGGAGGTTGAAAGCACAAAAAATAGCAAAAATAGGCTATGTCCCAGAAAAATGCCAAAACTGTGTAAAAAAAGTTGGTTTTCTGACAAAAGTCTGCATGTCCCTGAAAGCTGGGAAGATGGTGATTTCATCCCCACAACCCCTTTTTTGATGCCATTAGCAGGGAAAAATCAAGACGCTTTCATCTGTAGCCCTTTTTCGCCTTTTTCCAAAAAAAAACCAAAATTTAGCTGTATTTTGATTAATTTCTGGGTCCCTCCAGGGGAATCCACAAACCCTGGGTACCTTTACAATCCCCATGATGTTAGAAAAAAGGACGCAAATTTGGCATGGATACCTTATGTGGTCAAAAAGTTACAGGGGCCTAAGCGCGCACTACCCCAAATAGCCAAAAAAAGGCTTAGCACAGGAGGGGAAAAGGCCTAGCAGCGAAGGGGTTAAGTTTCACTCGCGCACACACAAAAGATGCAGTGCAAAGTTCTCTCAACCTAATATAAACTTATTTTGACTTGTGCTTGTGTTGGTTGTCTATTTACTTATGTATTATTGTGCGACCTCCTCTGATGTGTCTGCAAAACGTACCCTTTGTCCCGAATTTTTGTCCTGAATTCTGACCTTCTGTCCTGAATTTTTGTCCTGAATTTTGACCCTTTGTCCTGAATTTTTACACTCACTGTCCTGAATTTGCACCCATGCCAGTTGGTCACCCTAGTTGTTACATGCATGACAGCATGGCAGGGCAATGCGTGGAGCAAGCTGCAGAGGCCTCCTGACGAGAGCCCTGGCACTTATTGTTTTACAAATTAAGCACTGTTGGGAGAAGGTATTTCACTACGTTGTACAAGGTGTTAAGACTGCTATAAGTATTCAGATTTCACCTCTGTGGTATTTCCAGCCTTGACAAATGAAAATGCTTGATCTACCCCACATTTCTGGCCACTTTTTTTGGGGTGCCCAGGCCTATTTTTGGTCCTAATCCGACCCTGCCTAGAGGTCAAGGTTCCTGTCTCAGTGCTTAGTCCAGCGCTGGAAATTTGGAAGTCGGCTCCTCATTTCACCACTTTGAAAGATCAAACCGGTGTGATTGCAGGTGATTTCATCATGTATTCTTCTGAATAGTTTTGAACTTTCAGAAACTCTCTTTTCTCTCACAGAACGTGGGCAAGCGTTTCACAGCCTCTATTTTGAGGCCCCTCCCTCATAGTGAGGGTCTCATGACATACTAAAGATAGTTTCTATTTACTGGGGGTGTCACCCAATATTAAATACCTGTTCCTCTTACAAAGGGGTCTCCACAAACCAAGATTAACTTGCAGACTCCTCCCCATACTGAGGTATATCTCGCATAATAAACGTCTCTATCCTCCAAAGAAAGATGTTCTCCTCATGATACCAACTCAAGCCCCCCACCTTCACCCTCTACTCATGGTCCCTCAGTCTCCCTAAAACGGAGGATGTCCTACGTATGCAGAGCCCCTCCCGCGCGACCCCGTAAGACAGTGCTAGCTCTCGTGTCAACGTGGCTTCTTGCAGCGAATCCGAGTGCTCGCTTCCATTCGAGGCCGCGCCCTTCAGGGAGACTTAGCCTGTGATTGGCTGCTGTTTGGCTGAACCCCGCCTGCCTGGGGGAAGTTTAAAGGTACAAGGGGGGCGTTGGAGGGTCTCAGACGGAAAGGCGAGAAACGGGAAGGTAAGGGGTGAAAGTACTCAGGGGGCTAGGAGACGTTGTATGCTGTAGCCGGTTGAAAGAAGTGGGAAAGTGTGAAAAGTAATTGAGGGGGGATAGTAGGAAGAAGGAGGGCTAATCTTGAAGTGAGATCTGTGTGTGTGCTAGAGTTTACTAGTGAAAAGAAAGTCTGTAAAGGAAAGACAGTGGGCCACCAGAAAACAGACCGTTAGAGCGGTGCCATTTGCTATTGGGGAAAGTGAGGCACCGATGTAGGGAGGCGATCGAAGTTTGAGTGTGAGATGAGTTGAGAGAGGTTCATAAACTGAGTGAAAGGCCTGAGTGGGATGGGATTCAGAGAAAGGGGTGCTAAGTAGTAAGTTTGAGCAGGTAAGCTCGGAGAGAAGCCGTGATTGGGTTCGCAGAAGGGTTTGGTCTCATTGTCGTAGGGATGGATTCCCCCTCGTGCACACGGCCCAGATTCCCAGCAGTGGTCTGTGAGTTTATTCTCCCCGCAGGACAGTCCACTTAATACCTCAGTGACCCCCAGTTTCTGCTGTTTGTATTGTGTTATCCACGCTCTCTACCGGTTCTATCCCATGTGCGCCCTTCCATTAATTCCCGCTGCTGGCAGCAATCCGAGCGGTAACTTTTGGGCGTGGTAGGCCACAACAAAATGTAAAAGCCGGTATTTTTTTAAAGCTGTGCAAACGTGACAAAGCATAAACGTTTGGGAGTCAATGATTTTAATACTTTAAAGATGTTGGTGGAAGGCCCAGCCGGGATCCTGTCATCCGGGTGTTTGAAATCGTTGCACAGAACGGAAGGCTGAGCCAGGGATCGCATTTGCCCGAGCTCAAGTCTGGGCACGGAGGGCGGAGGAGGGACTTGGCGAGGAACTCGGTGCGGCCGCGTGTAGCGCAAATAAGTTTACTGGCTAGTGCGCTGGCAGCACATATACTCTAGTCCCCTGTACTGATTATACTGCTTCCGAGCGTGTTATTTATTCCCTGTGTGTGTGTACCTTGTGCCGACAGACTGTCGCAGTAATGCCCGGTGTGTGCTCTCTGTGCCAACGCATTTTCTAGTAGTGCGCTGTGGGTTTCTCGTGCCCGCAGGCTGTCTCTGTAGTATCGCTGCTATACCTCTCAAGCGTCCATGGCACACGGACTGTACGTGCTGTTTCCCTTGTGCCGCCGGCTGCCTCAGTAATGCACTGTCAGTATTTCTTGTGCAACGTTGTTTGAGCTTCTTGTGCCCAAAGACAAGCTGAGCAACAATACACGGTCTGTGCTACTTGTCCCCGGTGTTAACACACTATCCCAGTAAAGCCTTTTGCGTGCTCCTTGTGCCCAAAGGCTGTTTCTGCAATGCACCGTTTGTACTCCTTGTGCCCGGGTGTACACTGCACTGTATGTGGTGCAACTTTTGCTCCTATGTTCACACACTATCCCAGTAATGCACTGTGTGTGGTGCAACTTTTGCTCCTATGTTCACACACTATCCCAGTAATGCACTGTGTGTGGTGCATCTTATGCCCCGGTGTTCACATACTATCCCAGTCACGCACCGTCTGTGGTACTTGTGCCCTAAGGCTGTCTCCCGTAATGCACTGTTTGTGCTTCCTGTGCCCCGGTTTTCACACACAATTCCAGTAATGCGTTGTGAGTGCATCTTATGCCCCGGTGTTCATGCACTATGCGCGTAATACACTGTCTGAGCTGCTTGTCCACAGTCTCTCACCGTCTGTGCCTCTTGTGCCCCTGCCACTCACTGATTGTCCCAGTAAGGCCCTTTCTGAGCTTCATGTGCCCTGCTGCCCTTGGAGTGCCACAGGAATGACCTTCGGATTTGGGTACTTCTGGTGCCCACAGCCCTTCTGAGTGGAGCACTATGTTTGCTACTTGTCACCTGCATCCCATAGATGGTGACAAACTGTGTGTTCTTCCTCTGCACTACTATCCTGATAAGTCTTGTCCTCGTGAGCCCACAGACTATCCCATGGGTATCCTGCGTTTGTTTCATGTGTCCCCTTGGACAATGCTAGTTATGCTTTTGTGTACTTCTTTCAGGGAGCGCTCCTGCGATCAGAACTATTTACCAAAATGAGATTGCTGGCTGTCTTGTGCTTCTTGGCGCTCGCCACGTCAGTAGTGGTGTCCAAGCCCACCCAAGAGAAGAAAGGCAGGGTCCACCAGGGCAAGGACCTGAGTGCCCACCAGCACGATGACAACAAGGACTTCCAGTACGACCATGAGGCCTTCCTGGGTAAGGAGGAGGCGAAGACCTTCGACCAGCTGACGCCGGAGGAGAGCAAGGAGAGGCTTGGGTGAGACTTTGATTTCTTTGATGGGCAAGACACGTTGACAGTGGGGAAATCGTGGAACTGTGCAACTGGAGGGGGCGTTCAAGCCATTGTATGGAACCTTATTGATTGGTCTGGATGAAATCTTGGGAACACCTCCTGAGGTGGGGATGGGGAGGCCTTTGGGCTCATAAGGAATGGACCATAGAGAAGGCCCTGCCCTTCACGGGTCCCTCTGTGGCTGAAGATTGGTGTGTATCTGTGAGCTTGCCTGACTAAGTGAACTTTTAGGCGATCTTCACTGAATCATCATGTTGAGCTCCTTAATTTGTGCTACGTCTGTACAACAGACTATTCAAAGGCTCAACAGAGTGTTGTTTCTAGGGTATTCGCATGGGTGTCAAGACAGGACTGTTCGTTGACATGAAGGGTCATCTCCAGACCCATCTTCCTCCCTGGAAGCCCCTCTAATCACTGGTATTGCCAACTCCAGATGTGGGCCACACACATCTTTGAGCTCCAAGCGCAATCACTTACCTGGATAATAGAGACGTTAGTCCATCCTGTTCCCCTCTGTAAATGCAGTGATGCAGAAACAAGTAGGCTGCCCATGATTGGAGAATGACTTGTTCTGAGATGCTCTGATTGGTCCATGTACAGATAATTTATTAATCTATTTGACTTTGTGTCCGTTTATCACTCTTTAGCTCCCTTATGAGAGAGTGTGGTGTTAGCATTTGCTTCATTAAGGTCTGTTACAAGAGCATCATGTAATACTTTCTTCATTCATCACTCAGTATCTTCTGAGACAATGTGACGTTTCCTGCATTCAATATGGTCTGAGAATGTGTAAGTCTGTCCACTGGGCTCGAGTCTAAAACCATGCCATTTTCTGAACTTCTATCGCTCAATAGAATGTCTTACATGGAACGTATATCCATTTGTTCCTCAACATTATCTTACAAGTAGAAAGTTTAATGTACTATCCATCCATCATCCCATGGTCTCTTAGGAAACAAAGCCTGTGGTCTCTTATGAGAAGGTTCAATGTTCTATCTATTAACCGCTCCAGGGTCTCCAGTGAAGCGGAGCAGCATTCTGCCCTTTTATCACTCCTCCTTGCAGTGAGCATGCAACTGTCTGTCCATTCATCGCTCTATACCCTCTTACAATGACACTGGTGAAGATTCCCTCTGATCTGTAGAGCTCTACAGTGAGTCTGTACTGCTCTGCCCATCCAGCTCTTTTGCAATGAGAGCTTGTAACACTCTGTCCATCAGCTGTTCTTGGGTGCACACTAGCTGTTGCTCTGTAATTTTACACTGATGGCTTAACACCAATTGTTGTGCAGTCTTGTGCCAGGGTACCACTGCTCACTTTCCGCTCTTCCACTTAGATCATACCACCCATTTTCTCGCTGTTTAGGAATAGCTACATTAAAATGGCCTTGTCAGCTTTTTAGAATTGGGAGAAAGAGGCTTCCGAGCATTTAAGTATCTGCTCTACCTACTGTCGTTTAGTCCCTATAGTACCCCTGCAGGACCTGCGCATTTGGATAACATAAACCGTGGGCTTGGTGTTAGACTGACTCTGTGCACCCCCACCGCATATGTTAGCCGGATTTGCATTAGCTAGCTCACAGTGCCACTAGAATCTCCTCTTATCGGGGAGAGATTAGTTTCTGGCAACCTTAGATCATGACAACCCAAATTCCTCAGAATCGTGGAAACAATATACTACTTTTCGCTCAGTCACTCATGCTTACTTATTCGGTTCGTCTCAGAGAGTTACACAGAATAAATAGTCTGGGCGTTTCAATAAGTATTTATTGAACAGTTGTTATTATAGTGTAAAATATATGTGCTGCAGCTACCAGCAGACAATAGCAGAGATATATTATCAGCAGTACGATAAAAGTGAAGGGATAGAACAGTTCTACCATATTGCAATAATCATGAATACATACATGAATATAAAATGCACTATGAAAGTGTGCGTACTCCTACGATGCCTAACTAGATATACTTGAGTGCACCTAGCATATGTGTAGGTCTAAAAGCCTAAGAGCCAAGAATCCCTCTAGGATTTAGTCGAACCCCCATACCTGAATAGAGAGAGTGTGGGACCCCGTCCTGGTCTCGAGTTGGACACCCCGCAAGAGCTGTGTTAGACCTCTGTCAGCTGGAGCGACTGCATGCAGGAGTCTCAGCGTCTCTGGTCAGTGTGTCAGCATGGAAGTCTCGGTTCCCTCTATCTTACCGTGGCAAGATGTGGTGTATTTATACCCTAAAGTGTCTTGTCCCTCAGTATGGTTTGTATTGGTCTTTGTTAGACATGAGGAAGACGTCAGGGGTAAACTTTGTACATACATATTATGCGGAGATGTAGCTGGTGAATGCTCATGCATAATTTATGAGTACATTGTAGGCCTGTGTTCTGGAAAGACCTTGTAGTGTTCTAACCACAGACTAGATAACGTTCAACCCTCAGAGCTCGTTGTGTACGGTAGGGAACTAATGTAGGTGAAAGATCATCCCTATATTAGGAGCCATGACCATAATAGGGCATATACGAGTATGACCATAATAGGGCATATACGAGTATGACCATAATAGGGCATATACGAGTATTTCTACATTCTGGCATATATGAACGGGTCTACATTAGGGCCTATATACGAAACATAACACTACTCCCTGCACTAACCAAACGAGCACTGGCAAAGCCAATAGTTTTGGCATTGTCTGCTGATCTTTTGGCTTTGCTTTTGCTTATTTTGTTTCTGAATAGTGTGTGTGATGACATGTAACACATAAGTGGCCAGTGTTTGGGGCTCTGCAGTGCCCTCGCCTAGGGAAAACAAGTATTGTTTAAAAGCCAGATTGTATTAATGTAAAAGAACACATTGCACAAGTAGTCGCTGGCACTGAAGGGGACTACTTATCATGATGTGCACAATATGCAAGAGTAGAATATGGTCACTCAGTCAGGTAGGCCAATGGGTGAAGTGGGCTGACCCTGTGCTGTATGCTGTGGCCGGCAGAAGCAAAATGTGAATGATTCCACAGCAGATGTACAGGGCAGACTTGTATCTATATTTGCTTTCTCACAATCTCTCTATATATATATATATATATATATATATATATATATATATATATATATATATATCATAGACCAAGTTCAATAAAGCGATCACTCAGAGGTAGTGTACTCATCAGTTGATGGTTTAATCCAGTTACGCGTGATCGCTTTATTGAACTTTGACTATGGTAACTACGTCCGGCGCGCTCCGCCGGCTACAGCGATCCTTTGCCTTGGGCGTGGGGAGACAGAAGGAGCATCACTGATATATCAAAGAGCCTAGTCCACCACCCGACCTAAAAATAAGAGTTAAAACAAGCATTTGCAATGCAATAGGTCTCGCAATTATGAGAGTTTGAGCTATTGTCATTGTATACAACAATGCCTTTTATTTATGTGTTTTTAAAACGGAGAAATAAAAGGCATTGTCATTTACAATGCCAATAGCTTAAACTCTCGCAAATGCAAGATCTGTTACATTGCAAATGCTTTTTTTGTAAAAGCGCTCCATGCCGCGTTTTCACATTGATGGTGCTCGCACCCCTTTAGTTGTGGCTTATCTAAAGAAAGGGGTGCAGCCGTCATTAAAGTAAAAGCGCGGAATGGGGCGCTTTACAAAAAAAGCCTCTATTTCTCAAGTTGACAGACAAATGCTTTTTTTTTTTTTTGTAAAAGTGCCCCATGCCGCGGTTTCACTTTAATAGCAGCCGCGCACCTTTCTTTAGACTAGTCTAAAGAAAGGGTCGCGGCCGCCATTAACGTGAAAGCGCTGCATGGGGCGCTTGTAAACCAAAAAAAGTGAAGAAATAGAAGGGAAAAAAACATGTGGCTGCGTTTGGTGCCACAATTAAACCAAAGATGCGTCCGCCACTGTATCAGCGTGGCGTGCTCTGCTATGAAAAAAATAATTAATAAAGCGTTGCAGGAGAGCGTGTCCTGCCTGCGACAGCAGGCAGGTGAAAACCATTTAACAAAATAGTGCTCGGAGGCTGTAGTTGAAGCCTACCGAATAACAACACATGTAACAGGGGGTGTCCCCATGGGAGGTTACAAAATGAGACAAGGTGGTACTGAGGAGGGACTACAAAGCCTATTGACCAATGAAAAGCCACAGTTTACAAAGGACAATGGCACAAGTCAATGAAAAATATGGTCGGAGAGTGGGCTGAGCTTCAAGTCCATACCTGAATACAGCATGCCTCGCAGAGCAGCGCAAGCGCTGCCCAGGCTCGACCTAAAGAGGGGGCATCTGCCTTAATAAGACATAATCAAGTCCAGTTCTCAATACATTGAACAATTGACAAGCATCTTGTATATCTGTTTCCCCTATAGCACAAAGAGTGTTAGAATTCCTTTACATTAATATGGTGAATGGTGGAGATTTATTATTATTACTATAATGCATCCGTATAATATAGCTTGACTATATAAGAAAGGCAGAAGGGTGGTTGAGGACAAATACCTGGCCTGAGTTTACAGTTCAGGCAAAAGAGCCATATGTGCATGCAGTGCGTTATATGGACAGATAAAATAAAGTACCATACTGAGTACCTGCACTTCTTTAATTTGAAAGGGAGAGTACCTGCATTGCTGTAATACATTTAATAGGAGAGTACATGCACTTCTCAGGAGTAAATAGTGCTTTACATAGTGAGTACCTGTACGTCTGTATTTCCATTTAAAGCACTGTTCATGTTTGTAGTCATAGATGTGAGAAAGTTCTTTATAAGTTAGGGTGGTTGTGAGACTTTACCAAGTAATAATGTCACTATTCTGTATCAGGTCCAGTTAGGTTACTTTAATTTAAACCATAGCTCAGTCCTGGGTAGCTGTGCCACAGAGCAGTCTGGCTTAAACAGTTAATAAGTCAAAAACACAACACAATAAAAATCACACTCCAATTTAAAAAAATATAAATTTTACTGACCAAACAGACACCGAAATGACACAAATGAGGTTAGGGGAACCGGAGGTATGATTTTTACATGTTTTAGAGTTTTCTAGCACCGCAAAGCGCCAACCACTGGTATGTGGTTGCGCTAGACCGGGTCAAAGTTAAAAGCGAACGTGCTCGACCGCAGGTCAGATACGGGGACCAGGTTTGTCCCAGTGAAAAGTTTACCTTCTAATGTAGTCTCTTTGGAGGATATTTCTCATCGGTGGGTGGCTGTTGGCTGAAACTCTCGGAAGTGTGAGGTGCTGCTCAGCATTGGTCCCGGTAAAATCCACCACATTGGGACTTAAAAAAAATTCTAGCAGTAGAGCTGCTTTCAGGGGGGGCAAATCAGCAAGTTGAATCCGACCGGCAATGCAGCAACTGCTGCTGCTGTTCAGCGGCAAACCTGTGGTAGCCTCTGGTTCTTCTAAAAAAATGTTCAGTTGAGGTTTCTAAGTGTCCACTTTTTCTACACTCCAACACCATCTAAGGGTCCAAGACCTTTTAGCACTACTTGGTGAGTTAGGACTCAATCTCCCAGAAGTCAACATCAGGGTCCAGGGCTAATGCAGTTGGAAATGGTCTGCCTGGCTCTCCTTTGTTGCAGGCTTCTTGCAGCTTTTGTCTTCCTGGAGCTGAACAGGAGGCTGGCTAACTAGCTCTTGGAGTCCTCTCTTCTGTACTGGGGTCAAGTGAGAGAAGGCCCAAGCCTTGGGGGGGGGGAGGAGGGGGTTCCCTCTACAGGTAAAACAGCAGGATCAGGCCTGCTTCGGAGTTTCAGTCCTTTGATTCAGCTGGTGCAGACATTCTGTTTTCCACAGGTCCGGCAGTGTTCTCTGGAAGGGAGCCAGGTCTGCCACTTTTATGCCTGGCACTACCTTGCTAGTGGTGAAGACTCCCTAACCAATAGGAGTAAAATTCCCATGGGCTACATTACCCACTCTTACATCGCTTCCTGGGGCTTAGCACTAAACAATCCCTCAGTGCATCTCTCTGTCCAGAACCAAGATGTCCGAATCTTCCTTCCCTGGGTCAAAGCTATGGGCACACCCCTGAGGTGTGTCTAGTGAAATGAGGAACTTCGCCTGCAAAACCAGTTCTGGGACAAGGTTTCTCGCTACTGGCACCAGGGCCACTCTGGCTACTTAGACAATGGCATAGGAAGGCCTACATGAATTACACCTGGCTGCCTCATCGAAGTTTGTCTAGTTTGTGGTCACATCTCCCCCCAGGCCATCCTACTTCTAGCTAAGGTTCTCTTGATCCATTTCCTAAAAGCAGTTCACACCACCCAGCAGGCTGCCAGATGACGGGGGGGATTATCTCTGAAAGGGCAAATAGAGACTTTAGGCAGGAAAATGCCAACTTGGGTTTTAAATTACTATTAGTTTGAGTGATTTAACCACGGTTTTCTGAAACAGAAGTTATACATTATAAAGTGTTAAAATGTAGCTATATTTTTTTCTATATGAGAGCCAACCTTGCCACAGTGAACAGCGATTTTGGAGTTTTCACTGTCAGGACATGTAAAACTTAAATACACATGTTCTACTTTTTAAATACCTTGCACCCTGAACTATGAACATTTAGGGGCCTACCTTAGTGGTGACATCTAAGTATTAAGAAAGTAGGTTTAGGACTGGCAAAGGTTAATTTGGCCAGGTGGAATTTGCAGTTTTAAAACTGGCATACTAGGCTGCAGGGGAGGCCTAGAGGTGGCACGATCAGTGCTGCAGTCCTCTAGTGACATTTAACTTACAGGCACCGAGAAGCATATACTAGGGACTTAAAGGGAAGTTAAATATGCCAATCGGGTATTAGCAAATTACACATATGCTTTAGGGGTCCAAGCGCATACACTGGATGTCGGCACCCCAGTGTTCAAGTCCATAAACCAGCACTAAATCTAGCAAAAAGTGAGTCTGCTCTCCCTAAATAAAGGCTTTTCCTGACGATAGATTACACAGGGATGAGTAGTCCAGTTATAGATCTAAAAACATTTATAAAAATGCTGTAACACCTGGGGTGGGGAGCTCTGGAAGAGGGAGGAGGGGTGAGAGGCATCCTATACATAGGAGGAAGAGACCATATGTTAGAACCCCCAGGCGTTCCTAACAGTATGAACACATATAGAAACTTTTATGTGTTTCCCCCCCCCCCAAAGGGCTGCGTTTTCTACTTTTTTACCCCAAAAAAAATCATGTCTTTCCACCCAAGATATACTTAATAACGACTTCCCTCCCCCTTGTCCTCTACCCTCACCCTGTGGGACTTTTCATTTAATGAGATCGTGTGTATGTAGCTCAGCCCTCTAATTTACTGCTCTCAAAAATAAATAAAAAATCTCAGAGCAGATGGGAGGGGAGAATTATCTTCCCATCACCACTTCTGTGCAGAAGCAGCATTTTACAGAGGAACCACTGAGGGTTGTAAAGCATCGCCACATGTGTGGCTGTCACTGCCCAGCAGGAGTCGGGGGTCAACATGTGTGTCAACTGGGGGAACTGTGCATTTCAAAGCGTCAGACCGTGCTCTGGTCGCCTGTGTTCCTACTGTTATTATGACACCAAGTAAAAGAAAGCAGTTTAATCTCATCAAAAAGAGTTAATGGCTTGTGTGTATTATCTTATGGACCCCCCACCCCTCCCCCCGCGGTTTACGTGTTCACGAACCTTCCAGGGTGATCATCAGCGTAGACCCCACAGGATGGAGGGGGTGAGCACTGCCTGTGATGGGTAAGGCTGGTGGGGATGATTATGGTGCCTGCGTGGCACGATGCATTCACTGCTTGTGCGTCGCTCTGCGCGCGTGGCGCCTGTGCAGGGAGTGGGACCACCGCGCGGCACGGACATGCGCACGATGCTGTCTCCGGGCTCTGCGTCTCCTCACACCCACGTCTCTCACCGTGCGTGCACGAGGGAAGACCCGGCCTCCTCAGATCACAACACATTTCTTCCCGAGTGCAGGCGCTCTGAAATGTTTCCTTATTTGGGAATAATCCGCCCTCCCCTGCCAGCGGGTCCAAACGCGGGCCCCGTTTGAAGCCAGTCTTTAGAGGTTTTCAAGTCTGTGCCACATCATAATGCCTTCCCTCTCGGGTTGCACCCTCACCGCCTTCCATCACATCTCTCCGCCTCAAACTCATTTAAGGCCACTGTCCAACCCTCTATGTTGCAGGTTTGGCTTTCTACCGGTCCTTTTCAGATTTGAGCGAGCCATGATTACCCCCCCCCCCTCACGCACAAATCACCTGCTATTGTTACTACTAAACTCTCTCCTCAGACCTGGCTGTTACTCCTTCAAGCCCTCCCTTTCTCTCCTCGTGTTAATACACTCCTTCAAACTCTGCCATTACCTCACAACATCTGTGCACATCACTCAAGCTCATACTTAAATGATCTCCCCGGCTTTTGCTGTCGCCCAATCAATCTCTCCAGGCACCCTTGCCTCCACTGCTGTTACTGTAACATTTCCCACCTAGCTGTTTGAAGCTCCCTTCATATTTGTCCCTACCGGTATCCACCTTTGACCCTCCCGCCCCACTTGTACTACTCTTACTCGTAACTCAGTCACTGGTACCTGCAACTTCCCAGGCATGTTACCATCCCGTATTTGATCCATTGACACATACCAACTGTGACCTGTAACCAGCAGCATCTGCCTGTAGCTCTTCTTCACACGTACGCATGCATGCTTTATCTGTACCCCTGTCTGCTGTTAGTTGTAAATACACTTGTTAATCGTGCTGTCCCCGGGTGATCCAAGCAGTCATCTGCCCACCCAGCCCTATGGTACAAGGTTTGCCTTCTTTCTGTTCTGAGGCTGCTGCTTGCTATTTCCTGTAGTTTGAGGTCGGCCTCTGTTTCCTTCTGGGGTTTTTACCTCTGTTAAAGCAGCTTTGCTCCTTCCTAGACTCATAGTGGATAAGATTGACGCTGACAATGACAGCCTGGTGACATTGCCGGAGTTGCTGTCCTGGATAAAGCTTGTGCATGGTCGCTGGGTGGACGAGGATGTAGCCAAGCAGTTGGAGCTCTACGACAAGGACAAAGATGGCCTTGTGTCCTGGAAGGAGTACAGCGACCAGCTCTACAGCCATCTCATAGGTGAGATCCTTTCCCACTGACCTCTGCCCTTTCACTGCAGGAAGATGGTCACCAAAATAGACAAAAACCAGGATGGCATGGTCACCCACCAAGAGCTGAAGGACTGGATCCAGCAGACGCAGAACCGCCACATCTATGAGAACGTCAACAAGCACTGGTCTGACTACGACAAGAACGGGGACAACCGCATCGCTTGGGAGGAGTACAAAAACACCACGTACGGCTATTATGCAGGTGAGAGATGAGAGCAGCTCAGGCAGGAGAGCCGGGCAAGTTAGTGAGGGAGTCGGGGGCTGTGGAAGGGAGCTCACTGTACTTGGATGAGGAGTGAGTGTAGTTCAGGCATGGAGAGCCGGGCAAACCTGTGAAGGAACTGGGGGGGTTGGGGTCTGAAATGGAACTCCCTGTACTTGGATGAGTGAAGTTCTGGCAGGGAGTAGAGAGCAGGAAGTGAACTGTGGGGACAGCAGCTTGGTCAGAGGGTGTTGGGTGGACCTTGGGAATAGAGCGCAGGTGATGATAGGGTGCTCAGGGTAGGAAGGTGAGGGGTCAGAATAGATAGGGACAGGATCTCTCGGGCCACGCAGGTGAGTTGCTGGGTCACTGAGCTAAAGCAGGAGGTAACGTTCAGGACAAGGCGGTGACCGAGGGGCATGCAAGTGAAGGTAAGCCGCCCAGTAAGAGTAGCTTAGTAAAGATGAATGTATCAGGTGAGGTTGGAATTTAGAAGCAGCACAGGGCACACAAGTGAGTGCTACAGCAGGAAGCTGCAGACAGTGAGATGTCTGAGTATCTTGGTCAGAGAGAGCATAACCACACTACATCTCTGTAAGGCTAGTTGGGTGTTGTTATAGATGCACATGCTTTGCATGCTCGTGCAATCCAGCGGTTCGATTCAAGATTGTCTTTAAAAATGAATTTGAAAACATCCCCAGGAGGCTAAACTGGAACACGCAAATTCTTTGATGCACATTCTTTCTTAAGGGATCTCAAAGACTCCCAGTCGCAAACATCTGGCACTTGAAGCCTTCTTTTTCTGCCCTTTCAGCATGGGTCTTTCAGAAAGTCCCATCCTATGCATTTAGTAGCTAGAAGTCTCTTTTAGATCTGGATAGGGTAGCGTTAAAGATCATCCACCTGAAAAGATGACTTGCTTGAGTCACCAAAACATGTTGGCTTTCCTCAAAATCAAAGCATTCCTGCCACATGAATGGTTGTACTGATTGCCATGCGGCTGCTTGTTCGATTCCAACAGGTGGCAGTTTTTTAAAGAGTGTGGAAGTCTTCCGGTTTTCTTGCAATAACCTGTTCACCAAAGGTTTTGATGTACGCACCATTATATCGACATTGTATTTTGTAGGGTTTAAAAATAGCAGCATGTCCAGAGGCAACAAACAACTGGTGAATAGGTCTGATATCGCATGGTCAACCACATAATAACATAGTGCTCCCACACTCTTCTGAGAGCCAATGGGCGGAATGAACAGTTGGCTAATAACTGAGCATTAAGAGAAGACCAGCAGAAGAACCGACTGATGTGTAAACCGGTGATGGCTTTCAGTAAAGAGGACCTATCTGGGGTACAAATTGCATTATTCCCACAATGGAGAGTTTAAAGCTCATCAGCACGTAATGTTTGCGGTTCGCTTGCTCTTCAAGCTGGGCCAATTTATTGTATAGTCAAGTCTCACTTCAAAAAAGGATATTTGGATGCAGGTGTTTAAAAGCCAGACCAACACATTTAGCTAAGACAGCACTAAGTTTCATGGAGGACAGCTAAGATCTAAGAAGAGGGTACCGTGTTTTTCATGCCTCCCACGAAAAGTGAATACACGTGCAACTCGAATAACGTCATGCCAGGTTTCCGAGTCTAAGCTGTTAAAGCACCTACATTCACTCTAATAATTGAAGTGCATTCACCTTGCGCCCAAATCAATTTAATGGTGAGGAAAATATTAAAATGTCACCTAGCAAAGGTCAAAGTCCCTTAGGTTGCCACCATAAAGAGTGCAGTGGTACTGTCCATCTCTGCAAACATAAATAAACAAGGTCCCGCCATGCCTAGATGATCATCACTGTTAAACATTCATCAAAAGCATGCTGACAGGATTCAGCTGTCGTCTTTGTGTTATTTGCTGAATCTCGCTTAGGAAGATTGGGCGAAGAGGAGGGCCTGCACTGTGGTGGCAGATGTTTTAGTGTGAATTCCCTACCCAATCGGGTCTGGATGGTGGGTGTTGGCGCATTGGTAGCCCAAGGACCATGGTCAGCTTTGCATCCTTTTCAAGGCTGTCCAGCCAAAGATGGCCACTTCCTCGTTTCTGAATTCTAATCTGGAATGGAAGTGACCATGGGGATGGAAAGCGATAGGACTTAATAGAATTCTGGGAGCATCTACTCCGAGTGCTGGACAGCTGCGTAGCACTGATTTTGTGTTTCCTGACGAAGTTCTGTGGATCCTCTTTCAAACACTCCTGATGACCACAAGATGTTTTAACATTTTCAAAGACTATTCCAGACTCTACCAAGGTGGGAGCATGTAAAGCATGTGAATGTCTATAAGACGTAAACTGTAAGTCCTCCTGAAAAATGACTCAAAATGTAGATTGTGTAGCAGTAGATATGTCATTACAGGAAGTTGTAGAGTTCTCTGCTAAGCATTCTTATCTTTCACCGCACCTTCGCTTTCCAGTATGGTGCACTAGCTTTGAGGGATCAAACCTGTGAAGAGGCCTCTCTGGTAGGTTAATTCCTTTATATAGATCACGATCATTGGTAAGGCTCTCTCAGCACTGAGCTTATTAGCCATGACTAGAATGTGGATCTAGGTGAAGAGAGGGGACCGCACTGCTGGCTGCAGGCTGTCTTGTAGGAGCCGGGGGTCTTCATGTGTTCGTGTTTGTTGCATGCTGCATGGCAGTAAGTGCAAGTTTAGTGCTCGGCCAAAGCTGCTTTCATTCTCTCGCTGCTGCCGTTACATGGTTGGGTAGTGGGAGGTCTTAAGCAGAAAGCTTCCCTTTTTTTCTGGAATAGTTGGTTATACACTAAGATGTTATATTTGTGTGCTTTTTATCTTCGTTCTCTCTTTGTTTCCAGTTCTCTGGTCAGCAATTTCTGGCTTTGGGTCCGTTGCCTCACTCTTTTCTGTGTTTTTAGGGGGGGCTCACTCTGGATCTTAGTTCTCATTTTCCGCTTTCTTTTTTCTGCAGTTAATTACTCTCTATCAAGATTGTGTTTCCCTGTTCTGTATTTAGCTGCATCTAGTTAAGTTTTCTGGATCCTGTTTCCCTACCTTTCATGTTTTGTGCAAATCTGGACCACTTCCTCCCCTTTCTTTGTCCTGCAGAAGCTACTTCTCGATGCAGTTTCTTGCCTCTCCATTCTTTTGCTGTATTTTTCTCTTGCACTCGCTTGACTGGGCTCTTTTCTTGGGCAGGGGAACGCTCTTATGCTTGTTTCCTTTGTCTTTCCTGTGTGCTGTAAATACATGCAAGACAGTTTTTTTTTTCCTAGCGCTCAACTGTCTCTGGTCATGTTTCTCGCTTGCTTGTTCTTTCGTTCCACCTGTCTGTGGACTCAGTTTGGGTCTCTACCCTCTTTTTGCTGGCTCCTGATTTTATTCATTTTTTTTCTTTACTGTCCTTTGCACTAGCTATATTGAGATGCAGTGCATCTCTCTCTCAATATCCTGGTCCGCAATCGTCAGGTGTTCCTTTTTAGGTCTCGGCCTGCACCAGCGCTTGCGCTGGTCTGGCCGAGAGTTTTAGTAAGCGGGTTTTGGAAGTGCAAACCCACTGGCTTTCGGCTGGCGACCAGCTTGCGTTCACGATGGCGTACACGCGCAGAACAGCTGCCATCCATTCCTCGCATCGCTGGCGAGGCGCCATCTGCCTTTCCTCCCCCTCCCTCACCAGAGAGCGCGTTTCTTGGCCGCGCGTCTTGTTATTCTCTACTGGTCAGACTGCGGCATGGGTATACATAGAACCCTGTACTGGTTCCAAGTGCTCATCCAAACTGAGCATTACCCCACAAGGTACCACTAACCGCATTTAATAGGCTTCAAAACCTTCGCATTTGCCCTTAATACATATTTTTGCCCTCCATACTTTGCAGAGGCCAAACCCATGCCCAAAGCACTTTTTACTACCTTACAGGTTAATTTGTAGCGCTCATACACGGACTCTTGTTCGCCCCTCGCTTCCTCCCTCCCTTCATCGGGCCCCTCCTCACTCCATTATATGATGCTGCTGGTTAGAGCCGGCCGTGGCTATAAACGTACGCTGTACGGGTTACAGGCTTCTCCCACAACAATACACTAATGTACATAGCACACGTTCTGTCACTGTACAAACAAGCATCTTTAGCCTAGCCGCATTGCTACAAAAACATTTTTCGGAGCAGGACATTACCCTGCAAGGTAACGTTATTACAATCAATCAATCAATCAGGAGTTTGTTAAAGCGCGACTACTCACCCGTAAGGGTCTCAAGGCGCTAGGGGTGGGGGGGGTGCAGGTTCCATTCCATCAAAGAGCGGGTTTGTCGAAGAGCCAGGTTTTGAGGATTTCTTGCGAAGATGGGGTGCGATGTTGTCTGTCTGAGGTGGAGCGGAAGGGCGTTCCATGCTTTGGCCGCGAGGAAGGAGAAGGAGCGGCCTCCCGATCTGGTCTTTCTGGTGCGGGTGACCACGGCGTAGGAGAGCTGGGCTGATCGTAGGGTCCTTTGGGGTGCGTGGAATTTGAGTCGGCTGTTCAGGTATGCTGGTCCGGTGCCGTGGAGGGCCTTGTGTGCGTGGGTGAGCATCTTAAAGGTGATTCTCGCCTCGACGGGGAGCCAGTGGAGTGTGCGCAGGTGCTGGGAGATGTGGCATTGTTTTGGCAGGTTGAGGACCAGTCTTGCGGCGGCGTTCTGGATGTTCTGTAGCTTGCGGATGAGGTTTTTGTTTATTCCGGCGTAGAGTGCGTTGCCATAGTCGAGTCTGCTGGTGACCAGGGCGTGAGTGACGGTCTTTCGGTGTTCGAGGGGGATCCATTTGAAGGTCTTACGAAGGACCGGAGGGTGTGGAAGCAGGAAGACGAGACAGAGTTGATCTTGCGGTCCATTTTGAGCTCGGAGTCCAGGATGATTCCCAGGTTGCGTGCGTGGTCTGTTGGGGTTGGTGGGTTTCCGAGGGCGGGGGGCCACCAGGTGTCGCTCCAGGCGTCGGGGTTTGGGCCCATGATGAGTACTTCTGTTTTGTTGGTGTTTAGTTGTAGGCAGCTGTTTTTCATCCATTTGGCGACGGCTTCCATGCCTTCTCGAAAGTTGCGTCTGGCGGTGTTGGGCTCGTTGGATAAGGAGAGGATGAGCTGGGTGTCGTCTGCGTATGACACGATGTTGAGTCCGTAGGTTCTGACGATGGGGGCAAATGGAGCCATGTAGACGTTGAAGAGCGTCGGGCTGAGGGAGGAGTCCTGGGGGACTCCGCAGGTGGTAGGTGTGGGGTCCGAGAGGAAAGGGGGGAGTCTGACCCGCTGCGTCCTGCCGGAGAGGAAGGAGCAGATCCAGTCGAGGGCCTTGTCCTGGATTCCTGCGTCGTAGAGTCTGCGTATTAGGGTGCGGTGGGAGACTGTGTCGAACGCCGCTGATAGGTCGAGGAGGATGAGGGCTACTGTTTCTCCTTTGTCCAGTAGGGTGCGGATGTCGTCTGTTGCAGCGAGGAGGGCGGTTTCCGTACTGTGGTTTTTCTGAAGCCGGATTGGGAGGAGTCGAGGATGTTGTGTTCTTCAATGAATGTGGCGAGTTGGCTGTTGATGGCTTTCTCGATGACTTTCGCTGGGAACGGGAGCAGGGAGATGGGTCTGTAGTTTTTGAGGACGGTGGGGTCCGCTGAGGGTTTCTTTAGGAGGGGGTTGACCTCGTCGTGTTTCCAGTCGTCGGGGAACGAGGCGGTCGCCAGGGAGCGGTTGATGGTGTGGCGGAGCATGGGTACGATGGTGTCGGCGGCACTGTTGAAGATGTGGTGGGGGCAGGGGTCCGTGGGGGCCCCTGAGTGGATTGACTTCATTGTCTTCAGTGTGTCTTCGGTGGTGAGGGCTGTCCAGTCATCAATCGCTGGTTTCTGGGTGTCGGGGGTGGTTGGTGAGGGTTCAGTGTGTTGGTTGTCTTCGTCGAATTTACTCATAAAATACTACGCCATTAATCCTACCCTTAATACATCCTTTAGCTATACATACTTTTCGCAGACCACACACATGCCCTTTAGCACTTTTTTATCGTGTCGCAGGCTAATTTGAAGCACGTTACCACACGTATTCCTGTTCGCCCCTCGCTCGCTTCCTCTCTTCCCTGGCCGGCCCCTTCCACTCTACATTGTTTGCTAGTGCTATTCCAGCCCGGCGTCGCTACACAAATGCTGTACGGGTCTCAAGCCCCTGCCAACCAATAAATTAATTAATGTACTGCGCGTTCTGTTACTGCGCAAGTAGCCACCATAAGCCTAGCCGCAGTATTAACATGCTCATCTTCTATCACAACATTACCCCACGGGGTAGCGTACTACAATTTTTATATAGGCTTTTGCGCTTTTAATTTTGCCCTTAGCGAAAAAATTTGCCCTACATACTTTCCACGGGCCGCACACATGCCTTCCAGCACTTGTTACTGCACAAGCAGCCATCTTAAAGCTGCCAGCAGTGCTACAATAATATTCTTCTAACGGAGCATTATCCCACGGGGTAGCACTAACCATTTGCTAATATGCTTCTGCACCTTTCATTTTGCCCATAAAAAATAATTTTTCCTTACCTACTTTACACGGCACAGACACATCCCTAAAGCACTTTTTGTACTACCTCACACGTTAATTTGTAGCGGTTAACTACACACACTTATATTCGCCCTTCGTTCGCTCCCTCCTTCCCCCATCCGGTCCCTCCACTTTCTATTGTGTGCTGCTGCTGGTCAGAGCCCAACGTGGCTATTGACAAACGCTGTATGGCTTTGAAGCCGCTACTCAAAAAAACCAATACATTAATATACATAGCACAAGCTCAGTTTTTTTACGTCTAACCACATGCTATCACAATAACCTTGCAACGCAGCATTATCCCACGGGGTAGCACTACCTATTTACTGATACACTTCTGCACCTTGCATTTACCCTTAATAAATAATTTTGCCTTACATACTGTTCACAGGCCATACACATGCCTTAAAGTACTTCTTTTTACTATATCACAAGTTAATTTGTAGGGCCTTAAAACACAGATTTTCGTTCCCCTGGCTCGCTCACTTCCTCCTTCCCACCCACCCCGCCCGGCCCAGCCCCTCCTCCTTCCACTCTATACCAGTGCTAGTCACATTCCCACGTGGCTATAAACAATAGGGCCAGACACATGACACATGCCCTCCCGCCCTTTCCGACTGTCTCAGAGGCTAATTTCCTAATCTTATCTATCTCACCATCTATTGTGCACCGTCAATTACCAGCCAAAAGCAACATGTTGTGGTTTCTAAACCACATGCTGCGACTTTTCCCGTGTTCAAGAAAGCTTTCGCTAAATTGCAACAACAAAAACAAGCATTGGCATAGCCAATAGGTCTCGCCTTTGGGACCATATAAGTGTTTAGCCATGCAACAGTTAATGTTGTTGCAGTAAGGATATTGTGCTGCATAACTAAATACTTATAAGGTCCCAAAGGCGAGACCTATTGGCTATGCCAATGCGTGTTGTGTGGTAGCTGACTCTGGTTCATGCTTCCCGCGTTCTTGTGTTTTGTAATAGCTGGCACTGGATCCAGTTCCTATCCAGGTCCATTTTCCGGTTTGCAATAGATCCGGTTCCTCTTTAGGGGGTATGCTGGTTCTAGTTCTTGTCTCTCACTCTCCTGTGCTTTGTAGTCTGGATCTTGTTTCCCCCTCCATCTTCCATTCTGAAACAGCTCGTTGATAAAGTTCCTCTTTCTCTACAGTGTTCTGTGGCTCTGGTTCCTGTTGCTCACTTTTCTGTGCTTTTGTTGTAGCTGTCTCTGGATGTAGTTTCTATCTCTGTCTTCATCTTCTGGTCTGCAGTAGCTGGTTGTTATTCTGGATCCTCTTTCTTTACTGTGTTCTGTGGTAGCTGGCCCTGGATTCAGTATCTTTTGATTCTCTTCTGTGTTAGCTTGTGTTCTCGCTTACTTTCCTGGGATCAACAGCAGTAGTTGATTATGGGTCCTGTATCACTCTTCAACTGGCTTTGTTATGGCCCTGCTGCCCTCCTTTCTGTTTTCTATATTCGCTATCTCTAGATCCATTTGCTTCTGCATTGTGGGCCATTGCATTTTGAGCCGTTCCTCTTTTTTTCTCTCTCCTTGTGTTCTTAGTAAATGGCACCTACATATCATCTTTATTTGTTTCTGTTTTTCACCCTCACCCTTTCTTCATCTTTGGCCATCCAGTGTTTTGGAGGGGTCTATTTATTAGTATCGGAAAACACTGTTGCTTTCTCACTACTGTTATCCTAGTTCTTGTAGACCTTATGAATTTTCCTAATTCTGAAATAATATTTTTATAAGTCTGTTCTGCAGTCGTTAACAGTAGATGGAATTTTTCTCCCTCCAGTATGTTTTGCAGTTGCACGCTCTGGTCTCTCGCACGTCAAAGTAGCTTCATCTATTGCATTTAACTATTCAACACAAATTAATCTGATGTTAAAATGAAAGTATTAATAGGATTCTTCATGAGGATGAGAACAGTGGTGGAAAAAGTATGAGGAAAGAGCAGCTAACGTTCCGCCTCTTCCAGGTGAGGAATTTAATGACCTGCCGGACAAGGAGACATACCGCAACATGATGAAACGGGATGAGCGCCGCTTCAAACAGGCTGACAAGGATGGCGACATGATCGCCACGCGTGATGAGTTCACTGCGTTCCTGCATCCCGAGGAGTTTGACTACATGAAGGACCTGGTTGTAAAGGTGAGCAGATCCGCCCCTTCCATTTACATTGAGAGTGAACATCACTCATTCACAGTGAGGAAGAGCACCCTGCCACCACCTCTCATCAGGACCAGAATACAGCAGAGGATGGGAGGGGCTTGAGCTAAAACAACTCATATACATACCTTTAGGATGGTAGCTTGGGAATGACTAGTCCTATGTGCAGGGGTGTAATGGCTTCATTGGTGCCTGGGGCCCTCCGAGGGCCTGCTGTGTGGCTGTGGCCCTCCGAGGGCCTGCTGTGCCTGGGGCATGGTGGAACAGGCTCAGATGGTGGTTGTGTTAACCTGTGTTTTGCCCATCTCCTTATTTTTCTGCTCCTTCCATCTCTGGTTCTTTCCTTACCCTGACTGTAGTTGTCTCTGGCGACATGAGCCAGTGCTCTGGGAATGTTACAACACCTTGGTTGTTTTGGGATGTTTACAGTCCCACTTAGACATCAGACGAAACATATGAACCGGTTTGTTGTTGTCTGTTTTTTGTTTAGGAAACCCTAGAAGACATTGATAAAAATGGAGATGGATTTGTGGACGTGAATGAATACATAGGTAAGACGTAGACAGGTGAGAGAAAGTGAGCGGCTACACAGCAGGTCTCTGGAGTAAACCCCCCAGGTACTTCCTATACCATGCTTACACGGCTGGACTGGGAACAAAAAGCAGCCCTGGCAAACTTTGTCAGACCGGCCCCCATATGGTGATTAGTGAGTGCAGCGAGCGAGCCTGGCCACTACAAAGGGGGAACATGGGCGTTCTGCCCTCAAGGAAATTTGGGGGGAAAATGGTGTATTCTACAACACATTTGTCATTATATATTCAATTGTATTAGCTTTTAAAGCATAGTAAATGACCTTACTGTGCACCAGGATATAACAATCATTGTT
The DNA here is from genome assembly GCA_963921515.1 of Calotriton arnoldi. Classification (NCBI taxonomy): domain Eukaryota; kingdom Metazoa; phylum Chordata; class Amphibia; order Caudata; family Salamandridae; genus Calotriton; species Calotriton arnoldi. The sequence goes on along the minus strand of CAWUFW010003310.1, from coordinate 1,629,470 downwards.
GGGGCTCTTCAATGATTCCCTCACTATCCCCTTCCAACGGTGCCCCTCCTCTCTCCATAGTCCCTCTCTCACATGAATTTCATTTGTTTTATAGCACCTCTCATACCAGTGTAGGGTGTCAGAGCACTTTACATCTCACACACACATACAGAGACAAAGAATAATACGTGTGTAAATCAGTGTATAGACAATGTTACATAAGGCAAAGGGTACTATAAGGCATAGGATTCACATGTCATCCATATTGGTAGGCATTTTTTAAGAGTGCTTGGTCTGGAGAAACACAAACTCAGACTCAGAACAATACAATGTTTATGGTTGTCTTTAATAATAAGAATGTATTTTTTCCCAAACAAACCTCTTTAGCAACATCAGGATAATGAAAGACGGGGGGGGAAATATAACTTTTTAACCTGTACCATTGTTTGCATGCAGCTCTTTGATGGCACTTCATAGCTCACAGTGTTAGATTACGATTGTAACTTATGAACTGCACAGTAACAAAAGAACCTCTGTGACAAAAGCAGTAACCCACTGAGCTATGCACATAAAATATTGTTCTTTGATATGCATTGTACATGTTCTTTGCAGCAGGCATATTAACCCTTTGCTCTACCATAGATGATTCAAAACTTCCACTAGAAAAAATTCTCATCTCTCGAGCAAGTACATTAATCACCAGAGTTAAATTGATACTTGTATTGTTGCCCGAAAACTGCTGGATATACAAGGAAATTTGCAGTGCTTTTAAAACTGCTGCACTGCTGCAAAACTGGCTCCCACTAACAAAACCGGCCCCCCACCCTTTCAGGCTCCCGGGGAAACGCCTGATGCCCGGTACAGCCAATGCAGCCTTGCATGCTTATAGTCCCGTTTTAAGGTATCCAACTATTTTGTGGTACCCAGGACCTGCACTGATAAGGGCATAGTCTGGTTCCCAGGTATCCCCCTTCATGTCTGAATTGCCAAGGACGAGGTTGGTACATCGTCCTTGAAGTTATGATGGTTAATCGGGTTCCCAGCTTACAGCACTATTCTGATGTACTCGGGGTCCCAGGTATTTGCTTATTTCTGGTAATCAGGCCTTGCACCGATTAGCCCATAGTCTGGTTCTGTGGTGTACAGCTTCATTGCTTATAATATGCTGCCCAGCCTTTGTCTAATGCCATGCCACAGAAACTCCTGCTCGAGGGGGTGCCTTGCCCATGCCGCTAAAAAGGCTGCAGCTGTGATTGCACAGTCCAGTTTTCTCCCTGTATACACACACTGCCGAAACGGAATATCTGAGCTTGTCAATTTGTCACATTATTGTGCTGCCAGTCTCCTCTGTGAACTCACTGGGCTTCTGCTACTACTACCCTCCTCTTCCAACAGGTGATATGTATTCAACTGAGAGCGACGAGCCTGAACCAGACTGGGTGAAAAGTGAGCGTCAGCAGTTCTCGGACTTTCGCGATCTAAACAAGGATGGAAAGATGGACCACTCCGAAATCAGCCACTGGATTATGCCCCCTGACTATGATCACCCAGATGTGGAAGCAAAGCATCTCATTTATGAGTCCGACAAAGACAAGGTTAGATGTCTGCCCACTGCATCCTACAATAGCATGCATTTAGGGACCTGAATCTGGTCTTCTACACCTGGGGCTCAGGGGAAAGGAGAGGGATAGCCAGTTATGGTGCCATGGACCTTAGATAATCCTAGTTAAAAGCTTTTATGCACTAGTATCGTTAGTTATCACAGTACAGCACCCTTTGACAGTAGTATGAACCAGAATAATTTTTCATAGTTTAACGACCAAGTCCTCTTATACTTCTCATTTGCAAGAGTATGGACCAAAGCTAAACTTAGTCTAGGTTCCATAAACGGAAGTATGCACTAGTGCTACGTATCCTGGTCTAGCTTTCATGCACAAGAGTATAGACCGGAGCTAAGTATCCTGGTCTAGCTTTCATGCACAAGAGCATAGGCAGGAGATAAGTATCCTGGCCTAGCTTTCATACACAAGAGCATAGACGGGAGCTAAGTATCCTGGTCTAGCTTTCATGCACAAGAGCATAGACAGGAGCTAAGTATCCTGGCCTAGCTTTCATACACATGAGCATAGACAGGAGCTAAGTATCCTGGCCTAGCTTTCATGCACAAGAGCATAGACGGGAGCTAAGTATCCTGGTCTAGCTTTCATGCACAAGAGCATAGACCGGAGCTAAGTATCCTGGTCTAGCTTTCATGCACAAGAGCATAGGCAGGAGATAAGTATCCTGGCCTAGCTTTCATACACAAGAGCATAGACGGGAGCTAAGTATCCTGGTCTAGCTTTCATGCACAAGAGCATAGACAGGAGCTAAGTATCCTGGCCTAGCTTTCATACACATGAGCATAGACAGGAGCTAAGTATCCTGGCCTAGCTTTCATGCACAAGAGCATAGACGGGAGCTAAGTATCCTGGTCTAGCTTTCATGCACAAGAGCATAGACAGGAGCTAAGTATCCTGGCCTAGCTTTCATACACATGAGCATAGACAGGAGCCAAGTATCCTGGCCTAGCTTTCATGCACAAGAGCATAGACAAGAGCTAAGTATCCTGGCCTAGCTTTCGTACACAAGAGCATAGACGGGAGCCAAGTATCCTGGCCTAGCTCTCATACACAGGAGCGTGGACCAGAGCTAAACATCTTAGTCTAGCTTCCATACACAGGAACCACAGGAATATTACTCAGAGCTAAGTATCTTGGTCTAGCTTTCGTACACAGGAGCACAGACCAGAGCTTAGAATCTTGGAGCATGGACCAGAGTGAAATAACCTAGCGCAGTACTCTCATACAGTAATATGCATCAAAATGAATGAAACCAGACCTTCTTAATACTTGTCCATCGCCAATATGTAATGGGCTGTGCAAGAGTCACTTGAAAGGAGATCCACCGTATCTTTGCCTGATGCTAAAGGGAGCGCAGTGAAAGAAGACAGGGTTTTTTTTCTGCCTTCATAAAGGGATAAAAGTGAAAAAAGACCCACTAATCTTTCTTTATTTATTGAGCCCACACACAGCCATCATGTTTCAGACCGTTCTAGGTGTCACTAGTTGAAGTTATGGAACAAACAACACTTGAGTTGTCACTTTGAGGGCTGGGCCCTGGGACCACCAAGCTCAAGGCCACAAGCTAGATCAGAGGACGGAGTTCTGGCTCCCAGGTATAGGGTTCTGGATAGCTCAGCACTTGCTTGGTTACAGGGAGAGAGGTAGATGAATGGGTATTTCATACTTGAGCCATAGTAACATGGGGGTTTGGCCCTTGTACATGTATATGGTAGGAGGGTGTCACCAGAATAAGATGGTGCACCTCGATGGGCTGATCGGAATGGACAGTACGCACCCAGAATAAAGTGGGGGATGGGTAGCACGAGACTGATGCTTTCCTTGATAATTGCCACCAGCTCTCACTGTAATTCTTGCACACCCTTACATCTCAGTAATTAATTTCTCCATTCGCTTCCGCAGGATGACAAACTCACCAAAGAGGAAATCCTGGATAATTGGAACATGTTTGTTGGGAGCCAGGCTACCAACTACGGGGAGGACCTGACGCGCAGACACGATGAATTCTGATCAATACTAACCATCCACACCAATCAGAAGTGCTAACCCCACTGCGTGCGGTCGTACAGTCAACATTGCTAATTACTGCCCCTCAACCGTTACTAATCCAATGGAAATAAAGAGGGGGAGGGGCAGGCAAGGGTAGGGGTGGGATCTGTTTTTTTATTTTATTTTAGAGGGAAGATATTTTGTACAAGTTAAAATGGTGGGGTGGGGGGGATGAGGGGCTTGTTCATGGTGGACAGGAGGAGGTAGGAGAGATGGCAGTGGCACAAAGCGTAAGAGTTATGTTGATAAGTTGTTCCTTCCACTAGATGTAGTATCGAACCACAAGCGAATGCTGAAAGTAAGTGTGCCTGATTTCATGTATGAATAATTATAGGAGAAATAAGAGAGGCACAATAGGATTGTGCTGGCGCTCAGTATGGCTGAAGTGGTTGCAGGCCTCAACAGTGGTATGTGGATGGCATGGGGAGCTTTAAGAGAACTCGGGCGAGCCTCCTATAATGTTTGCATCATTGGGGATCTAGAAGAGGACTCTTTCTTGCTTGACATCCTAGATGTGGCTGGGGGAATTGATGGCCCCTGTCAGGACAGGAAAGGTCTTTACCACAGGCAGTAATGTGTTCAGGTCACTGTGTCATAGGCTTGGAGTTGGCACAGCACACACACATGGCTTTCCGTAAATTCAGAGACCGGAAAAATGTTGACCACTGTGCTAAGTGTCTCTGCTACCTTACAGAGCGCCTTAACTTTAGGGAAACTTGCCCAACCTGGTCTGACATGGCTCACAGTCTGTGGATAGACTACCTGATTTGTTTAATCGTGTTCTCAATGCATGACCAGAATCTGAGAGAAAGCTGAGGTTATCCGAAGCATATTGAATTGTCTGTAGATGTAAGAATGATAAATGCTTCAGATTGGCAGATGAAGTGGATCCCACTATTTGGCACGTCTCTCAAGCTCATATATGGTGGGACATGGATAGTGTAGTACAGAGAGTCTGGTCGTTCTGGTGTGGCACGTTGTACCGTGTCTCTTGAACTCTTCAATGGTGCTTTGGGAGTGTGAATGTTGTACAGTGTCTTTGTAGGGGTGTGAGTTTAACTGCATAGTAGCATAGGAGGTGTGTACTTTTTCAGTATATGATTTCTGTACAGAGTGTTTATTGTACAGTAGTAGGCCTGCTTTTGGAGCTGGACTATAGCGGTACATGGGTCAAATGTATTCAAGAGCCTCGCGAATCGTTGTGGTATGGCAGTAGCTCCGTTACTCTGGGGCTGTTCCGTAGTGCTGTCCAGGTAGAAACATGCCTCTCTATCGGAGTATTGGTTAGGTATGTAGTGGTCAGTCTGTGTAGTTGTTGCGTAGAGGTACAGCAGAGCACATGTCAGTGTGGTTGTTGTGCAGTGGTACTAGGGCATAGGCATGTAAGATTGAATAAAGTGCTCTTAAGTCTGTACAGTACCTCACATTCCCTGTTCTCCCCATCAGGACGGCAAGCTCTCCAAGGAGGAGATCCTAGAAAAGTATGAAATGTTTGTATCGAGCACCCTGACTGATTATGGCTACATGATGACCCAGCATGAGGAGCTGTGATGCTGGCAGAGTTAATCCAAGGCCCTTCACTAGTGCATATCAGGAGATGAATCTTCCTCTTCTCAGCATCTCAGCAGATGACTCTCCATGGTCCAGGCTGGTGTCACACCACTAAGGATAAATAAAATGTCCACTTAACTGACTGAAGTGTGTGTCGTTTATTGTGTATGATTATGCTGAACGTGTCACAAATGCTGAGGGTTTAAGGTTTGTAGGAAGGAAAACAGGCAGCATTTTAATTTGGTACTGTCCATGAGAACAGCACAAAGTAACACTCTCCCACTCTGAAAATGCAATGTGTTACACACACTAAGCCCGTTGTTACACAAGACCTTAAGCCAGGGCCACTGAAAATTGAATTATGTTTTTACTGTTTCGGCCATGTAAATTTGGATTATCCACCCCATGTCATTTCAGTAGGTGACAATTTTACCCAGCCAGTGTAAACTTCCCCAATTAAAAGGGGGGCTACGAGGGGTATGCAGGCTGTATCAAAAGCCTCCACAACATTCCCAAAAACTCTGCATGAAAACTGACCGACTTAAAACTTCCAACTCTGGACTCTCATTGTTTCTAATGAATTTCCCCTTCCTTTCCATCCTCTGGAGGCCTCCAGTTCTCGGAGAACAGCCTACTCTAAACCTCATTTATGTTTGCCTTAACCCTTACTATTGTATCTTTGCAAATTGCCCTCACCTTTTTTCAAAGAGCACAACCTCTCCTTTAAAAGTCATGCCCTATCAATAGCAAATGATCTGTAGCTCATTTATTATTTCCACCAACCAATGCATGGAATTCCCCACCCCCATTCCTACTAATGTAACCTACCACATAGAAACTGGAGCATAGGCATGGAATGGTTCATGTAGAGCACAAGACTAATCCCAATAGTCCACAATAAGTATGGGGAAAAAAGACACCTTGAGACCTGGAGCAGCATGCTGCCCAGCGTAAAAGCACAACAATGCCTCATCAGGGCTAGCAAGTGCTATGTAATGCAATTGCAATACATTACACACAGCAGCCAGACAGTCAATTGTAGTTCATACAGGCTGATTAATATTTCCCTTTTACTGCCAGACACACTTGCACTCATATAAGACAAAACTGCTAGTGGTCCTACCCATCACCTTAATATCAATCCACAGCAACAAACCACCCATCGCCAACTGAACAGGCACAGAATGACATCTCTGAATGAACAACCCAGTACAGGAATCAGCTAAGTGGACTATGAACATAATAAATGCCAAAAAGGGACCTGCAGAGCTGCTTGAAGCTGTCCGCTTACTGAAAACCATGAACTGCGGGCCTTTCTCACACTTCTTCATCCAGCACACTGCTAAGCGCTGGACCAATAATACGATGACTGCACCTCGGTGGTCATCATGCACAACATGGTAACACTGCCCACATAGGATGAAAACAAAGACGCCACTCTCAGCCAAACTCCCTACACCGTGTAGCTTGCTGCCCATGTAGGCAAGCGATTCTCCGCCACACATAGGGGTAGTAAGCACTATATAAATGTTACAATACAACCGAAGAAAGGGTTTTTATCAGCAGTGTAGGAAAGCGCCCTTTTTGACATGGTCACCCTCCACATTTTTCCTGGTATTTGATGTGATTTTGAATAGAAGTGCACTGGGTTCTTGTTAACCAGGTTCCTAGTGCCAGATCTCTTTCCCAAAACTGCAATTGTACCCTCAATTGGCAATACCTATAGCACCCCCTGTAAGTCCCTAGTAAATGGTACTCCTGGTACCTAGGGCAAGGAGGCTAAAGAGGGTCCTTAAGGGCTGCAGCACGAATTGTGCCACCCTAAAGGACCCTCACCAAACACATACAGACTGCCACTGCCGGCTGTGTGTCTTGGTGCAGACAAAAGTGAAGGCACAACATGGCACACGTCCTTGTGTGCCATGCCTGCAGACTTCACGCAGTATAGGTAAGTCACCCCTACAGCAGGCCTTACAGCCCAAAGGCAGGGTGCACTATACTACATGTGGGGCATAACTGCATGAGCAGATATGCCCCTGTGCTGGTCAGTTCCATTACTGCCAGTACAAGTGAACAGGGAAGCCATTTTAAGTACATGGGTTGGACACTGGTGAAAACAAGTTCCCCAGCTACAGGATGGCTTCACTGAAAATAGGAATGTTTGGTATCAAACATCTCGTATTAATAAACTCACACTGATGGCAGTGTTGGATTCATTAATACATGCACCCAGAGGGCACCTTAGAGGTGCCCCCCTAAAAACCAACCAGCTACTGGTGTGCTGACTGACTGGTTTTTGCCAGCCTGCCACAAACAAGTTTCCGACCCCCTCCTCTTCCCCCCGAGGGTGAGGGCCTTTGTTCTCAGGAGGTCAGAAACCAAGCCTGCTCGGGCAGAGGGTGTTCACACCCCCAGCCACAGGATTACCTGCAGATTAGCATTCAAAGGCAGGGGAGCTTCAAAGAGCCCACCGCCTTTGGTAAGCAAATCTGGCTTCTCACAGAAGAGCAAGCTGACCCCTTTTGTCCAGAGCCTTTTGGCACTTGGACAGGCAGGAATTTTAGCTACTCAGGTGTGCCCACCCTCAGGCTAGTACAACCTCTAAGGTGGGCTATCTGAAGTGGAGGCGACTTTTCTGAGTTAGCCATCTTGTTGATGGCAAACTTGGGCTCTCTGGGACAGGGTTATGCCCACTTCCCACTGGAAGTGGTCATATAGGAGGTGTAGTGACCCCAGGGTTAAGTAGCCCATTGACTACTACCCTACACTTCCCCAACACCCCTAAATTCAGTATTTAGGGGAGCCCCCTGCACCAGGAAATCAGATCCCGATAACTTACGAAGAAGGACACTGAAAAGGTGTGAAGGCAGAAGTCTGAAGAAGAGAAACTGACTAGGCACCAGTCCTGCCAACCTTTCCTCTGTTCCCCGTCGAACCTGCGCCAAATACGGCTCATCCTGCAGCTGTTGGCCTACAAAGCCTGGGAGAACTGCCTGCCTTCAATGAAGACTCGAAGTCCTGTGGAGCAACAAAACTGCTGTCCTGCAGGCACCCTAACCAGAACCGTGAGGACTCCAGAACCACCAAAACCCGACGTCGCCAAGCACCACTGCACCCGAGCCCCCAGCCCGAGTTGAAGTGGGCCAATGGTGTCGGCACGGTCCCCAAGTTCTCAAGAGACAGAGTCCACCTTGGTTTTGCCCCTCGTGAACTCTGATGCTGCCTACAGCCTCTGTTTGCAGGCCCCCCTCAACTGCAAGTGCTCCCGGACGAATAAACCTGACACCTCAAAGACCCTCTGCACCCGGCTGCCCCAGCCCGAAGAGGAGGACCACTGGTGTCCCCATGTCCCCTACCATCGCAAGACTTGAACGCTCTGGTTGGTTCAACCCGACTAGCCCCCCATTCCAAACCTGCAGCTTCTTTTGCCACAGACCGATCCCCATTGACGAACATTGGGTACCTGAAGCTGTATTGCACCACTGCACCTTGCCGCCCTAGTGCTGTTGAAGGTGACCTGCTGGTGCTGCCTTGGACCTTGTCCCATACTCACCTTAAGTCCAGGAGATAGGTCTTGTAAGTTGCTGTACTGTACCTGAATGCCGTACTTATTTTTCCTCCCATAGGATAACATTGCAGCTTCTGAAAAATGCACTGTGCCAACATTTTTAAAACATAGTATTTCTCTTTCAAAACATTCTAGTGATTATATATATATATATATATATATATATATATATATATATATATATATATATAGGTGTTTTTAGGTCGACCATTCGAGACCTCTTGTATATACTTTATTATATACTTCCTATATACTTTAGTATATACTGGGCTTACAGCCCGCCCATAGGCTTCCCGTTTGCTGACTCCATTGTCACTCTCATATTCTTTCTCCTCATTTGTCCATGGCATGCATTTGTCATGCTTCTTCCTGTGTTAAGCCATCCCCTGAGAGCAGGGACTAACTACAATATAAATGAACTGGTCACCATTTCAACATCTGTTCAGGAACTCCTTTCTTCTTTCTTGAAAAGCAATTCATAGGATTGGTCCTGTTCATCATCTCACTCCATTTGAGTAAACAGGCCTGTAAATCTTGTCATCTAGTCACATTTGCTGTGCATTCAAAGACCGAGGTCAGATGCTGCTTTCCAGCGCTTATTTTCTTTCTCCGACTTTGAAGTTATAGGATTTCCCGGTTTTGCTTGCACGTCCCCAATCCCCTAACCCCCTCCCCCTCCTGCTTGAGCCCTGCCGGTGTTGCCTGTTTGTCCTTTGTCTCTGTCCAACTCTTTAGCCATGCCCTGCCCATCTCCTCTCACTGCTCTCTGCTTTGAGCTATAGTACCTGCGGCTTTCACTTCCAAGAAACAGCATGGTGTCGGGTCAGACACTGACCGACTGACTGTAGCTCTCCCGGCTCAGGCAAGGCTTTCCTGTAACTGTAAATGTAGATTAACTGAACCCTTTGCTGCGCGGGGACGCATGCGCTTCACATCATGCAGGCCCTTTCTGGCAGAGCGTGTGGTCTTGTGGATGAATGTCACAAAGGTTAACTAACCTTTCACCAACGAAGAGGCAGTTTTGAAATAAATCGGGTATGGCACCGAGCATCGGGAGCCCGCTACTCCCGAGCGTGACAGCTTTTGAACATTCCCCGTCACGCAGCCTGAGGTTTTCAGACATGCATTTTAAGTTTTATGAGATGTAATAAATCACTCCTTTCCTTTCCATTGATTGTTGTAAAACGTGCATTTTTAATGTGTACATAACAGCTTATTATAACCCATGTGCTTCTTAATTGTCGATATGCATGTTTTCGTGAGAGCATTAGGAAGTCATTGTTTTAAAACTTATGCTGGCAATGTTGTCTGGTACAGAAGCAGTGTAACGTTCGAAATGTGGATTTGTTTCTGTTTTTGCTGACTTTTTAAAAATTCAAGCCAGCATTATGAAACAAATAAATGAATCTCATGGAATTTTATGTGCTTAAGATATGGATTCTCAGTGCCACCTAGTGGAGAATTATTGCACATCTTAATATTTTATAAAGCGAGGTGAAGGTGCCATTAAAATCGCTCTTGCTGATCTTTGTTTATTATGCCTTCGAATACTACCTTCTTTGAAAATCAAAGTCAAATTTACCAAGATGAGCATTCAACAGGAAGGCTGGTGTCACATCTCCCAAAGTATCGAGAACAGTCTGTCTAAATGAGATGTCGTCCCCCAAAATAAGTTTCCCTGCTCTGAATAAGGTCTTTATCTTTGGTGTGGGACCCTCCATAATAAAATAAGAGACCTGCCAGTTGAACGGAGCCAATATTTTATCACGTTTGGTAGTCGGTCGACACTGGCGCTTTCCTTTCATGTTGAATAATGCAGGCATCCAGGTTTGGCGCTTTTCTCTTGTACCTGCATTTTCTTTCAACTTTTGCCCTTTGCATCGTCCCCTCCCTTTTATGAAAATTCAGCCACTAGTTTTTTTTTTTTAACACACAGATTTTATTGATTTTAGAGAACTAGTCCGACATACATATATATCATCCAATACACAGTGTTAGCATCCTGGATGTACATCTATGTATTATATCAGAGTTATAACACTGTGCGTACAGTCCTAGAATATCGGCCAACCAAACAGTACCCTCCCACCACCCCACAGCAATTAACTATCTAACTCCCTCCCCCGGATCACTTCTGTAGTATCACGACTTATAGATATCGGGTCATGCACAACTTTCCCACTATGTTAAACATTCAATTTACACCTCCACACATTATGATTCTGTAGGGTTCCTGCGGGGTCTGTGCCTGTTGGGTACTCAGCATATCTAAAGGCTTATATACTGTGTGTTGTTTAATGCAGGGAAGGTTCCGCAGAGACAAACAATTCAAGTAGAGCATCCCACTCTAAGGAACTCGGATTCTTCATCAATCCTCTATTTTCTTCTCTCCTAATTGCCATGCTTTCAGCTCTGCCCCATCAAACTACCTCTTCGTGCCAGGCCAGTGCCGATGGAGGCTTTGCAGATTTCCATCTCATTGTGATTGAGCGTTTCGCCAATATTAGTGCCAGATTGGCAAATCTAGTGTGCATTCCTTGTGTTTTGCGCTTTTTGCCTAGTCCCAGGATGCAGCGCTCTACTGAGTCTCCCCCAGCCTCAGGTGAGGATTCATTGAGGAGTTAATGTACCGTCTCCCAGAAGGGTATTAGGTGTGGACATGACCATATCATGTGCAATAGGTTAGCCGACTACATGTGACATCTAGGACACGAATCTGCTGCATCAGGGAACATTTTGCTCAGTTTGTAAGGTGTCAGGTATGCTCTGTGTACCAGCATGAGTTGTATCATCTTGTATCAACTTGGGGTTCCCGGATACTTTTTTGGGGTGTTCGAGCACTCTTTCCCATTCCTTGTCCGATATTTTGTGTCCAATATCTCTAGCCCATTTATCCCGGAGTTCTAGTAGTGGTATAGCTGTATGGCTACGGATACTTCTGTATAACCATCTGGTCAGATGTCCCCCAGTACCCATTAATTACAGCATGTGTACTAGTTCGTGTGTCTTGGGCTCCGTACCATCAGGCGACCAGGTACGTCTCACATATCTGGTAATACTAGCTTGGAGGATGTATAATGTATTGAACTCCTTGCTCTCTCACAAATGTGTCATGGTCCATGAGCATATGATCTGCGAACAGCATCCCAACCGTATTCACTCCCTCATTTGCCCACTTACTCAGGCATCTTGTTGATACTACTCTAGACGATGCAGGAATCCCCAGTAGCGGGACATTAGAGGCGTAAGGAATCAGCTCCCCAGTGTACCTTATAGCCCTTTTCCAGTATGTGACAGCCACTTTCAGAAGTGGTGGTGCCATCAAAAGAGATCTCTTCCCTGGTAGCAGTAGGCTATGGAGCAATCCCCTTTCCAAATCCTTTTTGGACATCCCTATTTCTTGCAAATTATGGCGTGCTGTCCAGTAGGAGAGCCACTGGAGTTGGCTGGCATAGCAGTATGCCTGGAAATCAGGAACCCCCAGACCCCCTCGGCCTGTATCTAGCTGCAATTTCTTGAGCCACGCCCTTTGCCCCAGATTAATTCAGAAAGCAGTGTGTTTAGTATTTTGAATATGTGTGCTGGGATTAATATCGGCAAATTAGTGAAATAGTACAGCAGTCTGGGTAACATAACCATTTTGGAAATGGCCACCCTGCCTGCTACAGAGAGTGGCAGTGATGTCCAAAACGCTATCTGGGATTTAAGTGCCTTAATCGTGCGTCCCAAGTTACCATCTAACATATCCTGTGGTTCCCTATATATTTGAATGGCAAGATATTTAAATGTGGTATGTGCCACGGGAAACATCCAATGTCCAAAATGAACGGGTTCTGTACGAGCCGAATCCTTAAAATAATAAGCATATGATTTGGATTCATTGATCGACAGGCCAGAAAGTGCCTGGAATTGTCGGAACACCGTGGGGAGGGGCTCATTGGGACCCCGGAGATTATTGAGATAAAGTATGATGTCATCCATATACGCGGAGATAGTGTGAGTCACGGTTCCTAGCGTGATACCTCTTTCTATTGCCACCGCATGTATCTTAATGGCTAGTGGTTCGAGCGCCAAGACAAATAGCAGGGGCGAGAGAGGGCATCCCTGCCGTGTACCTCTAGCTATAGGATAGGGCGTGGAGTTATGGGCTCCTGTTCGGGCCCGGGCCGTTGGGTCCGTATATAATAACCTGACCCAGTTCACATATTCTTCTGGTATTCCGAATAGTGGTAGAGCTCTTAACATATAGCACCAATGTAGTGTGTCGAATGCCTGTCTCATATCCAGTGAGTTACAGCCCGCCTCTGTATCGTCCGTTGGCGTCAAGGTGAGTATCTGATGTAGTCGCCTGGTATTTAGGGACGTACTCCTGCCCGGTACAAAGCCACACTGGTCTATGTGTATCAGTTGTGCGAGATATGGGTGTAACCTACGGGCCAGAATGTTGCTGAGGATCTTATAATGAATGAATGAATGAATGAATTTGTACTTGTAAAGCGCACTGCTACCCTGAGGCATCCTGGCGCTGAACGCATACCGCTGTGGAACCCTTCCTGGCTTTTCCCTGTGAAATGTCCACTCCTGGGCACCCCCAAGGTGAAGCCAGGCATCCCAGCGCTGGTGGGGCCGTTGTGGAGATTAAGCAAGCTATTGCCCAGAGTTGCAGAGTGGGACCCATGATTAGAATAGGCACCAAGGCGAGAATTATCAGGTCCGAGGAAGTTGAGCCCAAGACCCGCCGAGGCGGGAATTGAACCCTGGTCCCGGGCCAGATCTCTGCATCAGGGTCTGCCGCTCTAATCATTGAGCCACACTTCTCCATGTTCAAAAGAGAAAGGGGGCGATAACTCGACATATCACTGGGTCTCTACCTGGTTTTAATAGAGATGCAACTAAAGCCTGTCGTGCAGTGGGGGGGGAGGGTGTAAGGATCCGATCTCTAGCGCTGCGCTATATAATTTTTCTAGGTGTGGGACTAACTGTGATGAGAAGGTCTCGTTAAACTCCACAGGCAGGCCATCGAGCCCCGGAGTCTTGTTACGTGGGAGATCTTTTATTGCCAAACGGATTTCGGCTCTTGTTATGGGCTTTGCTAGCTCCTTTTTCTGGGCAGTCAGAAGCTGGGTGATGTCCAGACCCTCAAGAAAGTCGAGAAGTTCCTCTTCTAGTAATTCTACAGGTGCTGTGTACAATCCCTCATAATATTGACAAAATGCCATATTGGTTTCTAGCTGTGTAGTTGCCGTACCACCGCCTGGTATATGAACCTCTTGTGTCGGGGTGTTAGTCGGTACATCCCGTATGATTCTTGCTAGTAGCGAACCAGCCCTATCTGCTCCAGCCTGCTGTTTCTGTGTGTAAGTTTTGTAGTCTATTGTACGCAGCTGCTCCAGGAGTTCTGCATATTTTATATTTTCTTCCTGCAATGCCGCCTTTTTTGTGTCGTCTTGCACTGCCGCCCGTTCAAGCCCACCTAATTGTTCCTCAACTTCCTGCAGCTCTCTGTACACAATAGCACGGGCTCCCACCCTAGTACTAGTGGCCACCCCCCGAATAACCATCAGGAAAGCCTCCCATTCCACCTGTCGGGAGCCTGCAGTATCAGTATTTTCTATAAAGTAGTGGGATATGGCCGTAGAGAGGGTGTCGCGGAACACTGAATCTTCAAGGGCTACAGCCTCCACGTCGGCACTGGCGTAGGGATTTTCCCCCAGTCGAACTCTACTTCCAAAGGGTTATGATCCGATAGCGTTTTCCCCAGGTAAGTAGTGTGGGTGATGTTGGCGATTTAACGGCATGGTGAAGAATATCCTATCAATGCGTGTATGGAGCATATGTGGAGGTGAGTAGAACGAATACTCCCGATTTGTCTGGTTGCGTATACGCCAGGTGTCCCCAAGCGACCACCCTGCCGCCCAACTTTCCAGTGCTTCTGCTTGCTTCCTGCTGCTAGCCCCCGATATAGGAGGGTGGGAGCGATCCATATCTATATTCAGTACTGCATTATAATCGCCACCGACTATCCAGGGGTACCCCTCCCAGTCTGCCAACACTGCATTTAGTGCTCCCCAGAACTTATCCTGGTCTGTGTTGGGAGCATATATGCTACCGAGCACTAAGTGTTCACATCTAAGGTGCCACGGAGCAATACATATCTGCCATTAATATCAATTCTCTGCTCTAGGACCACTAACGGGGTGTCGTTCCTCACCCATATAGCGGCTCACTTCGCAAATGCGAAATAAGAGGTACAGTATAATTGCCCCCAACATTTTTTCTTTAACTTGTCGGCTTTAGAGCAAGTGAGATGCGTCTCCTGTATCAGTGCAATGTGAGCCTTCCTCCTATTCAATTGAGCGTAGATCCTGTGCCTCTTGTGTATAGACCCCATCCCCCTAACGTTCCAGGTCAAAATCTTGTACCTCCCGGTGTGTGCCATGAGGTGTCGTGAGGTGTTATAGGTATGCTGTGCATGTGCGTCCCCATGTAGCTAGCACTGCATTGGCGTGAAGTGAGTCTACCTAAAACAGTATCTAACACCAATGCATGGTTCCCCCTCTGAACAGTAGAGGACCAAACAATAACACTAAGAACAATTAAAAGGTCTAACATTTGGTATATTATTGCAGTTGCAATGGGGGGGGGAAACCCTAGGCGGTTATAGATATAAGGGTGCAATACACTGCAATAATCGTCATAACCAAACCAGCACGGGCCGGTACATAACATGGGTCTAAGTATTAGTGATACAGTGTGTGCAATATGGCACGATACAACTACATTGCTTATTACAAATCAATTCAAGTCAATATAGTTCTCTCCTGGACACCATACAAACCCATTACTTCAGCCCAAGTAGTCATTTACAGTCTGTGGAGTGATCGAGGGAAAGAGGGCCAGACTGTTGTCGGAGTCTGAGTGTATCGTAGAGTCCTCTGATGAGTCAAGCGACCCCGCTAACGAGCGTGCATCTTGATCATCCAGTGCCGCCGGCGCTAATATCCCAGATTTCTGACCCTCTAGTATTTGCTCCGGAGAGGGGTTCGTTGCTGCTTCCTGCCAGGACGGCGTCTTGCGGTCCGGTTTGCCTCGCCCTGTCCTTAGCCATTTGCGCTGCTTCAGTGTCACAGCTTGTGGAGCGTTTTGGGATGGGCCCGACGAGACTGTTATTTCTATCCATTCCTCCACCTCCTCTGGGCTGTCAAAGAAAAGGGATTTTTGTTCATGTATCACCTTTAGTTTAGCTGGGAAGAGGAGAGAATTCTTCAAATTATAACCTCTGAGTCGTTTTTTAACGCCCTGCAACAATGCTCTCATTTTTTGCACTGTCATTGTAAAGTCTGGGTACAGAGATATGCGCTTGTTCTCGAACTGAATCGGGGCCCTCTCCCGGGCTGCTCGGAGCAGAGTGTCTCGGTCTTTGAAATTAAGAATACGTGCTATCATTGGCCTGGGCGGGGCACCAGGGGGTGGGGGCCTCGGTGGTATCCTATGCGCTCTTTCAACGCTAAAGAATTCAGGCGCAATCATGTCTTTTAGCCATTTCTCTATGTATTGAGTGGGGTTGGACCCCTCACTTCGTTCCGGTAGTCCCACTATCCGTACGTTGTTGCGCCGAGCCCTCCCCTCCGCATCATCCACTCTGTCCTGCAGCCCGAGAGTTGTTGATGCAGTTGTTCAATTTGCGCGGAGTGTGTTTTGTGTTGCGGCAATATCTCTGCTATGTGCATTTTGCTGGTGCGGACTGTTTCCGCCAGTTTAGTGTGGTCCGCCTTTTGCAAAGTAAAACCTGAAGTAAGTGCACTCACTTGTTGCTCGATGGCCTTCCTGGAGTCACGCACCTCCTGCAATATTAGGTCTAGTTCGTCTACATTGACTCCCTCAGCTGTTGGTGGAACACAGCTTAGGTCAGCGGCGCTGAGGACATCCTCCTGCTCGTGGTGATCAGCCCCTCCTGTGCCCAGGGGCTCCATTTGCTTCCCTCTGGTGCGCCCCATTTTTACACTCCAGGTCTGTGTGTCGTAAGTTCTGCTGGGCGCGAGTCCACTGCACCAGTATCACCCCCACACTTTATGCACACCCACTCAGAGGTGGAACATACACCATGGGCTTTAGCAGACACCACCTGGCTTCATTCACAGTCTCCTAGCCTCCTCGCAGAGTATTAAAACCACTATATGCACAGTAGGGTGTCGTAGGCCAGGCAGTGCGACAGACAGCATATGCACGATCTGGGCAGAGTAGTGATCAGACTGGGCCCATCCGGGCCTTTTACTCATGGTTCACTTGCACCAGATTCCGGTGGCCCTTTTATATGCGGGAAGGGGGAGACTAGCGGTGTATCTGGGGCCTGTTCCGGCAGTATACACAGCTGTAGCTGCTCAGAGCGCACTCACGCCCCCAGTGTTCCGCTCGTTCCCGTCACTGAGCCAGGGCCTCCTTATTTCCTGATGTAGATCTGTGCACCCGATGCAACGCAGTACACGCTGAGCTCAGTGGGGAGTAGCTAATCCGTAGTAACGGCCGCTGGCTCCTCAGCCCTTGCCGTTTCCCCCAAATCGCGATCGTCAGCAGCGATACAGGAACGCGGTAGCGGAGTGGATCGGGGCCGCCAATTAAGCCAGCTCCCCCTCAGTTGCTGTCCGGGCCCAGTGTCCGTCCTAGATACCACCCGGCTCTCTCACTTCGAGCCCGCCAGCATGGATGATTCAAAAAGAGCGGCGTGGATCGCACTCCAGGCCATCGCCGCTGACTTGTGCTGCTGCCTTTCTCCAACGCTCGGGGAGCGAGGACGCGCACAGCGGCCCTGCCTACCTTGCAGCCAAGGCCACCGCCCCAGCGCCGTCTCCACCGATCCCAGGTTTCAAGGCAAGCGCACACTCCTCAGCACTTCAGTGTCCCACTGGAGTGTCCGGGGTCCCATCGTGCCACGTAGAGGGTCGGATGGCCAGCAACAGCGCGGTAAATACCAGGATTCCAGGCCTGACTCGGAGCTTGGTTAAAACAGATCCGCCATGCTTGGCGGTTAACCACGCCCCCCAAAATTCAGCCACTAGTTAATGTCCTCAATATTTGTTTGTTTATTATATTTTTTTTAATCGGTGTGTTGCTACAAAGGAGCATTCCACACAGAGGTGACCGTAAAGGTGTTATGGACTTTATTTCTCGTAGAGCTATTCAAATGGTCACAGGTTTGAATGCCGATGAGTCAACTCATCATCCTTTCTAGGCTGATATGGAGTACTATAAATCTCTTTTATTCAGCTCCAGGAACCCAGAAATGAATGTGCATTTTCACAAATATATGTTAAGTATGTCAGTATTACCTAATGTTTTAGTTTGTTTGCATATCAGTGATGTGAGGATTAATACTATTTTTTTTTCTTGGTGTAGCCGACATGTCAGAGAAACAGCCTCATATGGCCAGAAGATACCCTATAATTTTAAATTTGAACACAAGACAGAAGCACCCAATAAACCCATGAAGATTAAGCTTATAATTTAAAACGTTGCCATCTCTGCCTAGGTAGACGTTTTTATTTCAATAGCAAAACAGATCTTAAGTTCAGCAATTTAAAAAAAAAATTTTTTAACTAACAATGGTACCAGATAGTGATAACTGGTAACTGAGGTTTGGGAGAAGACGTGCTGGTTACAGTGTACAAGAAGAACTTGTGAGCATCGATAAAACTTTAGACTGCTTGAGGCACAGCCGTGCAGCATGTTTTAAAGCATGATAAGCTTTTTCTGAATTAGTCTACGTGCAGCTATCGCATTTGCTACTTCGTAGTTTGCAAAGCTGGGTTGGGTGAGTTTTTATGGAGCAAATCATAATGGGTAAGCTAGATTTTACTGTTCTTCAAAAACAAGGCAGTAAGCAAAAGTCTTAAATATCATATGGCTACTACAATTACTTTTGGAAAAGACCTTGAAGATTGGGGTTGTCACACAATTACAGGTCTGCGGTGCACCAAAACCTCATGGCCTACTATTGATCATTGTGCAAGTCTAGGTGTGGAAACAGTGACTTTGTAGCTTGCTGGATAATGACGACTGGGCCCGATTCAGAAACATTCTGCTGTGACTTATGTTTTAGAGTACTTTTGGCTTATTGTTGACTAAGCCAGGAGTACTCCTGACTTGCCCCTGCAATACAGGAGTAAGTTAAGAGTACCTGCTACAAGGGCAAGTCACACCCACTAAGCAAAATCTTTATTGATCAAGTCTATTTAGTAGCTGAACACTCAATGGAAAAATAGGTCCAGCCATGCGTGTCGTGTTTTTGGTCTAAGATTGTCATTGAGTTATGGCGGTTGGTTCATAGTTGCCGGTCCTCACAGCTTTCTAGCGTCCATAGGTGGCAGGATTGTGTATGTTTTATATCGGTGCCTAATTTAGTGAAATAGTATCTCCATCGCGTTAAAGCAGTGTCCAGTCTTGAAATGGAATATTTCCAACTGAGCATTGGGAAGATCAGTAACCATTGGAATTCTGTACTGCCCTGCACTTTGGCCAAGCTCAGTCTTTTTATAGCTGATGTTCCCACTCTTATAACATATTTATTAAGGCTAGGAATATACTTTCCATAGTGATTGCAAATTTGATGCATGCAGTTAGATGTATGAGACTGCCAGCCAAGGCCCTTTAAAAACATTTCTGATTCAGGAACAAAGGCAAAACTTTTTGAATGGTTTACATGTGCTTGTCATTCAAGTTTGTAAACAGGAGGTCATGTATGAACGTTAAAGATAGTACTGCTAAAACATAATAGAGCTAGTGCTGCTAAAACTGCTGCTTGTGGTGCACAGGATCAACACCCATGCAATTTTCAAGTGTGTTCTAGCTAAGCCTCAAACTGGAAGGTTTCCCTGATCAGGTTAATGCTTTTGCATAAAAGATCTGTCAATTTATGGTGTTGTCTACTGCGGCTGCCACATTGATATCCAAAGAAAATGATTTCTGACATATTTCAAATCCTATCAAAACAGGATTTGTAAAGCGCAGCTAATCACCCGTGAGGGTGTCCAGGCGCTGCTTCAGTACATGGTTCAATCAGTACAATATATACATACAACCCCTTGACAAAATAACAGCCAGCATATTTAACAAATGCTTAAGGTGCATTATGTCTCCTCATTTGTTGTTCTAAGGGAAATCCATTTTCAGTGGGAGATTGTGTTTCCTTACAATTTAAGGGTGACAGTTTTGTTTGACTTCTAGCCATCAGTCATGTGCCCATGGTTCGAAATTGGATGCAGTCTTGTAGCGCATACTCACTGTTTACATGCATCCTAGTTCTGCATCTGGCGGTAGCCCAGAAGTTGCTTCCATTCCTGAGTCCCACATATTGTCAAGTTGTGGTTGGCCCTTCAGTGATTAAGTACCACTCAACAATTCTTGTAGCACTTTCCTGTGGTTATTTCTTCATGTAGTGTGAGATGAACAGTGTCAAGCAGCCCGTTACTACCTCCTAATCAAACACACTGGCTGAGAGCAGTAAAGTAGAAGGAAAATACTTTTTAGGTTAAATAAAATAAATAATAAATCCGTATTTGTAAAGCGCAAACTACTCCCCCTTACAAGTCTCAAGGCGCTGGGGGTCGTCGTGGAAATTAAGTGAGCTATTGCCCAGAGTCACATGGTGCTGAGCTGCCGCCGGAGATCGAACCATGAGCCCTGTGCTCCGAAGTCAGCTGCCCTGGCCGCTGCACCACACCTCTCCACTTGAGTAGGTTGAGCCTACTAGAGAGCGCATGCACTGGCTATTGTGAGGCATATTGTGACTTACTAAGAATATGGAGGGGCTTGGAAGCCTACCCATTGCTTGCCATTGGTTGGCTTTCTAGTCACTCATTTGTCTGCTTCTTATGCATGTCCCAAGCGTATCAGTCTTATGTTTGTCCCTTCTGTGGTGCATTCCTGCTTTACCCTCTCTTTTATTGGCTGTAATCTCTGCTTTCACTGCTTGTATTTCAACCACTATTTTTTTCTTCTATTGAGTACTTCACGAGTGTTGACAAGCTGTCTCCCACATGTACTACTCTCCCTATGCACTCTGTGTTGCTCTCTGTTGCCATAGTGCTTCTCCCCGCCCCTTCGTGTTTTCTCCCCACCTGCGTCGTCCTTCTCCCCCTTTATTGTTCGGCTCCCCACCCACACCCTCGTATTGCTTTACCCCAATACCCATGTTGCTTTTCTACCTCTCCCACCCTCCTCGTGTTGCATTGATGTTGGCCCCTCCCTCCCTGTGTTGCTTTGGCGGCCCCCTCACTCCATTGTATTGCTTTAGCGTCCTCCCCCCACCCCCACCCCACCCTCCATCATATTGCTTAGGCACCCCCTTGGGTTGCTTCTGTGTTTCCTTTCCTCCTCTGTGTTGGTTCTGCCGCCCCCATCCCCCACTATTTCCCTGAACCCCACCAATGCTTGTTCTCAACTAAGGTCCTCTATTTGTGCTCTGCTGTATGAATAGTCCAAAGTGTGAGTGTTCTTGTGCCAGCTGTATGTGCTATAGATGCCGTTGTGAACTCACCGCTTGTCGTCATTATACCTTATTTCCAGTGCTGGGCACGTGTGGTATTCCTATTGTTTTAATACGCTTTCCTGTCACTTTACAAGTTGATCAAGACCAGAAATTACTTTTTCAAACACTTTTAGAAAAAGCAAGCATTTCAAAGGAAAAATGAAGAATCTATCTGTGATACTAGCATAATAATGTGACGCAGCTGACATTAATGGAAAGATATGTTGTGTTCAAATTAATATAGCCCAAAAATTGCATGTCTTTTTAGTACACTTTTTATATAATGTATTGATGCTGTTTTCGAGTGCGCCACAAGATTATTACGTGCTCCAGGCTTTCTCCGAAAGGTAGCTGATGATTATCAGACCTTTTTCATTGAATTAGTTTAGGTTTTGTGATGCATTAGTGTTAGAAGGTGGTTCTGACACTCTGAGCCGCCCGGATTTTTCGCTTTTTGAGCACCTATTTGTTGAGCTTTTACTGTGGGAGAGCCTCATAAATTGGGACTCACCCACAGTGAACTCATGATGAAAGACTGCATGTGGATTTTACTGGTGTCCCCCTAGCTTGACTAGGCCGCTGCGCAGCAGCTGGAGTAAGGGGCCCCGGGCTGGTTACATGCAGACACATGTGAACATGCGTGTGCACACATGTACGGGCTGCGCAGGGGAGATTCCTGGCATGCGCAGCCCAGGAGTAGCTTCAAAGTGAATGGTGTGGCAGGACTTATGCAGAATTGGGTGGTGACAGGGAATGGGCTTTATACAGTGGGAAGAAACATGCCAGGGAAAGTCAGTGTGCTTTACAGTGTTTATTCCATTATTCTCTGGGGTGTGGTCTGCTGAGGCAGAGGGTGCTGGAGCCTGACGCAATGGGCAGTTGGAAGGAGGAGCCCCCTGACTGTCCCAGGATCCTGAACAGCGCCAGGAGAAGAGACCAGGACCTGTGCGCAGATGCAGGGGCCTCTGCGCAGGGAGAAGAGAGGCCCAGGTGAAAGGCTGGCGCAGGGAGCCAGTGAAGACAGCTCCCTGCTGAATCCCCCCTCTGAGAGGCCCAGAGGGTGAAGGAGAGTGCTCCCAGTGGCTGGGGAGCGCCACCAGGAGCAAGAAGAGGCCAAAAGCAGGAAGATCGGACCCCTGGGGGCTGAGATATGCCCCCCAGAAGGTAAGCGACCTTTGACCTGTGGCCAACCGACAACGAAGCGCGTGGGGCTCCGCCGCCGGTTCAGAGAATGCCCCCGGGGTGGGTCGGGTCCCGGGGGCTGCCCCCCAAAGAAGAAAAGTCAGGAAGCGCCGTCACGCTTCCCGTGAAAAATGTCCCTGGGGGGTGCGCAGCCCAGGAGTAGTTACAAAGTGAATGGTGTGGCAGGACTAATGCCGAATTGGGTGGTGACCGGGAATGGGCTTTATACAGTGGGAAGAAACATGCCAGGGAAAGTCAGTGTGCTTTACAGTGTTTATTCCATTATTCTCTTATGGGGATAGGGAGCACATGGGCTAGTTTTACTTTCCTAGGGCCTACAAATTCCAGACACGCACCAAAGTCCACTGTAACCTATGTGAGAAGAAGTATTCTGCAGAGTCCAAAGTCATATTTGTACTGCTTTTGGGTCATCCAGAAATGTTATATTTCTCTGAGTCAGCTCATAACCAGGGCCTGGCTGGGGGCTGACCCCAGCAGCCTGGACTGATGACCTTCCCTCCAAAGAGAGAAGATGGGTGGAGCTACAGGCTAATCCATCAGCAGCTGTCACTGGGTGCCAGGCACCTCGATGCACAAGGGAGAAGGCAGCTCTGGGGGGGAAGGGGCTTTCAGAGACCATGTGGCAGGAGACCCTGGACGACGCCATCTTGAACCAACCCAGAGGCCTGGGCAGGAAGGAGAGAGCAGGGGCAGTGAAGTGATGTGACGCTGTTTGATAGGACAAACAGAGACGTCCTGCCAGCCCCCTCCCCATTCTCTTAAAAAGTGTTTGCACAGGAAGAGAAGCTCTCTCTGGGGTGTGGTCTGCGGAGGCAGAGGGTGCTGGAGCCTAGCGCAATGGGCAGTTGGAAGGAGGAGCCCCCTGACTGTCCCAGGATCCTGAACAGCGCCAGGAGAAGAGACCAGGACCAGTGCGCAGAAGCAGGGGCATCTGCGCAGGGAGAAGAGAGGCCCAGGAGGAGAGCCAGGCGAAAGGCTGGCGCAGGGAGCCAGTGAAGACAGCTCCCTGCTGAATCCCCCCTCTGAGAGGCCCAGAGGGTGAAGGAGAGTGCTCCCAGTGGCTGGGGAGCGCCACCAGGAGCAAGAAGAGGTCAAAAGCAGGAAGATCGGACCCCTGGGGGCTGAGATATGCCCCCCAGAAGGTAGGTGACCTTTGGCCAACCAACGACGAAGCGCGTGGGGCTCCGCCGCCGGTTCAGAGAATGCCCCCGGGGTGGGTCAGGTCCCGGGGGCTGCCCCCCAAAGAAGAAAAGTCAGGGAGCGCCGTCGCGCTCCCCGTGAAAAATGCCCCCGCGGGGTGCCAGGAGCCCACCCTGGCCCTCGCCGAAACCGGAGGCAGGGAAGCGCCGTCGCGCCCCCCCTGGGAATGGGGAGAGGGGCCTGGGATCCCAACTCCGGGCCCCGCCGAAGCCGGGGAGCGCCGTCACGCTCCCCGTGAAGATTTCCCCCAGGGGGTGCCAGGAGCCCACCCTGGCCCCCGACGAAGAAGTGAGGGACGGGGAGCACCGTCGCGCTCCCCGCGAAGGTGAGCAGAGGGGCCCGGGACCCCATCTCCGGGCCCCGAAGTGGAAGAAGGCGGGTGGGAAGTGCCATTGCACTCCCTCCAGGGCCGGAGGAGCCGGCGAAGGCCTGCGCGTCTGCCCGCCGGAGTGGGCAGACCAGAACTGCGGCGCTGGCTCCCGCGGCAGCACGTGAGGGTGCTGGCCGGGTGGGGAGCCGGCGGGGGCAGCCGGGGGTGGGCTCCCCGGGCTGCCCTCCAACAAAGAGGCAGGCGGGGGCCCCCAAAACCAAAGAGTAGTCACCCGGGCCCCCGAAAATCAGAGAGCAGCGGCCGGGGGTGGGCTCCCCGAGCCGAGAACACTTACCTGGGGGTCCGGGTGGGACCGGGCCCCCCAATGAGCCTGGCGATGCGGGAGGGCCCGGGTGGGACCGGGCCCCCGCGAAGGGATGCATGTTGTGCGGCTCTCCCCGGCACAGCGGGAGAGCCGCTGTTCTGATATTCACGAGGGCGGGAGAGAATCGCCCATAATTCTTTGCAGGCCCGGATTGGCCTGCAAGGAAAAACGGATGGTTCTCGGCTCGTGGTGGCCCCAGAAGGACGGTGTCACCACCGCATGTGTGACAGGGTGCAGGGGGCGCTGCAGGAGCAACGCAGGCTCCCCCAGCACAACATGAAGAAGTCCCTCCCTAAGTCTCATGGGGACCAAGAAGAATAACCCCTCAAGGGCTCAGCAAGGAGTCATCTGTATCCTCATGGCTGGAACTTTTGTTCTACAGCTGGGGGTGCTTAAGAGACTGCCTCAAAGAGTGAAATGCTGAGCTGGGGATGTCTGGAGAAGGGCATCCCCTGGAGGTGAAGAGGTGTAATTGCACCCGTAGTGCATTTACTAATGTTATTTCTTTCAGAGGGACTGAAGGTCACATGTGTAATGTGAAGTTCCTGGGTAAGGTGATCTCATAAGCAAAATGGGGTTATGTTGCTCGACATTCCTGCTAGGGTGTCAGGGCTGTATATGCTTAATCCTGTGAGTTCATCTGTGATGCCTTTAGGGGCTGTAATTGCAACGCATTCTAATGACCAACAAATGTGATGAGTACTGTCATTCTAAAGTGATGCTTAAGCATGTATTCTGGCCGCTGCGCTTAGGTGAAGAACCCAGACTGCTAGCCCTTAA
Organism: Calotriton arnoldi; assembly: GCA_963921515.1. Taxonomy (NCBI): domain Eukaryota; kingdom Metazoa; phylum Chordata; class Amphibia; order Caudata; family Salamandridae; genus Calotriton; species Calotriton arnoldi. Next base: position 1,604,303 of record CAWUFW010003310.1, on the reverse strand, counting down.
GATGTAGAGGTGTATACTTCATGGTCAGTAGGAAATGCTCAGTCAGGGTTGTGTGTCACCAGGGCAGGTGTGCCTATTTTAAATGCTTGTTGAGGTAATTGGGTGGGTCGCCACTGGGATGATGCCAGTGCGCAGGGCCCTCGCTCCAGGTAATGTTCAACTAACTGCATTTGGGGGCAAGATGATGTGCATACATGGGAGTGGTGGTACTAGAACCCACCCCCCCTGCGGGAGGGGTGGAGATGTTATGCAATGTCACAAAGTAATTCCAACAGCTTATGTATATTTGTAAATTGGTGCATAGTATTGAGTAGTGTGTGTGTTTAATAAATGTACTCTTACTTTTATAAAGCAAAGTACAGACTGGACAATCAATTATTGAGTGTTATTGCTGCGTACTGGTAAATGGCGATTACTAGCCTACACCACCTCCCTTGAGTAAGCCTCAGACTGCTCTGCAACGCTACCCTCTGAGAGTCAGGCGCTACAATTGGGTGTTTGGTTCCCAGTGAAGGACAAATATAGTCATGTTATTTGTGCAGGCCTCACAGATACTGCCTCGGTTTCCAACAATTAGGTAGTCTGATTTATTAATTAAGTACTCAATGGCACACTATACATTGAAAAGGCACTGCACATTGTAAACCCTGGTTATTGACGACTATTAACCACAATGCAAAATTACAGTAAGCATGTTGAAACTATAAAAATAAGACAAATTCATCCCTCATTTACTTGCACATCTCAGAAAGAAGCTGCAAAAATAATCAAGAAACCTGCATCATGTCACTCCTGCCGTAAGCAATATAGGTTTTTTTCATTGCATCACCGACTGGTGCAGTTAGTAAAGGCAATATTTCAATAACATTATTTTTATTCATCATATAATTTTTTTTTAGGTTGCAGACTTGCCCTATTTGGTCATAAATTGCATTTCCAGTGTTTATTAAATAGCACAAAAGCCCAACCATGGGTGTGTGTGGCCTTTCACCAGTGGCACATGAAGTAACAGTAGATGTTGTAGTACCCAGGATAATGTGCTGCATGGCTAAACACTATATAGGTCCCAAAGGCGAGACCTATTGGCTATGCCAATGCTTGTTATAAATTGGTGTGGATCTCCTTATTGAGTCGTGTGCATCATTTATTGACTATTGTGTGTATTTGCAGATGTCGGACACTCCTCTCTAATAAGCCTAAGTCTGCTCGACCACACTACACCCCTAGAAGGGCACCTTGAAATTGATAGAGCAAACCCCTGTCCACTAGTTGGGGAAGACCTGGACTCTTTGCACAATATACCTCTTTTTGGTATATTGTATCAAGAGCCAGCTTCTTACAAGCAGTTCGAAACAAAAACTTTAAAATAATAAAATGTAATTTAAACAGGGTGGAATGAATAATTGCTTCTTTGACATGAAAATGTCAATTCATATGCTCTTTTTGCAACAGCTGAAAGACATAGATAAAGAATGACAAACATACTGCATCTCTTTTTAAGGACTGGTATCTTGAATCCTAAAGAGTCCCCTACTAACACACATACACAGTAAATATGAAAGGTTCTATACTGTTCTCAGTCTTACTATTGACGTATTTTCATCGGTCCAGTATTGTGAACGGAGGGTAAATCTGAAACTGAAAACAAAAAAATGAATAGATGTGTAAGCTTATGTTCTGTTGAGTGCAAACAATTTCACTCTAGGAGTAAAGGATGGTTAAAAAGACCGCATTAATAAATTGGAGTGTGCTTCCGTGCAAGACAAAATCACAAATTGTCATTTCTACGCTGCTTGGGGAAGCTGTACCATGTGCCCTGTTCATATTTCTTTTTCTGGTTAGCTGTCTTCTTTCTCATGAGCTCTACAGTCGTGTTAAGTGTGCTCCAGGTACTCCATGTTTTTACTTTTCTGTTTGTCATCAGAGTGCCAGCAGAAGGTAAGATTAGTGTTGAGAGTAAGACCAAATAATTTCAATATTTATTGTCATAGCAGCAAGCTCTGGGGGTGGGCCATGAGCTACAGGCTGTCTTACACAGGTCCAGGTATAAGGGGGATTCAACGCCTACATTTTATCAGGATTCAAATGCTAAAGGTTATTGATCAAACATGCGACTGAAGTAAGACATTCCAAAAGTTTAAGGGGGATATCAGAGTTACTACCTTATTGCTGTATCAGGAATTGAATATCAACAGCATAGTTTAAACAAAAATGTGAGTAAGACCTCCGACCCTTGGTCTAGGTCCACTCTCTCCCCAGAAGCTCCGCTGTGCCGTCTCTTGCCTCCAGACCCCGACCTCCTCCTTGGGAGGTTCGAGGCTGCTGCCCGCTCCTGCGCCTGCTGCCCGCTCCAACTGGGACCAGACTGCCTGCAACCACCGTAACCTTTCTCAGCCGGTTTTTTTTCTTAATTTTTCCATGTTGTGCCACTGTTATTGTGCCCATCTGTGTCTTGCTCTAATTCTACCACTGTTTTTATTTTCTCGTGCCTGCCTGTTCCTTTCACCTTTTGCCGCTGCGGCCCCTCACCCGCGGAATTCCCCCGCTCCCGCCTCCCAGCCTCTCCTCCCTCCCACCTCCCCTACTTGATGGCGGCCGCTGCGCGCTCGTGCCGCCAGCGCGCCAAAGGCAAGCCCGTCTGCGCCCGTCCGCGACCCGACCGCGGCCAGCGCCAGGAACCCTGGACCTCCCACTACCCATCGCTACGACACCACCACCCTCCTCGAACTCAACCCTGGAAGACCTAGAGAATGCCAACAGGCCTCGCCGAACACGACCCACAGCCAGTTCTCCTGCCTCCACTGCCGCCAGACCCTCACCGCCACCCCGGCCTCCAACACTGCCGACGCCAGCACCGGCGACACCCTAAAATGCATCCTCCTCAACGTACGCTCCGTACACAAACACACCATGGAAATCTGGAACCTACTCGACTCTCTCTCGCCCAACATCGCCTTCTTCACAGAGACCTGTCCGCCCCCGACATCAGCACCGCCATCCCAGACGGATACAAAATCCAGAGGAAAAACCGCCCCAACCACCCAGGAGGGGGCCTCGCCATCGCCCACAAGAGCACCCTCCGCCTCACCACCTCCAGCGAACTCTTCCCCTCTGCCGAACACCTGCACTTCCAGATCCAGACCAACCCCAAAGCCACACTCCGAGGAACCCTCATCTACAGACCCCCCGGCCCCTGAACATCCTTCGCCACCACCATCACCGACTTCATCGCACCCCACGCCATCGCCTCATTGGAGACCTGAACTTCCACCTCGACAACCCCAGGGACCCCCAACTCCACTATCCTTCGTGACAACCTCGCCAGCATCGGACTTAAACAACTCGTCAACACACCGACCCACAGAGCAGGACACACCCTCGACCCCATCTTCGCGGCAGGAAACCGCGTCCAATTCAGCCACACAACGCAGCCGCCATGGACCGACCACCACTGCGTACACTTCGCCATCAACAAACCCAAGGCACCCAAACCAGCCCCACGCCCACCTCGAAGGAACTGGAGCAAGTTTACCGACGAGCAACTTAACTCCACCCTCACCCGAGACAACCACACCTGGGCACCCGACGCAAACGACGCAGCCAGAGAACTCCACACCTGGATCTCCAACTGCGCAGACGAGCTCGCCCCGCTACGCAACCCGACAACGCCCCAGGAAAGCCGCCTGGTTCACCACTGCTCTCCAAGAAGCCAGACGCACCTGCAGACGCCTGGAGAAGAACTGGAGTAACACCAAGACAACCGAAAACCACACCACCTACAAGGACGCCATGACAGACTACCACAACCAGATCAGAGCCACCAAGAGGAACTTCATCCACAACAAAATCCTGGCCAACTCCAAGGAACTTTTCAGTGTCATTCAAGAATTCACCAACCCACGCAGCGAAGCCACAGACATTACCCCATCCCAAGACCTCTGCAACAAGCTTGGAACCTATTTCCACCTCAAGATCAAAAACCTCTACGACAACTTCATCGACCATCCACCAGGCGCCACAGATGGCCCCCTGCCCCCAGAAACACCAGCCAGCCCACCATCTCCAACTGGACACTGATCACAGCCGAAGACACCGCCTCTACCATGAAAAGCATCCACTCGGGGGCCCCCACCGACCCCTGCCCCCCTCACATCTACCACAGAGCCGCAGCCGCCATCGCACCCAAACTACAACGCACCATCAACACCACCTTCAAAACAGGCACCTTCCCAGACGACTGGAAGCGCGCAGAAGTCAGACCCCTGCTCAAGAAGCCCATAGCTGACCCCACCGACCTGAAGAACTATCGGCCCATCTCGCTCCTCCCCTTCGCAGCCAAAGTTGCAGAGAAAACAGACAACAGGAAACTGACACGATTCATTGAAGAGAACGCCGTCCTCGACCCGTCCCAATCCGGATTCTGAAGCAACCACAGCACAGAGACCGCCCTACTCGCCGCCACAGACATCCGCACCCTCCTGGACCAAGGCCACTCCGCAGCCCTCATCCTACTCGACCTATCAGCGGCCTTCGACACCGTCTCCCACCGCACACTAGTCGCCAGACTACACGACGCAGGCATACAAGGAACAGCCCTGGACTGGATCCGATCATTCCTCACCGGAAGAAGCCAAAGGATCAGACTCCCACCCTTCCTCTCCGACCCCATGAAAATCACCTGCGGAGTCCCACAGGGTTCATCACTGAGCCCCACCCTCTTCAACATCTACATGGCCCCCTCGCAGCCATCGTCCGACAACACGGCCTCAACATAGTATCCTACGCCGACGACACCCAGCTCATCCTCTCCCTCACCAAAGACCCCACCACTGCCAAACTCAACTTCCAGAAAGGAATGCAAGACGTCGCAGTCTGGATGACCAACAGCTGCCTGAAGCTCAACGCCGAGAAGACAGAAGTCCTCGTCCTCGGTACCACCCCTTCTGCATGGGACAGCACCTGGTGGCCGACCGCCCTCGGAAGCCCACCTCCCCCTCAGACCACGCCAAGAACCTCGGCATCGTACTCAACTCATCACTCATCATGAACCGACAGGTCAACGCCGTCACCTCCAGCTGCTTCAACACCCTCCGCATCCTCCGCAAGACCTTCAAGTGGATCCCCCCTGAGTCAAGGAAGACAGTCAACCACGCACTCATCACCAGCAGACTGGACTATGGAAACGCACTCTACGCCGGCATCAACAAGTCCCTACTCCGCAAACTCCAGACAATACAGAACACCGCCGCCAGACTCGTCCTCGGCATCCCCCGACACGAACACATCAGCCAACACCTACGAAGTCTCCACTGGCTCCCCGTGGAGAAAAGAGTCACTTTCAAAATCCTCACTCACGCCTACAAATGCCTACACAACAACGGACCCAAATACCTCAACGACAGAATCAACTTCCACGTACCCAAAAGAAACCTCCGATCTTCCAACCTCGCACTGGCCGAAACCCCGCGCATCCACAGAGCTAGAGCAGGCGGAAGATCCTTCTCTCACATTGCAGCCAAGACCTGTAACGAGTCACCGGCAGACATCAGATGCGCCCCCTCCCTGAACACCTTCAGGAAGACCCTCAAGACCTGGCTCTTCGGCTAAACAGATCTGTGCCCCCCCCACCCCACCCCCTCAGCGCCTTGAGACCCTCACGGGTGAGTAGCGCGCTTGCAATTCCCTGATTGATTGATTGATTGATTGAAGCAACCGAAGAGGTTAATTCAAAGGTAAAGAATTCCACAAAGTGCCCAATAATTCTTAGTAAATCAATGCTCAGTGTTTTAACCTTCAAAAAGAAAATTACTTTAATTCACCCACAAATGCTAAACTTAAAGTTACAAATGTACACAATGAAATCAAGACCACGTGAAATAGAGATCTCTGTCAGAAGGTCTCGGTGTTAAATAAGGTATAGCCCTTTCTTATGGAGTTCATAAAGGGAAGTGCTTCCTGTTTTAGTTGTCAGAGTTCCTAATGCACTTCTCAGCTTTAACAGTGTTAACTCCCTTCCTTGTGCATTTGTGAAAGAGTTCACAATGTATAACCTAGCTCTTAGGATAGAGACGCAGAGCATTGCAAGGCTGACGCATGGAAATGTTGTGGCCTAGAAACTCATTACTGAGAAACACAGAAAAATACCACACAATAAATCAATTCTCAACAAATTATTTTTTTATTAGCAGAGGTCTTCAAACTGGAACAGCACCACTTCTAGTACCATTAACAACACCGAGTACAGTCAATTACATGCCCATTGGACTTCCCACCCCCTAGCTTACAATCATCTATCCGGTTACAATTAAAAGTATACTGTCCGGCATCTTCTCGTGTTCTCGCCGATCACTTGTAGTATGGGTAGCCTTTGGGTATCGTCTGTCATCCTCCCACCCGTCCCCCCTCCATCCCGCGTGGTGTGCAATTATTCAGCTGTCTCAGTCTGGTCTCCCTCAGGGGTTCCAGCAGCGCCTGCGTCATAGTACTCCAAGAGAGAAAGTCGTCCACCACCCTCTCCTCCCTCCGAGTTTTCCGCATATGCACCTCCTCCGCGCCCGCCCACTCCAGCATGTCCTTTCTCCAGTCCCTTTGTGAGGGGGGGAAGGGGGAGGAGGTCTAGCAGTCAGCCAGCCTGCCTATCACTATTCGCCGTTTAGCTACTATAAGCCCCAACAGCACAAAGCGCCTAATCCAGTAGCGGCCCGTGGTGGGAGTGCTGCCGGGCGGTGACGTGGGGCGGGGGAGGGGCAGGGTGGGGAGTAGTAAAGTACGGAATACGGCCGTATAGAGGTAAGTAGACATATAAATATGTAAAACTAATTTCGTTGCGCGCGCTGCATCGCCAAATGCGATGCAGCGCGTGCAACGAAATACGTTTTATTAATTTATATGTCTACTTACCTCTATACGGCTGTATTCCGTACTTTACTACCCCCCACCCTGCCCCTCCTCCGCCCCACGTCACCGCCCGGCAGCACTTCCACCATGGGCCGCTACTGGCCTACTCTGTTTTTTCTTTGAGTTATCTGGGAGCAGTCCCAGCACGCACTGCTCGATTGCGTACTGCACCTCCCAGCCCGTTGCGTGTTTGATGTGATGCAGTATTGCCATCCAATATTTCGCAATATCCAGGCAGTGTCACACCACATGCAGGAATTCTGCTGCAGGTGCGCTGCACCTGGCACAACTCTGGGACCTATTGGGATATATAGATATATATATATATATATATATATATATATATAGTATGTAGCCTCTTAGGGGGGAGATGAGTCATGTACACCAATAGTGACTTGTGTATTTATAGTGCTGCGAGGTCCAGCCTGTAACAGTGAATAAGCAAGTTAATATTTTTAAAATGCATTATACAAAGGTATAAGGCTGCTGCATAATGGTTTGGTGTTTAAGATAAAACAAGTGCTTTCAAAGTATATATTTTAGTAATAGTTAATCAGACTGTGCTTAGTGTGAACATTTTTTTAAGTATTCATCAAAAGTACACTTTTCAAGAACTCATCTGCTAACCGGTTACATTTCATTTAAAAAAGAATAAATCTTAAGCCCTATGAAGCCTCAAATGACTCCATCAACAAAAATCTATTGGTGATTAACCAATTGAACACATTTACATTTCATTTTGGTAATAGGGCCTGTTTGTTCTTTAGCTCTCTGTCCCTCCCTATACTTTACAGCACAAGAGAATCCACCCACTCATCAAGCCCCTCCCCCATTTTTGTTTTAACAAAAAATATGGGAACTGTTTTTGTAAGATAAAAAAGCATGGGCATGTCGGTCCTCATAGATCCCGACCATTTCTACCTCTGGTTACATGCAGATGTCCTTTCAGGTGAGTCAAAGAGAAGATGGCCCGCAAGGTCACGTTCAGAAGCAGAGGAGATCGTGCAGACCCCAGTGTCTTCAGAGTAATGGCCCTGGAGAAACAGGAAAGCAGTGAGATCCTTAGATAGCATCAAAGAGATGGTGCTGAAGAAAGGGTGCTATGTAGGGGCTAATTTCTCGTTTACAAATGGACTGAGACCACTTCCTCGAGGAAGGTGGGGAGATATTTGTTTTTTTTCTTTCTTTCTTATCTGTAAAGAAGGGTCATTACTTCAGCAGGTGCAATGCCCAGGGTTGTGAGGGGTCACTGCACCCCAGGTTTGGCTGTCTTATTAGCAAAGGGGGTGTGGGAGCCTTTTTTCCTTGCTGGCAATAGAGCCGAGATGATCACACTTGTGCACAGGGAACAGGGCAAGCAACAGTGGACTTTTTCCCCCATTTATTAATTTTTTTTTACACAAAGAGGCAAACACCCTTCGTTGGGCCTCAGGCCTAGGCGCGATGGTCCAGTGAAGTGGACAGGGGACAGTCTGCTTTACAAGGCGGAGGTATCATTAATGCTGCAGATCCAGTAGCACCGAGGCCTGGGGAGTAAAGGGCCAACTAAACCCCAACTATGGCTGTTTTATTATCTTTCCTTGCACGCATTAGTGCCCAGTACTCCCTTGCTGTGCCAGCGTTGCTTTGGGCATTGGACAAATGGCCCAAGGGATGGGGAAATTAAAGCAGGGAATTGGCAGAGAAGGGTAAAGTGGCTAGATGGGGGGGTTCCATGTTTTTAACAGAGGGCTGAGGTGACTGCCCACTTTGCAAGTCAGTTGCTATCATTAGTGAAGCCTGATCAGTGGCAGTGGGGCCCACTGCATACAGTGTTGACTGTCTGCCTCTACAAAAGAGTCATGGGGGCTCATTTTCCTTGCTAGTGTTAGGACAGAGGGCATCTTTGCTGCAAAGAGTGGGCAACACGGGGGGAGCTAATGTTTTTCTGAAAATGGCAAGGTCTGTTTCAAGATAGAAATGAAAGCCAGGTATGGTGGGGAAGGGGTGGAAGAGGCCGACGAGTTAGCCTGCTACTCAGAGTCTCAACAAACAATAGTGCAGCAGGTGCAGTTGCATTGTAACCCCGGAGCTTGAGGGGAACACAACAACCCATTTATGAGCATAGTGTTTTTTGGTCAATTGAGCTATAGAAAAGTACCCAAGAAATTATTTAATAAGCCCAAGCACCGCCCCCCTGTGTTCAGTCCTCCCCTATTCTTGCCATAAGGTTTTTTTTTAAGGGGGGTGACTTCAAATAATTTTACTTAGGGGGACAGAGCACTTTATAATTTACATACAACTAAATACTATACTCAAAATTGTAAATATTTACAAGATTTAAGATGGAATTTCAAAACCAGGACCCCCTCTGTTAGAGGTCTCACAGATTCAATACGTGGCAAGTCACATACCCCAAAGAAATATCACCAGGGGCAGCTAACCGTCTAAATATAGCCTGTTATCAGTGAGGTAGCTTGTGGCAATTTGTGCACTGGTAGGTTTTAATCTAAAAAACTAGCAATGTTCCTATATGGGGCTTTTGGAAAATTTGAGTCTTTTCATCTTCAAAAACGGTTAAGACTACAGAAATTATCTTGTCTGCAAAATGTAGATTGAGAGGGCAACTGCTTTTGTCACCACATTTAATAATCATGAAAATAAAAAAACATGACCATGTGGTCTCTGCTTAGATAGACCTATCAAACATTTTAGAAAGACTCAAAGTATACATTGACATGAACCTTAAATCTGCGCTAGAGATATCGATCATTTTCCAGTGCTAAATCAAGAAAAGAGACAAATGTTATAAACCCCTAATTGTATTCATCAGAGTTCATAATGTAAATCTCCTCTCTGTTGCATTTGTCAGAATTCACAATTTGAAAGCCTTTCCTGGTGCATTTTTTGTCAGAGAGTTCACAATGTAAAATAAATTCCTACAGCAGTTCTCAGAAACTTCACATTATAAACCCCCTTTCTATTGTATTTGTGATAGTTGATATGCCTTCCTCATTGTATTTGCCAGAGTACACAATTTAAAAACCTTTATGTGCTGTATTTGTCACAGAATTCAGGACATAAATCTCCTTCCTATGGTGTTTGACAAGGAGTTTGCAGCGTCAAATCTCTTCCTTTTGTATTTATCTGAGAGTTCACTATGCAAAACCCCTTCTTATTATATCTGGTTTGATGTGCCGGAGCAGTCAGTTGTTACTGGTTCCCAATTGTGTCAATGGGGGTCTTTCACCTTTGGGGTTTATAATCAGTCCCTCAAACAAAGTATCCATTCTAGCATTTGAATCAAAGGATAATGTGGCAAAGCAGTCCAAGGCTGACTCAGGAAGGAGGTGTGGCTGGAAAATCAAAGCTTAGCAATGCACACAAAAAACAAACAAAACAAAATCCATTTCCAGGCAAGCATTCTTTAACGAAGTATTGAAATGAAAACACAACTACATAAAACCCCAAAATTACAGATATTTACTAGATCTCAAGTGTAATTGCAAATCGAAACTCCCCAAAGGGGGCCCGTAAGATCAAAGGAATAAATCAAGTACCCCAAAGAAATATCACAGTGCAACTAACTTGATACAGCTAGTCTGTTCCTGTTACCTGTGTGCTACCATTTGACAATTTGCACAGCAACTGTCTCGAACTGTAAAAAAAAAAAACAGCAATGCCCTGGTATGGCTCGATTGTAACAAATAAAGCATATTCACGATCAGCAAGGTGAGGCCTATGGCTTTGTCAAGTCATTCATAATGTAAAATGAGAGGCCTACTACCACATACTTCAAAATGTAAAGCCCCTCCCTATGGTGTTTGTCAAGAAATTCACAATATAAAACCCCTTCCTATTGGGACTTTCAGAGGGATCACAATGTAAAACCTATTGTTATTGCTTTTGTCGGAGGGTTCACAATGTAAACCTCTTCATACTGTATTCGTCAGAGGATTCACAGAGTACAGTCCCTTACTATGGTGTTGGCAAGGGGATTGCAATGCAAACTCCCTTCCTATTGTATTTGTTAGAGTGCACAATGTAAAACCTCTTCCTATTTGAGAAATCTAGTTCTGGAGGACCCAGGGCAGTCAGAAGTTACTACCCCCAATTGTGTTAATGTGGGTCTCTCACCGCTGAGGGTTTTGGGTACGGAGGCTCCAGGACCCAAACTGGGAACAAAGCGCCCCTTTTAACACTTTTAACTAAGAATAATTAGGCCAAACAGTCCAAGACTGACAGCATGGTGCTGTGGGAAAGAAACTGAGGACACAACATACATTTACACTAAATAAAACAATGTCCAGCCAATGATTTTTCTTTAACCCCTTGCATGCTCACGACGGCCCCCAGCCGTCACGCGTTACAGTGGGCGTGTGCTCACGACGGCTGGGGGCCGTCGAAAACCCGCCCACGCGTTAATTCTCCCGCACAGCGGGAGAATTTACCGCGCACGGAAGGGGTTAAATCAAAAGACTTCTATAATGCGCATATAAGTAAATTCAGAATGACCAATCTTTACAGGATTTTAAGGAGTATTTCAAATTGGAACCCCCCCTCCTAGAGGGTCCTTGCAGATTCACCAGGTTGCAACCATGTACCCTAAAGAAATATCACAACGGGCAACTAACCCTGTAAATGCATTTTGCTTCCATTGTCTGTGAGCTACCATGGGTCAATTTGTGCGGGACTGACCTGCACGTTGTCCCTGGTGAGTATCACGGCCTGAACCACGAAAGGGCTGAAAAGCTTGCTGAGCTGGTGGAGGATTCTGGCGTTGACCCACTGTAGCTCTGCTCTCCTTAAACTATCCAGGGCTGAGTCTGCTATTTCGCCAAAAAGGTGAGAGCAGTCATTAAGGATCCCTGAACATCCTCGCAGAAGCCTGTAGACCTCATAGGGTTGTGGAACTCTAGTGCCCATCGCTCTTTCTAAGCAGTCAGTCGTGTCGAAGCCACAGCAGATGGCAAATTTCACAGCATCGAGCGATCTTGAATATCCTATGCAACGGACGTACGAAGGTTGTCTGGAATAGCCAGTAAAAGTTGTGCCTCTGTATTCCAAAGAGTAGGATTCGTAGTGGCCTAAAAAGCAGCTGGCATTCACTGACCTTCACAATCAGGTGCAGTGGAAGGAAAAGTGTTGGGATTTCCTTTGCCTGTACCACCAAACTTTCTTGTGTCGGAAGTTGTGTAAGAAAGGCAACATCGCCTGGTGCAGGACGATGGTGATGAGCGACCTGACTATTCACCGGCGGACCTGAATAAAGGGATGAGTGCCAAAAAGTGTGTCAGTGAGGGCCTCATGAAATGGAAACAGGAGCTCTGTAGGGGTCTGACCTGGTTGAAGTACCTCAGTTAACATATTAGTCTTCACCTCCATAATGGGTAGCCCTCCTCATAATAACTGCGAAGAAGGTGATTTCCTCCATGACAGATCAGGGGGAGACACAGGGCCAGTGTCTAAAATGTAACCAGACCACTGGCACCTTGAATTTCCTCATAACAGTGTTCCTCATTGTTAGAAATGGAGGTCTCTAGTTGGCAATGGTCTGCAACTTTGTCCAAGTAGGGACCCTTACTTCTAGTCAGGGTAAGGGAATTACGCTCTTAGACAACCCCTGCTCACCTCCTTGGTAGCTTGGCACAAGCAAACAGGCTTATCTCAGAGGCAGTGTGTAAGGCATATGCGCACACATACAGTAATACAGTGAAAACACTACTGGCCACCACACCAGTTTAGAAAAATAAGTAATCTTTATCTAAACCTAGCAATACCAAAACGACAAAAATCCACATTACATATATTCAGATATCACCAAAAATAGGTTATTCACACTAATAAAGCTTGTAGCAACACATGACTCCACCTGGAGCTATTATGAAGTCGTGACAGGTGAAAATCCCAAAGTATGGCACCGACCGCAAGGTGCGTGGTGTCGGGCCCAGAGTCACATGGACCCCAAAGAACAGTACCTTGGTAAACAATAAAAACAAAGACAGTGCTCGGGATCGGGGAGGTTATGCTTCGTTGGCGCCCGGCGTCTTCGGTTCCTTGCGACCACAGGGGAGGTGAGGCGTCGGTTCCTTACTGCGATGCAGGGGAGGTGAGGCGTTGGTTCCTTACTGTTGCTGGGGAGTTGACGTCATCTGGCATCGGTTTCGTCCGATGATGCGGAGGCGATGGATTCGGGAGGTCACCAACATCAGGTATTGGCTCAGCGATGATGAAGCACTGGCGTCGGTAAAGTCGGTGCCTCGGTGCGAGCGGGGCGGTGCTTCGTGAGGGTCATGAGCGGTGCCCTCGGCTCCGGTGCAGGCAGCGGCCTCGGTGACGGCGTCGGAGTTGATACGGTGCAGTGTCGCCAAGCGTCGGGGCTGCGGTGTTAGTCAGGGTGGTGCATCGTGCAGTTCATGAGCGGTGCCCAGGGCTTCTTTGCAGGTCGCGGCATCGCTCGCCAGCATCTGTGTTGCTATTTCCCTCTGTGGCAGCTGAAACAGTAGTTCCAGGTGCAAGAGGACAGAGGAAATGAAGTCTTTGTGTCTCTGAGACTTCAGAGCAGGAGGCAAGCTCTACACCAAGCCCTTGGAGATCTTCTTCAAGCAGGATACACAGCAAAGTCTTGCTCCTCTCCTTGGCAGAAACAGCCACTGCAGGCCAACCCCACACAGCAAGTGGGCAGTACTTCTCCTTCCGTTTTCCCAGCTCTTCTCCTTGGCAGAGGTTCCTCTTGAGTCCAGAAGTAATCTAAAGTTCTGTGGTCTGGGCCCCAATATTTATTCTCAATTTCTCTTTGTTCTCTTGTGGCAGAGAGGCTCTGTGCTCAGTCCAAACCAGTTCTGTCCTCCCAGATTCAGCTTCCTGGCAGGAGGTGGAGACAGCATTGTGTAAGGCAGACCAGGCCTATTCAGGTGCAAAGAAATCTCCTCCCCCTACTCTAAATGCAGCCCAGGTCTATTAAGCCGAGCCCTGACTCATCCAGGAAAGGCAGGACACACCTCAGCCCCTCCCAGTGGCTGTCTACAGTGAATGCACATCCCCAGCCCCTGTCACTCCAAAGCCAGACAGTCAATCCACAAACCAGCAGAGGCACACAGGATGGCTAAGCAAGAAAATACCCACTTTCTAAAAGTGGTATTTTTAAACTCGCAATATAAAAATCATCTTTACTAAAAGATGCATTTTTATATTCTGAGTTCAGGCATGCTAAACTTAACCTTTCTATCTTGTCCCAATGAGAAGTTATTTTTATAAGATGTTTTAAATAAACTCCCATTCTATACTATGGGACAGATAGCCTTTCAATAGTGAAAAACGAAATACACTGTAATTCACTATCAGGACATGTCACACACACCAGAACATGTCCTACCTTTCACATACACTGCACCCTGCCCACAGGGGTACGTACCTTGGGCCTACCTTAGGGGTGACTCACATATAATAATAGGGAAGGTTAGGGCCTGGCAAGTGGGTGCACTTGCCAGGTCGACATGGCAGTAAAAACTGCGCGCAGACACTGCGGTGGCAGGTCTGAGAATCCTTTGAAAGGCTGCTTTTGTGGGTGGCACAATCGGTGATGCAGAATCAGTGCTGCAGGCCCACTAGCAGCATTTGGCGTACAGGCCTTGGGCACACACAGAGCACTGTACAAGCTACTTAGTAGTAAGTCCAACAAGCCAATCATGGAAACACCAATCCATATTCACAATTTACTGAGCATTAATGCTTGTTGCCTCACCATATATACTACAAGCGAGTCAGGTGGTACATGGCCCATACGTATAGTGGCTCTTGTGGAGCTGGCTTGAATTTATTTACAATTCTTGGAGTTCCAACTCTAGGTGGTGCGTGTGTTGTAGCCTCCTCTATTGTTGGATTAGTGGGGGGCCTTGGTGATTGCTCATCTCCAGAGTCATGGGAAGAAACATACATGGTAAATAGGTGAAAGAGCACGCACTAAGTTCTCAAAATATTACTTCTGAATTCAGTTTGTAGCGTGCTAAAAAGGGGTCTCACTCTCTGATCAAAGAGTGTATTGTAGTATCAAAATGTAGCGTCCCCTGTTAGGGTCTGTCACCCCTAGCACTGCGTGGCCCCGTCGTCCTTAGGTTGTTCAATTATGTTTTTAACATAAATTCAGACACTGAGTCTTTCTTGTTGTTAGGCGATATTTATTTGTTATCTGCCATCTTCTGTTCAAATTGCTCAAAATCACATTACTTCAACAGTGATGTGTATATCTAACCAAACTGTTAGTTACAATTCCTCCTCCATCCCGATGCATTTCGGGCAAAGAGCCCTTCGTCAGGGGATCTCAGTTCGAGGAAAATGTATATACAACAAAACATGAGAAAACCATCCCGTCAACAAACTCAATAGTCACCCAACACCCCTGGGTGCAGTGACTGTTCGATCGATATGCCGTGGTAATATGCTGTAACTGAAAATAATATATAATTATAGTGCCTACAAAAAACTTAAATACCCTGTTCATGCCATGACAATGCCTGTTCATCCACAATAAGATACTAATCGATGTGCCGTGATGACATGTTTTTACACAAAATGATGTGTAGTTATGGTGCCTAAAGAAAACTCACTGTTCATGCTGTGACAATGTCTGTTTAACCTCAATGAAATACTAATCATAACCACGTGAACCATGACAAACCGTCAGGTGCACGTCCTATTGAATGCCAATCAAAACAACGGTACGTGGTCTAGTGGTCATGCGTCAGCGACCATTGTATACCATTCACATGCAGTCAAGAAGCAGTTCATATGTTGTGAAAGTCATGCGTTTTAGGACGAGTTGAAATTCTACATCATTCTTGCCCGGCCATTCTCATTATTATAAGCGTGCAACGCTACACCCTAGGTGCCTCTCAAAATATCATGTAAAACATGCATTCATAAAGCGGTTCATGCGTCGTGAAAATCATGCACGCTTATAATAATGATCATGGCCGGGCGAGAATGATGTAGAATTTCAACTCGTCCTAAAACGCATGACTTTCACGACGTATGAACCGCTTCTTGACTGCATGTGAATGGTATACAATGGTCGCGGACGCAGGACCACTAGACCACCTAACGTTGTTTTGATCGGCATTCAATAGGACGTGCACCTGACGGTTTCTCATGGTTCACGTGGTTATGATTAGTATTTCATTAAGGTTAAACAGACATTGTCACGGCATGAACAGTGAGCTTTCTTTAGGCACCATAACTACACATCATTTTGTGTAAAAGCATGTCATCACGGCACATCAATTAGTATCTTATTGAGGATGAACAGGCATTGTCACGGCATGAACAGGGAATTTAAGTTTTTTGTAGGCACTATAATTATATATTATTTTCAGTTATAGCATATTACCACGGCATATCGATCGAACAGTCACTGCACCCGGGGGTGTTGGGTGACTATTGAGTTTGTTGATGGGATGGTTTTCTCATATCACTGAGATCCCCTGACGAAGGGCTCTTTGCCCGAAATGCATCGGGATGGAGGAGGGATTGTAACTAACAGTTTGGTCAGATATACACATCACTGTTGAAGTAATGTGATTTTGAGGAATTTGAACAGAAGATGGCAGATAACAAATAAATATCGCCTAACAACAAGAAAGACTCAGTGTCTGAATTTATGTTAAAAAAACATTATAATTGAACAACCCCAGGACGACGGGGCCACGCAGTGCTAGGAGGGACGGACTCTAACAGGGGACGTACATTTTGAAGAAACATGCATGGGACTTCTGTCCTGTTGGTCTTCCGGGCTACCACACAGACCTGCCCTATTGTCACTGGTACAGAATCCTTCGACATCCTCGGAGACCAAAGCAGAAGACGACAAAGTAGAGTCTAGGCTGTGGATGGTAAAATAATGCACCCAACATTTATCCCTTCACCAAATAGTCTTTTTAGATCCGAAAGTGCCTTTTTGTGGTCCCTAAAAAGACAGAGGTTACAGACCAGTTGTTGTTCTGACCACCGGAATTTGCTATTAAATGAAGTGAAAAATTAAATGGGGTGTTTGCCATAGCGCCTCCAACCCAACATGAGTCCTTTGTATACGACCTGGCCCCAGGTTTGTCAAAACGTTGGCTTTGAGGTTGACTTATCAATGTCCTCTTGATGTTTTCCTTATTGAATGTTCTCGGTCTTATTAGCTAAAGGTGCTCCAGTTATCTGTAGCTGAGAGGTCCGTATTTGGATTTTGATGCATAGCAATTGTTGAGCTGTGAAAACACATGCGAACCCAATGGCGGAAGAAAGCAACCTGAAGAGGAGTCGGTGTCCTGGTGCATTGTGGGTTTCAGGGGGATTATCACTAGTCACCTCCAAACTAAAACTATTTTAATAAATAAAATAAAAAGCTTGCAACATCCGAGCCGAACACTAGATGGCAGGAGTCTGCACAGAATGTGATCTACAGTAGCCTGCCCATGCTGTAAACAGCCAGTGTCTAAAATCAGGCCTTTCAACAATGCAACACCACGTGATTCCAGCTTGGCGGTATGTATACCTTTATATTGCATTATAATGGGATGATTAAAAAAAGTGGTCATTCCATTTTCAACATTGAAAAATTTGATCATTTTGCATTTCTGAATAAATCAGTCTTTCCAAAGATTTATAATCAGCTTTGGTACATACATTAATAATATAGTGCAAGTCTGCTAATTCCAAACTCCAACCTAATAAATCATTTAGCCATAGACGTTTTGTATATATGAAAGTTTCCATAAACAAGTTATACTAATAACGTCCTCTTGTTTACTGTTCTCAGAAAAGCATCAGCCCTATACACCAACAGCGGGAGAGTTTTAGCTTTAAAGGCAGTCATGCCTGATCCATAGCTTCGTAAGTGTTTAAAAATCTTTTAAGTCTATAGATTGTCATCAAGTATTGATTGATGGGTCAACTTGTTGATGAGTTGAACCCAGCTCAGTTCCGGGTCCGCCTGCAGACCCAAATAAGGGTTGTCATAAACCCTCTTAATGCTCCGACCTTTCAGCACACTTTATACAGAAACACTGTTACATTTGTTTATGAGAGATTCATAATTTAAAAGTCTCCCTTGTTATATCTGGGTAATATGTTTGACAGAGTTTGCAGCCCATTGCATGTCTGAGACATGAATACCAGATCATCCACCTGCGCCAAATACAGAACTTTCATAAAACCAATCTTGGTAGAGAACAGAAGAGGTGCTAGTTTGCAATCCTGTTTCAAGTTTTTCTCAGTCTAAGGCGGGAGAATGTTTGTATTTGAGAGTTTAACCTCCACCCAAGTTTGAGACTGTAATTCTGTGATTAGATGCAATAGTACAGTGTCTATTTCACATTTGTTAAATTTGTGCCAGAGTTTAGAGTTGCCAGCTCGATCAAGCTAATTTATGTATCACACAAAGAAGATATTATATGATCTTTTTCTCACTTTACCACCTATTAAATAAGTGCAAGATTACCCTCCAGGGAGCAGTTTTTTACGAAAACCTGTTTAGGTAAATATTAATACTTGCTCATAGTTACCTATTGCTCAAATGTTTCTAGCAACAATTTCGCAAAATAGGATCCTATCGGCATCAAGTAAGACAATAAGCTGGTAGCAATCTTTCTTGATGCCACAAACGTATCTGATTCCCTTGAATGGAAAATCCTGATGGCAACACTACAGTGAATGAGCATGGCCCACCCTTTCCTGCAACTGGTTAAATTGCTACACACAACACCAGTGGCGAGGCTGCACTTGAATGGTCAGGTCTTGGCGCCAATGGAGATCAACAGAGGGACCCAGCACGGATGCCCACTTTCTCCCATATAATTTGCAATAGCACTGGAATCCCTAGCGACCATTATACATCAAAAATATGGGCGGTAGTATATGAGGTTCTACCGCAGACCTTTACTAATCGCACTCTATGCAGATGAAATGACATTGTATGTGAGAAATCTACAAGCTGGACTCCACCTTCTCTTGAGAGTATTCATCAAATTTGGGGAATGTCAAAAATACTTCCACTGACACCTAACAATGTCAAATTTGACATGGAATATCCACTGACGTGGATAGACTCCCCCCATAAAATATTTAGGAGTTACTGTTGAAATCCTGTCCCTGAACTATGGAAGAGCCATATCTAAACTGGATAACTTGTTCGCTGAGGCTGCCACTTTCCATGGCGGGGCAAATTGGCTTAATATAAATGGTAGTGTTGCAACGGTTCCTATACTACTTTGTCAATATACCCATTGCACTGACCAAGTATTTCTTCAAAACCATCACCTCCTTACTCATGTATTAAGTGTGGGCGGGCAAACAACCAAGAATAGCGTGGACCACCCTAACCCTACCAGACCATATGGGTGGATTTGCAATACCAGATATACAACTCTACTATTTAAGTACCCAAGCTTAATTTGCCTATCATTGGCTAAAACCCTCCAAATATTTACCCCATTTGGCAGTAGAGACAGATATAGCTCACCCAACACAATTAAGCATGACTAACGAGAATAAAAGAATCCCTGCCACGACTGAAATAAACACAGTACAATGCACAATATGAGTGTGGGATAGAATAAGGCAAAAGACAACACTACCACTGTTCTATTCCTCAATTACCCCACTGAGGTCTCACCTGTTGTTTAGTATGAAAACTGAGAAGAAAGCATACACTCAGTTCCACAAACTCAATAACTAAATGGGGAGACCTCTACAAGGACAAAAAATTCATTGCAACGGATAACATTACTGCACAACACCCTATTACGCCATTGGATCATTAGCTATTCCATAGACTCAAACTGACCAGTAAGAAGCTCACTCAGACTTTCCAAATGAACCTGACAAATCAGGCCAATTGGAGATTCTGGCTGCTGCCCATAGTCCCAAAAAACGTATATCTTCACTATACAGTGCCACACACAAGTCCATTCAAGGATCCCCTGCCCTGCTAGAAATGAATGGGAAAAAGACATAAACCAACAAATATCAGACGATGTGTGGGTGTACTTCTGCACACAAACGGAAGAGCTTCTCCCTAGCAGTAGACTGTGCCTATACACTTACAATTCCTCCACAGACTCTACCACACACCCTAGAAAGTAGCGACTGAAGCCTGATCCCAACTGTGATAGATGTGGCAAGGGGGAGGCTGACTTTATCCACCTTGCAAGGCAATGTGGGGCGATAAGAAACTTTTGGCTCCAGACTGTATTCTTGTTGCAGGAAATGACTGGAATCATGGTCCAACCGACCCCACTAATTGCATTGTTAAGCTAGGTCCAAAAGATCCCCTATGTGGACCATACATTTGTTGCCCTTGTGTTGCTGCTCGCTAAGTGCTTAGTGGCAAAACACTGGGGCCACGGAAGTGGGCCGACAGGCGAGCAATGGCTGCGTGATCTTACATACTGCAGCGAACATTGCACTGTACAATGATCTGATGCCCGAGCCCTTCAGACCACGTGACATTTGAGCACCATTCAAAAACTACCTACTAACATCCAGTAGTTCAGAAGTGTACTTAACAAATGAGCGTTTACTACGACTGACACTATTAGACGAAATTATGCTTGTACTCGTGATATAGCTTGCCCTTGCTTTCGTTACTAAATTATACTGATGTCATTTGATGCACATAATGTATCACTTAGTAATGCATGTTCTGTGCTATCCTAGAACTGTCATGTTATAACCTAAAAGTAAAATGATAATATACAATAAAAAAAAGTAATGCAATAAGTTGATAGTTACCAGACAAGGAGAATCACTCTCAGGTATTTTGGAAAGGATATAAAATGAAGCCTTTTCAAGAGGGGGTACTCACTCCCAGTTGTAAAATATTTATAAACAATTTGCTCAATGGCAGAACCCATTTATATGGTTCAGATTTGAAGAGGTCAATAGGTATTGAATTCAATAGTTACTCTTGACACGCAAGCTTCTTTAATCAGCTTTTCCACTGCATGTTCAGTAACTGATTCCCCCATCATATTGAATTTAAATAACAAAATTACTGCACAAAAACCAGCATGACTCCCATACGACAGATAAAGGAACCTGGAAACAGATTATTAGAAACTTTACCCTGGTTTACTAGCATTTGAAGGATCTACAATTTTTTTGTATTACTATATTCCAGAAGATCTACTTAATATTCATCACCACGATCATCACATGATTACTGAACACTATCCCGCATTTGCAGGAACACTGATTCAACATACTTATTATGGTAATGAAAACATTAAGCCATAAGGCAAATTTGATTTCTACCCATGAAAGGTCCCCAGTTAAATAAAACTGTGAGATTCATTGTGAAAAAAGGAATTTAATTTGCAAAAATCCTTTAATTGAAATCTAATGGATAGGCTCATGGTCACTCTCAGGGCTATAACTAACCCGAAATGACTGCACAAATGAAATATAACTGCATGTACAAATTGTTACTGATGTACCAGAGTCGCCGACTCTAATTCAGATGGTCCATTTAGAGGAATAAAGCCAGACAAATATTTCAGGGGCAATTATTTTATTAATTTAGGTTTTATATGTTCTTTACTTATTCTGGAATACTATGTGGAGTACATGGAGAAAACTTTGTAAGCTACAGAAAATATTAAATTGTGACTAAAATTATTAAATATTACTGCTCATTGTATCTTGGTAACTGTCAATATTTGTATTATCTTATCTAAAATGGTTCTGAAATATGTAGGTGCCCCAAGGGCAGCTCCTCCACAATGGTGGAGGAGCGTCGCCCCACTGGCTCAGAGCCAGCAGCTTAAAAATAAAACAATATTTTAATATTGTTTTACTTTTCAGTCGCTGGCTCTGAGCCAGCGCTGGAAGGAGGGGCAGGACTAGGGCCATAGGAGGGGAGAGGAGGACTGGTTCCTGCTCTGTAAGTGCGCATGTGTGTTTGGCCAGCCGTCTCATGCACACTTAGGTTTCTCCAACCCGGATGTATTGAACAGAGTGGCTAACAAAACAGCACAGACTCCCTGTCCTGCGTCAAAGCAGCCCGCTCAATCCATTCCCGCGCTGCTCTCACAGCATGAGAGTAGTGCGGGGACTGCACAAGGAGTCTAATGCTGCCCCAGTGTCTGCTGGGACAAGGAAGTAGGAAGAAGACCACCGAGGCGCGACAGGGGAGGCGGCCAGCAGCTTCAGGTAAGTCTTTTAATTAAAACAAAATTATTATTAACCCCCCCGCGCTCTTCCTCCCGCAACCCCCCACCCCCACTCCACTTACCCAGCACTTTTTGTAAGTGGCGGCCGCCACTGAGGTGCCCTTAAAGCTGTTGGAGGTGTGTATATATATGTAAGATGCGCACACGTACATTGTTCGACCTTCAATTTTATATTAAGATATTGTACATCTAGGCCACCCCACCTCAGTTCTTTTATATTACATATTATACAGGTAGATACAAGAAATAATTCCCACGAGTCAACCTTTTTTCCTCTTAGTGCTAAAATATCAAACAAAGTAAAATTATTCAATTTAGTAGTCTTTATACATGTTTCTTGTAATACAACAATGTCAAATATATTTATAAACAATTTTAGTTCTTCTCCCGCTCTTAACTGCCTGTTTGAACCTACTATACACTAAAAGAGAATTTTGGCAGAGATAGGGTGAAAATCTGAAATCGCATATTTAGAGGCTAAGGATGTATCAGAAGCAGGGAGTTGGTCTCGGTTAAAGTTCTAACCACCGAATCCACATCCAACTCATCAGATCTGTTCTAATTATCAAGAGGAGCAAACTACTTAGTTAATTATCTTACCTATAAAGAGTTTGCTAGAAAATTTCTCAACACCATTATCAATTAAGCTAACTGGATCTTTAAAATGTTTCTTCATACAGATTATTTGATCTAGGGCAAAACAGAGTGAGTATTACATGAGTAATGAGCTCTTGTTTTGAAGATTGTGGCTATCTAGTTATTGGAAAGTTCTTTAAATACATATCTGCTTCCACAAGTGTATCCCATACAGCTCATATATCCAAAACAGGTTTGCATTTAGTCTATTTAGTTTGTGAACATTCTGCGTGTGTCACTGTATCCTTCATAAATCACACAGAGGTCAAATTACCCGATCTCAGGGATTTTAAGTGTTTTAATTCAGTCAATAATAAAATGTTGTCCCTGTTTAGAACATGGCAGCCTTGTGAGGAATATAAAAGAACTAAAGCAATCATTACTTTCTCACATTCTTCTTGTTCACCATCTTGAGGTTGAGTTCGGGCACAGACAAAATCTGTGGCAAGCATTTTGATTGTGGTGTGCAGGTGCTGATAAATCCATCGGTGTACAACTAGAAGAACATCTCCAAATAGGTTAAGTATTTACTGACTGTTTTCTATAGTACATACAGCTGTATCTGGATCAGCGTCATGTTTCATTGTTATAAGGGGGTGCTTCTCTGGTGCCAAAACTTTAAAAGCATTAAAGTTCTGATTTGGTTTTACCAATCTGTTACATTTAGTATACCTTTGCCAAGAGTTATTGTGGAGTTAATATTTTTGCCAACAAATGACAGGTTTATGTAAATTATAATTATTGTTATTCAGAGCTTCTAAGTTGTGCTTTCTGCTTGGAAAGACTAGCATGTTTATCTGTGCTGACATTGTCTGCTTATCATAAACAGGTATTTAGTTTATTGTCTTGTTCTTCTTTCAAGAAGCTGTTTGGTGGAGAAAATTATTAAAGTTCTCTTTATGTTCATTCTGTCATTTTGTATCAGGTTTAAAATTGATGGGAGATATAGGAAGCAATTTTTGAGTCATAACTAAGAATTTGTGCTACATGAGTTTTTGATGTGGTCAATTTCTGGTGAAGTTCTACTTTTTTATCAGTTTTTTTTTATCTTTTACTTAATAATGTAGTTAATGTGAGGTCTTCATTCTACCCATTTTTTATGTATTATTACCTTCCTCTAAATTTAAACTGGAAGCATCATACTCAGAGTAAAAAGGAATAGCACCTACCAGATTCAAATCTGTCTACTGAAAGCGTTGACTAAGTCAGGATGTGAGATAAATACTTGATTTAACTAATGTTCCTTATTAGGAGCCGCAGCGATCTCTGTTCATGCATTAACATTTAATGAATCAGATTCTTTTGGCCTTCTGACATACCTGGAAGGGTTTATTAATTGTTTTGTGTTATAGTGTTAAACAGAGTACACTATGGATTCAAGTAGCATTCACAAAGTACCCAACATATTGTCCAAGAGTTGGGAATTTTAATTTGTCTCAGCATCTCGGTCTTATTTAATTAACACCCTCTACCAATATTGCTACTTATTTAAAATCAGTTGAAATCATTTTAAGTTCTACAAGAACATCTGACATGTTGTGTAAATGTGACAGCATAGTGTTATAATTATTTGTAAGCGCATTTGCTATAATCCTGTTTGACCTGACCGTCTTAGGGTTGTCTTCCCCAAACGTTTCACATTCTCTTCTCTTGTTTTGCTGAGATTCATTTTTGTTGGCTTTAGAACGTTGTGCACTTTACCACTGCTATCCAGTGCTAAAGTGCTTGTACTTACTCCTTTATAACATGGGAACATTGGCTAACACCTAATTGGCACATTTAATCTACTTATACGTCCCTAGTAATAAAGTACTACATGGCCCAGGGCTTGTAAATTAAATGCTACTAGTGGGCCTGTCCATCAATTGTTATTTTTGCATTTGTCACCCCGATTTGGGACGGGTATGCCCAGACGTGGGTCACGTGCTCTCCATGCCACTGGATTCAAGCTAGCCGGGCTGATGAGGGGTGCAGCCCCGAAACCGGTCCCAGGATGCTTGTTTCTGGTCCAGGGAGGACCTGGCTAGGCAGTTCGGGCTGGACTGTTCCCATGGAGAGCAGGGTCAAGACTGATTTGCATATGGTTGGATTTAAACTGGAATGGCATGTCAACACACACCTCTCTGATTTCATTGAAGCCAATAATATTCTGGATTCCGCCCCAGATATAGCACGGAATCCACTCTCGTAGCAGTCACAGACAACATTAGGATGCTGCTGGATGAGGGTCAAGCAGTACTTCTGGTGCTGCTTGACCTCTCCGCGGCATTCGACACCATCTCCCACCAAATATTACTCAGTAAATTGGGTGACATAGGCATCACAGGAAATGCTCTAAAATGGCTGTCTAACTTTCTGTCTAACAGAACACAAACAGTTAATCTAGGACCTTACCATTCTAAGACCACCAAGGTGACTAAGGGAGTACCACAGGGTTCATGTTTGAGCCCAACCTTGTTCAACATCTATGTGACTCCTTGGCGAGGCTGCTGAGGAAACTGGGATTCATCCCCATATCCTATGCGAATGACACCCAATTACTCCTCTCATTTGATAAATCCAACCCCAATATTCAAACCACCTTTGGTGAAGGAATGAAGACCATAGCAGAATGGATGAAAATTAATTTTCTACAACTGAACGCGGCTAAATCGGAAATAATGTTGTTTGGCGAGGCCACTGTGAAATGGTCCCCTAGCTGGTGGCCAGAGGAACTGGGCCCCACACCTTGTCCAAAACAGGTGGTAAAAAATCTAGGAGTCCGATTGGACCACAAACTTACGCTGGGAGACCCCGTCTCTTCTACTATCGGAGCTTGCTTCCACAATCTTAGCATGCTCAGAAGAGTCTTCCCTTTTCTGCCATTATCTTCCAGAAAAACCCTGATGCAGGCACTAATCTTAAACCGCCTAGATTACTGTAACGCACTGTTCATTTCAGCCAATGAAAGTGCCTTAAACAGATTACAGGTCGTCCAGAATACTGCGGCACGACTGGTAACCAATGCTCCCCCTAGAACGGCCTTCCTTCCCTTACTTCAGAAACTACATTGGCTGCCCATATGAAAAAGGATTACATTCAAAATATGTTGTATGGCCTATAAAGCCGTCAACAGATTATGCCCCAGTTATCTAAATGACAAATTTGTCAATTATGTACCTTCCAGACCCCTCCGCTCAGGAGCTAAAGCCCTGATACAAGTCCCGCGTTTCAAAAAATCCCGCCACGGTGGTAAGGCCTTTTACCATATCGCCCCACTTTACTGGAACGAACTTCCCCTACTTCTGCGACAATGCACTGATTACCTGGTTTTCAGGAAACTGCTAAAAACATCGCGGTCTAAATCATTTCTCCTTGGCACTCTTATGCGGTCAGTGCGCTGAGATACCCTTATGGGGTGATTTGTGCGCTATATAAAATAAATAAAATAAAATGTGGAGCAAAAAAACGACGGATTTAGGCCCAGAGCTCTTTACTGGGGTGGATGTTTGACATTGTTCAACATTCTGTCCATCAATTGTTCTTTTTGCACTAGTGGGCCTGCAGCACTGATTATGACACCCACTTAAGTGTATTCTCAAAAACAGTGACACAAAGAGGGACTAGGTGTTGGCAGGATGGGCCATCCTGCAAGGATGGGAGGGGTGGAACTGCGTACAGCCTCACTTATATTTCAAAGGAGCAGCCTTAGCACACTCATAGTACACTATTTTTTTGTCACCCCAGACATCCTGGGACCACGACAGGGAGGGAGGAAATTATAGAACCATCGGGGGGCAAAACTCCAGACGTTTCTTCCACTTCAAAGCTGGCACCAAGTACAAAAATAGGACCCTCAGACCCACTCTTCATTACACTCCTGGAACGACTCTTCGTGCTACAGCGACTGTCAACACAAGATCTGCTACAGCAACGACTGTCTGCGATGCCGGACAGGATCTTCCTGCTCCAGCGTCAATCATCTGCAATTTCCAACATGGTCTTCACGTTACAGAGATGAACATCCATTACGCTTTCCCTGCTCCTCACGGCCTCCTCCACTGCGAACTGGAAATTCATGCTGGACTTTGAGAAGGTAACGTTTTCAGCTGGACTAACCTGATCCCTTTATCTGACATGCGCTCTAACACGGTCAGCTTGAACGTGTGCCTTTCCACAGTCTAGCATGACCTGATGACCGCAAGCGGTGCTTTGTGCTTATAGGTGCCATACTTACCTAAAACTTTGAAATTGCATACCGCTGGTTCGGATTGGATTTTTGTTGTTTTTGTCTCAAATTACTTCTTAAATTCAACTCTATTTTTCTAAATTGGTGAAGCATTTTTCTTGTGTTGTGTTGTCCCTTGATTACGGTTTGTGTCCTGCACAGGTTAATTTAGTGACTCTTTGTGGTTCACCCTGACAGGGATTGTGGTTGTTGCTTGAGAAGGGTATTCACCCCTCACAACCAAAAGGAAAACGTTACTTACCCTGTAAGCATCTGTTTGTGGCATGCAGTGTTATAGTTTCACATGCTCTGCATACTCATGCGATCTAGTGTTGGGTTCAGACATGTACAACTTGTTTTTCTTTGAAGAAGTCTTTCGAGTCACAAGGTACAGTGGCTCGTCCTATGAATGATAATTTCCATGGGCATTGGCTCCATTGTTAGATTGTTTTCCCACACGGCGGGTGAGGATGAGATGGAGCACACAAAGTGCAGAAAGATGACCATTCAAGAGAAAGAAGAAAAGGAAATGAGCATCTGCAACAGCCGAAGGCTATCAGGGAGGAGGTTGGGCGTATGTTAATCTACAGTAATACATGCCAAGAACGGATGCTTAAGGGCAACATTTTCCATTTGTGGCATGTATAGCTGTAGATACACATGCTCTGCATAGAACGTAAAGCAGTTCTTCCACAAGCACGATCTAGCCAGAGAATGTTGAAGATTGAAGAAAAAAAAAGTGTACATAGTACAGCCTGGCTCACTTGAGCTTGTTGGCGTGCTAGGACATCCACACAGTAGTGTTTGGTGAACGTGTGTGGTGTGGACCAGGTAGCTGCCTTACAGATATCAGCTATTGGGATATTACCCAGAAAGGCCAAAGAGGCTGGCTTCTTACAGGTAGAATGCGGAAGGGAGGGAGCGGTCTTTTGGCTGTGGCATAGCAGGTTTGAAAGCACTTGACTAGTCAGCGAGCTATCCCTGCTTTGGAAATGGCAGGGCCTTTGTGTTGTTTAAAATAGGCAGCAAACAATTGTTGAGTTTTACAGAAAGGTTTGGTCCAATCAATATAGTACATGAGAGCCCTCTTTACGTCTAGTGCGTGGAAGGCTCTCTCCGTTACCGAATTTGGGTGTGGGAAGAACACCGGGAGTTTAATTGTTTGGTTGGGCTGGAAAGGAGAGACCACCTTAGGGTAGTCTTTAGAACTAACCCAAAGTTTTTGCATGTCAGTGTGTACCCTGAAAAAAAGATCTTCCAGCATGAGAGCCTGAATCTCGCTCAACCATCCGAGGGAAGTAATCATGACTAAAAACAAGACTTTCCAAGACAAAAACTGGAGAGGGCAAGTGTGGAGGGGCTCAAAAGGGGGTCCCATGAGCTTAGTAATGACTACATTGAGGTTTCAGAAGAAAAGTAGGGGGTTATGGAGGAGAGGTGGTGAAAACCGTCTTGAGCCCTTCCATAAAGGCTTTAATGACTGGGACTCTGAATAATGAAGAGTGTTCTCTGTTTTGCAGATATGCTGCTACCGTAGCCAAATGGAAGCGAATGGAAGTGTAAGCCAGGCATGAGTGTTGTAAGGAAAGCAGGTAGCAGACAATGTCTTGCACTGTTGGCTTGAGTGGATTGATGTATTTGGGGAGGCAATAGTGGATGAACCTTTACCACTTTGCTGCATAGCAGGCTCGGATAGTGGGATGGAGAGTCTCTTTGAGGATGGACATGCACTCAACTAGTAAATTGAGATAGCCAAACTCTTGGACCTCAGGAGCCAAATCGTTAGGTGGAGCTGCCTGGAGTTTGGATGCGGACTGTGCCCTGGTGTAGAGGGAGAAGGTCCGGCCAGTTAGGGAGCTTCTCATGAGGGGCTATGGACAACTCTAGGAGGGCTGTGAACCACGGCTGCCTGGACTACGTGGGAGCCACTAAGATGAGGGCGAGGGAGGTCTGCCATAGCCTCTGAACCACGTAAGGAAGGAGTGGGAGAGGTGAAAAAGGGCAGACAAATATCCCTGACCAGTTCATCCATAGTACATTGCCCATGTGCTGTAGGAGTGGAAATCCTGAGACGAAGCTTAAGCATTTGGTGTGTTGGGCGGTTACAAACAAATCTACGTCGGGAAACCCCCAATGTTGGAAGTATGGAAGCGGGGCTTGTGGATGGAGTTCTCCTTTGTAGACTTGTTGCCACATCCTGCTGAGATCTGCAAAGTTGTTGTCTGCTCCTGGAAGGTACTTCACTTGCAGATGTACTCTGTGGTGGATTGCCCAATGGCAAATGCTCGGTGCTAGCAGCGAGAGCTGGAGAGAGGGATTACCCCCGATTCCAAAGGTAATACATAACAGTCACGTTGTCTGTTTGATCAGGACTGTTTTATGATGGATCTGGCAGAAGAAAACCTTCAGAGTCAACTGAATTGAGAACAACGAAAATCTGCACATGCAATGGAGAGTGGAGAGATCCCATTGCTTTGGCCATGTCTGTGTCTTTTTTTAAACATCTGATCAACTTGAGGCCCATCGAAGGACATGTTGATCAGATATAAAGCCACAGACACGGAGTCAAACATGCCTATAAATTAAGGCAATAGAGTTAATGCCTCTGCATTGTACTGACATGCTCACATCGCTCCTCACAGCTCAGCCTCCACGACTAAATAATGGAGCAGAAAAGAAAGCGGTACATCGATGACACGCTTCTCCAATAACAGCAAGCGCAAGCAGGCTGTATTGCAACTTTGAGACAATCGGCGGTATTTCTTTCTTGGTACGCACTCAGAACGGCAACGCCTACAACACGCACAGTCAATACCATGTGGCATGGCTCATGCCGCTTCATCGCTGGCCTAGCCTCTCGTGGCGCAGGGCGAAAAGACAGCATGGATGACACTGCTCGTGTCCGATTTGCACGTGGATAGCAACGTGCCTCATGCCCCACGCGTAGCATGTGGGAAATGCGTGGCTCCTACTTCAGCGCGGCCTTAAAATTTCCACCTCTTTACCTCCACCACTCCACACGATGAAAATAAGGGGACTTGTCCACCGTTAGAAATCCTCAAAGCACTGGGAGAGTGATCTTCTGGACAGGCAGGAGAACAAGAGAGTCAGTAGATAAGCACATCTATAACAGGTTCCTACGTGCTAACTTCCTATAATTTGGTCGCCAATTCATGTTGTTTCGTTGAAAGGAAACGGCCATCAACAAATGTAAAGTGAAGTCAGATGTATATTCATCAGAGGAAATAAGTCAGCACCGGCGTCTCTCTGCAACTACTCCAGGCTCGACCCCAACCAAATGTCCCGCCTGGAACCCTGCCAAGTGACCCCAGTGACATCAACATAGAATGTAGAAAACATAACAACATACTTAAAAGGTACAACTGCATATTTCCATAAACACAACACAATTCCCAGAATATGTATTTTATTTACAGGTGAGGGAAGCGTACCCATGTCCTTGGGCCACCAAATGGGTGATCCAAAAAAGGTATAGAAGAACTTCTGTCTTACCAGAATTTAACTTTAGGCAGTTAAGCTGCATCCAGTTGTTGATCTGACTCATACAGATTTTAAAGAGTTCAGCTGTCTCACACAAATTGCTAGACTCTGATACAATAATCTGAGTGCATCTGTGTAGGATACGGCCGAAAAGCCATTAGTTCAAATGACTTAGTGGGGCTTTAAGCTAACCGAGGTGAAGTGCCTTATGCCACATGTTGTTCCTTTTTTGATAAGAAAGATTTCAGAACTTTGAGGGCAATACCCTTAATTCCAAAATCCGAAAGTCCGGTTAGTTAGTATATGATGATCAACCGTATCAGAAGGCTTCCGAGAGGTCCAATCGGATCAGGGCTGCCTTCCCTCCTTCGCCTAGAAGATAGAGATCCGCCCAGATCTTTGGCTGCTGCAATCAAAGCGGGCTAAGTACAATGGGCTTCCCGGAAGCTGAATTGTGTGGGATCTAGAGGTTTTTTTTAGCATTAACGAATGTGTGCTTGTTTATGCATATGCATGTATGTACGAGTATCTGTGTGTGGTTGTTTCTATTTTTGAGTGTGAATTATTGTGTTTGCATGCTAAAGTATGTCAGAGATGGTCTTGAATTCTGAATTTCTGTGGTCGCCAACATGCACCTATGCCATGGTTTGAATTTGGGTCTGTTCGATCTTGTTTATGTATGCATGTTTTTGTTTATGAGAAATGACATGTCCACTGGTTGCCTGATCACAGAATAGAACTGTAGGCTCATGTTATGCCACAGGTGTTGGGGTGAAAGACTTCAGTTCCATGCTGGGCTGACAGTATTGGGGGTAAGGTGGGTTGAGGAGAAGGGTGCACAGATATTTAGTATGTGAGGAGCTATAAACCAGCAAATACCAGGCTCTGACTCAATTAAAACATGCTTTTAAATAATCTTACAAAAAGCACTCTTGCAGTTTCTAAGAGCTATACAATTTTGTAAATATGGAAACAAGTATGTCTCGTGTTGGCTAATGATTTTTTTAGCTAAGTAGTCATGCTATAGGCATACCTGGTAACACGGAAACTGACAAGACGAAATGATTTTGGCCTTTATTTACTTTTTTCGCTTCCCTTTTAAATGATCAAACATTTGGTTCCTGGCTTCCTTTCCACTTAATTTACATGTTATCCTTTGTAATACTAGTTTTATTTACATATACCCATATTTGCGAAGTTTAATAATTTTATAAGCCAGGAATTTTACCCAAACACACAAAGTGAATTAAATCTAAGCTTTTTAAAATTTCAGAACACAATAAAATATGCTTCTAGGTAGTTTAATTTGAATTATTTTATCCATCTGAAACTCTCCAGCAACGTATACTTCCCACTAAAAACAAACATGAGATGAAACACGCTTTACGGAATTATGCTGGATGATATACTGCAAATGTGATCGTTATGTGCTAAGGAAACTGAATAGATGTTTTTGGCCCTTTTTTTTTTTTTTTTTTAGCACTACCTCCATGGAAGTAGCCAAATATGACCTTAGCCGTCATTTTTTCATTTTAGGAAGTAGCGCTCTACGAACTCGCACCAGAGCTGTTCTCAGCTCTATATTATAGCATTTGTTAAATGTACACAATGGTATTTTAATAATCTCAAAATTCTCTGTAGTCATCAATATGAAAACGGAACACAGAGAACAGCTCCGGTGTGAGGTCGCACATTGTCAGAGCCCGATAATGAAGAGCAGGGAAGTGAGACATTGCAGGTCCAGGGCTGTGCCTAGCATCCATTGTGTAAAAGCCAGACCCATTCTTCCTGCAGCCAACTTCATGTCCCACGAAGAAAGACAAACTGTTTTGTGCAGCTTGCGGACAAATTAGTCATCTCAAAAGGCGTGTGGTACAAGCAGGCTCCATGGAGAGAGTAAGTTGCATTCCTCTTTCCTATAAACGCTCTCACTTTGAAGTCAGCTGAAAGCAAAATAAACACCAGGCTCCTTCAAAGACACAACTTGACATTTGACTTTGGTCTTGGAATGCCCAGCAAACGTAACACGATAAGACCAAGATTTAAAGGCCTGTTTACAGAAAACAAGTTTGTGGAAGAATATCAAAAACACAGCTTTGGCAATGGGAGAGACGAACTGAACCTGGACAGTCTAAAGCAAATAACGCCAGCAAATGGAAAGCAAAAAAACATGAGTTACAAACCACAAAGCCAATAGCAAGCAACGGGCAGAAGGCATTCCTAGGTCAACTTTCTGAAAGTCCCCAAGATATCTTTAGCAAACCTGATAGGCTAACGACCTAAAAAAAACCTGCTAGAGCCAATGAGTTAACTTATCATAATGCTTGATGCGCCCACCCCTCTCTGATCAGCATTGTCTCCTGGAAGATCCAGTGCAGGGAGTCCAACAAGAGAAGCACAGAGTGATCCATAACAAAGTTAAAAGTGAAATGTGCTGTCAGATAGAAAAATGGGTCTTTTTATATTCTTCTCATCCAATAGATTACCTCATAGTCATGCTCATTGCTCCCGACCCTTTCAGACCGGCCACTAATTATGAAAAGCTCTGTGTGGAGAGCCTCATAAGTGAAACAATACAGGAAGGGACTTAAACTGAAAGGCGAGGTCTGCATAGAATGTTCAATAGCAACGTTAATCATGCAATATGCAGTCAGACAGACAAATGTAACATTTTTGTTTTGATCACCTACCTGTCAAATTAATTATTTGAGAAACCCTACCTATGTAGCTGCTTACCATACGTGTGAGTCACCACTGCCAGCTCAAGAAATGGCATGTGCCTGGGCCTTACTCTATTGTAAATGGCATATACCATACATGCTGTGGTCCACCATGGGGTTAATTTGAGAGCAAGTGTTCTGAGATTTAGCACAGGGGAGATATTTAGTGCTAGTGAATATCAATGATGATCCTATGAAGAACAACTTCTTACTCAGTCACCAATAAAGTCAGTCCTTAATGTATGCACAGCACTCCACAGATAGATGTGTTCAGGTTTTATCACCAAAAAAGTAAAGCTTTTTTATCCTGGTAAGAGTTTTCATATCAATCACTGGAACCATCTCTTCTCCTCCTGTGGTCCTGGGTCACGGAAGGATAATGCTACTTACCCAGTATGCATCTGTTCTTGGCATATAGAGCTGTAGAGCCATATGCTTTAGCATAGATCGCCATCTGGTGTTGGGTCCGGATGTTTGCACTTTGGTTTTGTTCGAAGAAGTCTTTGCAGTCACGAGGTAGGTGACTCCTCCTTTCGGTTATAGTGCGCATGGGCATCGACTCCATCCCCAGATTGTTTTGCCATAAGGGTGATGATGGAGTTAGTAAGAGCAGAAAGAGATGTCCATGTATAGTGTATCTAAGTAAGATAATACTGCAACAGATAAAGGCACCCTGGGAGGCGGGTGGGCGCATATGGCTCTACAGCTCTATATGCCAAGAACAGATGCATACTGGGTAAGTAGCATTTTCCGTTCAAGGCATATGAGCTGTAGATCATATGCTTCAGCATAGACTGTACAGCAGTTACTCCCAAGCGATGGCTAACCTGTGTCTGTTGCAGTGGTCTGAAATAGTGTTCTTAAAACAGCCTGGCCCCACACTAGCTTGTTGTCTTGCTAACACATCTACACAGTAGTGTTTTGTGAATGTGTGTGGTGAAGACCATGTTGCAGCTTTGAAATATCATCTAAGGGTATGTTCCCTAAGAATGCCATGGAAGCCCCTAGTTTGCGTGTAGAGTGCGCTCTAGGGGGAATTGTTAATGTGCGTTTAGCTTTAATGTAGCATATTTGTATGCACTTAACTATCCACCGTGCAATACCTGCTTTTGATATAGGATTGACTTTATGCGGTGGTGAAAAAGCAACAAAGAGTTGTTTTGTTTTCCTAAAATATTTCTCTCTTTCAATGTAATAAAGTAATGCTCTTTTAACGTCTAATGTGTGAAGAGCACGTTCTGCCACGGAGTCTGGTTGGGGAAAAAACACGGGTAACTCAACAGACTGGTTGAGATGAAAGGCAGAAACGACTTTGGGTAAAAATTTGGGGTTAGTCCTAATAACCACCTTATTTTGGTGAATTTGTAAAAATGGTTCTTGTATGGTTAGTGCCTGGAGCTCACCAATTCTCCTAAGAGATGTGATAGCTATGAGGAAGGCTACCTTCCACGTCAGAAAGTTCAAATTTGTGCAACGGCTCAAATGATGGGCCCATGAGTCTTGTAAGGACTATATTAAGATTCCACACATGAGAAGGTGGAAGTGTAGGAGGAATGATTCTTTTGAGTCCTTCCATAAAGGCTTTGATAGCGGGTACACAAAACAAGGACAAGTGTCGTCTGTTTTGTAGGTAAGCCGCTATTGCAGCAAGATGCAGTCTTATTGATGTATATGCTAAGTTAGCCCGCTGTAGGTGTAACAGATAGCAAATGATGTTTTGAATTGAAGCATCAAGCGGATTGATTTGATTGTTATTACAACAGATTACAAATCGTTTCCATTTTGCTGCATAGCATGCTCTTGTGGTAGGGCGTCTAGCCTCTTTAATGACATTCATGCAGTCTGGCGGGAGATTAAGGTAGCCAAACTCTATGATTTCAGGTACCAGATCGCAAGGTTGAGTTGACTGGGATCTGGATGCCTTATTTCTCCATGGTTCTGAGTGAGAAGCTTGGGGGAGAGGTGTAGTTTTTGACGAGGAACTACTAATAGTTCCAACAGGGTTGTGAACCAGGGTTGTCGAGCCCATGTGAGAGCAACTAGGATCATTGTGAGGGAATGTTGCTTGAGCTTCCGAACCAGTACTGGAATTAGCGGGAGAGGTGGAAAAGTGTAAGCAAATATCCCTGACCAATTGATCCATAGTGCATTGCCTTTGGACAATGGGTGTGGATACCTGGACGCGAAGTTTGGGCATTTTGCGTTGAGGTGTGTGGCAAACAGATCTATGTCTGGGTAGCCCCACATTTGAAAAAATGGGAGAAGAACTTGAGGGTGTAGTTCCCATTCGTGGATCTGTTGTCTTTGACGACTGAGCAGATCTGCAATTTGATTGTTTACTCCTGGGAGATGTTCTGCAAGGAGATATATTTTTTGAGGTATGGCCCATCTCCATATCCTTTGAGCTAGGTGTGAAAGCTGTAGAGAGTGTGTCCCCCCCGTTTTTGTATGTAGTACATTGCTGTCATGTTGTATGTACGAACTAGGATAGCTTTGCCTACTAGATGTATCTGAAAAGCTTTTAGTGCTAGAAAAATTGCTAGCAGCTCCAGATGGTTTATGTGGAGCTGTTTTTGTTGTAGTGTCCACAATCCCTGAATGGTATGTTTTTGAAGATGAGCTCCCCAACCAGTGAGGGATGCGTCTGCTGTGAGCACTATCTGTGGAACCGGGTCGATAAATGGCCGCCCTTTGAAAGGTTTTGTGTATTCAACCACTGCAGAGAGCGATGAGTGAGGCCATCCACCAACACCAGATCGGTTAACTGACCTTGAGCCTGGTTCCACTGACGTGCTAAGCATTCTTGTAGGGGACGCATTTTGAGTCTTGCGTAAGGAACAATTAGAATGCAAGACGCCATCATTCCGATCAACTGCATAAACACTCGGGCTGGTAGTGAGTGTTGCGGTTGAAATTGTGATATTAGGGTTTGCATGTTGCGTATTCTGACTGGGTTGGGGTACGCTAGAGCTTTGCAAGTGTCTATTGTGGCTCCTAGGTACGCTTGCGTGTTGGAGGGTTGAAGATGAGACTTGGTGAGATTGACAGTGAATCCCAAGTTGTGAAGCAGCTGAACTGTTATGTGAGTGTGGTGTATGCAGCTGTGTTGTGACTTGGCTTTTATTAGCCAGTCGTCCAAGTAAGGGAAGACGTGAATGTGTTGTCTTCTTAAATGAGCTGCGACTACTGCTAGACACTTGGTGAAGACTCTTGGTGCTGTAGTTACGCTGAATGGGAGGACTTTGAATTGGTAATGTTGTCTGTCCACCATATACCCGAGATATTTCCTGTGAGCTGGGTGAATTGGAATATGGAAGTAGGCGTCTTTTAAGTCTAGAGTGGAAAGAAAGTCGCCTTGCTGAAGCAATGGGAGCACCTGTTGAAGGGTGATCATGTGGAAGTGGTCCGATTGAATGTAGAGGTTTAGCTGTCTGAGGTCCAGTATGGGCCTGAGGGAGCCGTCTTTTTTTGGAATCAAAAAGTATAGGGAGTACACTCCCGTCCCTTGATGACATAATGGGACCGGTTCTATAGCATGTTTGTCTAACAGAGAGAGAACCTCTTGTTTTAACAGGGTGAGATGTTCTTGTGACATTGCACGCTGTCTCGGAAGGATTGTTGGTGGAGTGCTGGTAAGTTCCAGGCAATAACCATGTTGGATAATTTGTATTACCCACTTGTCAGAGGTGATTGACTCCCAGACAGGTAGGAACTGTGAGAGACGTCCCCCGACAGGAGTGGAATGATCGGGGGTAGTGGAGGGAAGTCACTGTTTATTGGCAGGGGAAGTGGGGGTGGAGTTACCTCTGCCTCTTCCCTGGTTATTTCCTCTGTAACCTCCTCGAAAATAGACTCTGGAGGAGTTAGATTGGTTGTTTCCTTTGTAAGAGGAGGAGGGATTTTCTGACGACAGTGTTTTTGAGCCACCCCTGTAAAAGGAGCGACGAAAAGAACCCCTGCTAGAAGGTAATTATAGGGCACCCATGGATTTTGCAGTTTCGGTGTCTTTCTTCATTTTCTCTAATGAAGTATCTACTGTTGGCCCGAAAAGATGCTCTTTATCAAAGGGTTGATTAAGTATGGAGGATTGTACCTCTTGCTTGAATCCAGAGATTCTAAGCCAAGCGTGTCTCCGCAACAGTATGCTAGTGTTGATAGCACAAGAAGCTGTGTCCGCTGCATCTAGGGTGCATTTTATGGAAGTGTTGGTGATGAGCTTCCCTTCCTGAATTAGGTCGCTAGCTTTAGTTTTATACTCTTCTGGCAAATGTAGCATGAGTTTTTCCAACTCATCATAGCGGGCCCGGTCGTAGCGGGATAAGAGCCTGAGCATTGGCAATACGCCAATAATTAGCGGCCTGCGAAGCTACTCTCTTACCAGAGGCATCAATAAGTTTAGACTCCTTATCAGGAGGAGGGGCGTCGCCTGTAGTTTGAGAGTTAGCTCTCTTGCGGGTGTTAGATACAACAAGAGAGTCTAAAGGTAACTGACCTTTTATGCATACAGGGTCTGTAGGAGCGGGCTTGTATTTTTTATCCACCCTAGGTGTTTGTATCCTGGCTCTAACTGGGTCTTTGAATACCTCGTCGGTATGTTTTAACATGCCCTTTAACATGGGTAAAGTGTTAGTAGACCTTTGTGAGTGTGTGAATGTTTCTACAAGGAAATCTTCTTCCAGAGGGTCTGAATGTAGCTCCACCCCGTGATATTGGGCAGCCCTGTTGATAAGTTGTGCAAAGCCAATGTTGTCATCAGGTGGGGAAGGTCTGGAGGGATACAGGTCAGGGTCATTAGGTTGATCTGGATCCTTATTATAATCATCCCAGGGATCAGTGTCATGTGGTATGTCCGGATCTTGTGGGGTATGATCGTCATCCCCCAAATCGTCATCCTGTGAGTCAGGTGACATTGGAGGTGGTGAATTTGATGGTGTAATGTGTATAGGAGGAGGAGGAGAGAGAGGTATGTAAGGGGAGAAGGGTTAGTACCAATATCTCTTTTTTTGTTCAGAGGTATAGGGGCATCTCCGGAGAGGTCTAACTTCCGTTTTTTAGGAAGAGTAGCCGTAAGGTGTCCAGTTTCCGGATCAATACTAAGTCTTTTTTGTTTTGGATCCAGAGGTGTGTCTTCGGATGGAAGTTCTTTGGAAGGAGTATCTTTCCCTTTAGGAGTGGATTTCGGCATTGAAGATTTGGGCTCAATGTCTTTGGGTGCCGAGTGTTTGGAATCCGAATGTTTAGTTTTAGCCGGTTTAGGCTGTGGAGTGGCATGTTTCGGCTCCGAACTTTACGGCGCGGAGGGTGTTGACTCCGAGCTTTTAGGTGTGGAGCGTTTCGGCTCCGAGGCTTTAGGCTTGGACGATTTCGGTTCCGAGTCTTTTGTTTTGGAGGGTTTCGGTTCTGAGGTTTTCAGTGTCGAAGGTGTCTTTGGTGCCGACGGCGTGGGAAGTAGCACGTGTTTCTCCTTATGTTTCGGTGCCGAAGGTGTTGGTTCGGTCCGGAATGGGGCCGGCTCGAGCCCGAGCCGTGTAGGCTTGTGTTTATGTTTCATAGCCGGGCTGGAGGGCGGGGCGTCTGAAACTTTTTTCGGTGTCGACCCAAGGGCGATGCCGGAGCCTTATCTTTTGTTTGAGTGGGCACATGGGGATCTGGACTCACGGTACGTTGACCCGGAGTAACATTCAAGTCTTCCTCCATGTTGGAGTCGGCTTCTGACACGGAGACCAGTTCTTCTTCTTCGGCTTCTGCGGCAGGACGGTGGTGTTCTAGGTCTTCGCCGAAGATGTCCGGTACGGAGCCGCTGCCGCGTTGCATCTCGTGGCGTCGAGCCCGACGATCACGGATAGTTTTCTTCGATCGGAATGATCGACACGCTTCGCAGGATTTTTCCTCGTGTTCCGGGGATAAGCACAGGTTACAGACCTCGTGCAAGTCGGTGCGTGGAAACTTAGCACGACACCCGGGACATAGCTTGAACAGAGTCCGTTCCATCAACTGCTGGCGTGGTCGGCACGGGTAGGCCCGACGGCCAGCCTCGAAGTTCCCGATCGAAGGTTTTTACAGTGTACACGATGCGCGTCGAATGGGAAACCCCGATCGAAAGACAATACCGTCAAGGGTAGAGGATTGCGCGTCGAAGGGGTTCGAAAATTATACCAGAGCGCAGCAATACACATCCGAACCTGATGGCGGAAAAAAACTATCTGGGGATGGAGTCGATGCCCATGCGCACTATCACCGAAAAGAGGAGTCCCCTACCTCGTGACTGCAAAGACTTCTTCGAACAAAAACAAAGTGCAAACATCCAGACCCAACACCAGATGGCGATCTATGCTAAAGCATATGATCTACAGCTCATATGCCTCGAACACTATATTCTCTGTGCAGCTGAATTCACACATAGCAGTTTATTAGAACCATCACTTCAAGCATAGAAGGAAGATGTAAGAAGCAAAAAAGATCCAACTTTCTCCTAAAAGGGAAGAGCGACAACAGAAAAACCCAAGACTTAATCATGGAAAACAGCATCGGGTGCGACACCAGACAGAGCCACACACCTCAGGTAAGTCATTTTGCCGGTGAAACAGTCTCGGTACAATGTTCATTTATGTTTCTCTCTGCCTCATGGTAGCCGTAACACACAGCAACCATGTCTTGAAAACTTCTTGTCTAGGTAGCAGCAGGATACCAAACCCAGCTATTTCAGAAAAAGTATTTGTCTACGTGCTCCAAGGATCTGAGGTGTAAAAGAATCAGCAAATACCCGTAGTCATCCCTATACCATGAGGGTCATTGGAAAGACACACACTCCAACTAAGTCTGAACTGAAAGCTTTCTGTGAATGAATATTGTACAAAATATTAACAAATCTACACCCGGCAAAGACCTAGGTGCACCACATCCAAGCCACAAAAGCCCACTGTAGTGAGTTTTAAGAGGAGTACAATGCAAATCCTATCTTCAAATAGCAAAGTTTATCCAGGAAGCTGCCATCTCTACAGAGGTCATCATGGTATGGCAGGGTCAACATCCCTCTGCAGACGTACTTGTGCACATCCTGAAC
Source organism: Calotriton arnoldi (assembly GCA_963921515.1). Taxonomy (NCBI): domain Eukaryota; kingdom Metazoa; phylum Chordata; class Amphibia; order Caudata; family Salamandridae; genus Calotriton; species Calotriton arnoldi. Next base: position 1,564,088 of record CAWUFW010003310.1, on the reverse strand, counting down.
TCCTGGACTTTGTCTCAAAACAATAGTCCTGTAATGCAAGGGCATAATGCAAACAATAATAACCTGCTCTTTCCTTTTCAGAATTTTCATGTGCACTTCAATGTGTTGCTGCAACAACACAGCATGGTAACTGGTGAAATATTGAATGGGCACAGATCCAACTTTGTGAAAATTCTGCAACGGAGGCTCCTTCTGCGTTAATCATCATAGCATTGTAAATTCATGATGGTGCACTACTGAGTCCAATAAGAAAGGTTTTTAATGGAGAGTACACAAATAGAATAAAAACACAGTAGGGTATTGTATATGTATGTAGCCACATCTATGCCTTAATTTGGATGGATGTTTGATGGGGGTGAATGTTAGATCACTGTGCTACAAATTTGAGATTTCAACAGGGATCATGTATTCAATTTTTGATACTAAACCAATTTCCCAGATCTCTCTCTTCCTCTGTTAAACATACCTGCAGCAATCAGTCAGGATTTGTACGTGTCTTCCACATGGATACAAATTATGCCAAGGTCTACTCAGGTGCGTGGGACAAATCGAATTAGCTTTGTTCTGATGTCGGTGGCTCTCTCTACTTGTGATCTTCAGGGGTCGAGATACAAACTCCTGGTTCGTCTTTGGCTGATAAGTCAAGTAACTGACTACACTACAACACTACACTACACTACACTACACTACGCACCAATTAGTGCCTCTACAAAAATCAAACTCCCACTCTTCCTATGTCTCGGCAGGATCAATGTAGTTGATCTTTGCACTTTGCTTTATTTTGTCCTTCCATAAAATAAAAAATATACCTTTTCAGGCTAGAAGTTCCATAGCAATGCCCTACCATTCTTGAAAATTATCATCGGTTTAAAGATAATCAACTTTGAACTCTTGCTTTGAACATCAGACACCATGAAATTTTGGCAAAGATCTATATCCCACTTTGTACTATGTTACTCCAAAATGTAGCTTTGATACCTCCATAATCGACCGGCACCAGAAAGACGGAGTGAGACTGCCTTTTGTAGACTTCACTACCTGAAGAATTACAACTGAAAACACAAATCTGCACACTGGATGTGTCAGTAACAGACTATAAAACATTCAACGTCCATGGACTCCTGTGAGGGTACAGACTCGTTCAAAGAAAGGGCCTGGATAGCAGCACAGCCAACGATCCATACAGCCTGCAGGACAGTTCAGTCCTTCACCCCTTGACCCTTTGAAACTGAGGCTAAATTTACACTTTCTCAGGCTCCGTCCACCGTACTTATGAGAGTTTGGGGGAGAATGGAAATTCTTGCAGGTGATTGGGAACCAAAAGAGTAAAAGCCACAAATGTAACAGGTGCTACTTATGCTTATTCTGTCGCTCTGGCCTGCTTTATCTTGCATATATAGCAAGAGAAAACAAATAATTAAATTATAACAGTATATTTACACAAAGACTTTAATGTGATAAAATGCATCCCTTTTAGAAACACAAAAGCGCCATTTACTCAGCGTAGAACAGTTTTTACATTATCCGCTGGTCCTTGTTGAAACAGGCACCGGCCTAACCTTGCAGCAGATAAAACCAGCATCTGCACAGAAAGCGGGGTGTATGTATCAACTTAGCAGGTCCTGCTGCAGTACAACAGAGAGGATGGGATCAGAGCAAAGGCACAGGCCTTCTTAAGCCTGCATGACAGGGCGCGATTCCTTCGCCTCTAGCTGCACACCAGACCCTGCAAAACCTGTGCCGCCCTGGAAGAAATCAAAAAGATGTATGAATGCCAAGGATGTGGAATATTGTCAACAGTCCTTTGGTGTGATAAAGAGGACCCTTCCTGTAAATTGCCAATTAGTGTTGCCAAGAATGTTGTTTTAGGGTTGTGATAGCTGCTGACAAAATAGCTCATAACTACAAGCGCACAGACTGCAATTAATAATGCACACATAGGAGTAACACTAAAGAGGATGGCTCTTGTTAAAAGTATCACTTGTTGGATATGAAGCAATACTAAAAAGAGCTTCAAGAGCCAAATCGTTAATACAGCACATTTCCAAAAAGTTGGAATTCTGCTGAGAAAACACAAGTTGGTGACAAAACTGCAGCACTAGCAGCGTGTTAAGTTATTCTTACAAAATGGTGGCACTTCACATGGGGTGTATCTGTGTGCACTTTGGAGCATCCTTCTTTACAGCTGAGCTGTAGATCTTTGCCGCTTGTAGACTTACCCTCTGGATGACTATGATGTCTTTCTCACTGAGACTCTCTCCATTGATTGGATCCTGCATGTCCTTCTTAATGAGCTTCTCCACACACTCTAAAGTCACAACCGCACCTCTAGGAAAGCAACACAAACTCCAATATTAGAACCAAAGAGAACATTGATTTAAATACACAACGGGTTGAAGTACTTCACAGCGACAGACAGCACTAGGGATGTGGCATTAAAATCAAACGGCGAGTCGAGCACTATATGTGTTTTTCCAGTGGTCAGCTTAAATGGAACTGAAGAGGTGCAGCCCCACATGGCACAGAGTGTACATGCAACTGTAGGTGTCCGAGGAGGAAGACTGAGGATTTTACACACAGGGAATTTGGAATATAAGCATAAGTGCTTTAAGAGAACAACTGTCACTATGCAGAAGCAAAAAAGTTAATCATCGGAGAATGGAAATAAGAAAAGTTAAACAAGTTTGCAGGCATTACAGTATGATTCAGAATATATTATATTTATCAAAAAGCAAAGTACTTAAATAGTTTGTGATGTTAAGTAAAGCCTAAGTGTAGTAGAAGAGTCTACCTATCAAAAATACAATTTGAACACTAATCAAGTGAGGAACATTAATATGAGAATTGCTGAGAAAGAGCATTCAAGCTTAGATGAAAAACAGAAACAAGCAAAGGATGGGTATCATGGAAGCAAAGAGCGAGAGGAAAAAAAGAAGACAGAGAAATGGATTGCAGATGACAATGTCTGTAGGTAGTACTCAAAGATGTGCATGGTAGCCTCAGTCAGGGCAATCATAGGATATAAGACTAAGAGCAGGCCCATCTTAACTAGGCTAAACTAGAACATCCTCAACAGTGCTAAACAGTATGCTATAAAAACCAACAACAGGCAGAAGGACAATAATTCCAGAGTTCAACTGTGCGTGAGGAACAAAGTCAAAAGAGGTCTTAAGAACCATTCTCTGCCACCCTGCTCACTTAATGAACATTTGAAACCCCCATTTCCTCATTCAGTAATGGGGTCTACAGTCTCAGCGCTACAGTAACAATGCCCAGATTCTAACGGATGTAGATGAATCAGCAGCGGTAATAAGCAAACTACCAGCTTGTCTTAAAATGGTTAATACAGTAAACATGTTTTGTTTACTACCAGGCAACCAATATTCATTTGAAACATCATGGTATAATCGCTCACGTGCCGCTAGCAGATGGAGTGAATAACCTAGAAGCGATCATTGGCACACACTATACTATGCACCTTTACTTCAGCAAGGTATTAAATGGTGTCTTCCTCACCATTTTTCACTGCAAAAAATAATACACTGCATTTCTCCTACACTAGGACTGGTGCAGACTGGCACCCGAGTTAACTATGCTGATATGCGACATGTGGCTATGGCAAAAGGGCTAATATCTATGCTGCAGGATACTCAGAAGGTAGGGGTCGGCTGCCTAAGGCATAGAGAAATTTGATCCCATATGTAATGGTGCAAGGTAAAAATTACATTGGCTAAGGGTTAAGCATAAGATCCAGTCTAAAGTTTATTCATCCTACATCATAGTATTTACAGTGTGATCCCCAAGTTCAGTTAATAAAATAATTCACTCTCCAACAAGTAGAGTGCTTTAATCTCTGACAGATGCTTACTGATTCAGGTTCCATTTTGTCTTACATCAATGGAAGGGTACAGATTTTCCAGCCCATGATGGCGCTCTATGGAACTTGATTCCTGACAATAAGACAATAATCAATTTTGAACAAATTTAAAGCAGGCCTGAATACCAGCCAGCTGTTGCTAACGGATAATCCACGACTAACAAGCTGGAAAGGTTGTATGATGGACCCACGCATGCCATTAACAAGCATGGCTTTACAACACGGTCATTACAATGCATGCGTCTTTACCGCAAAACATTTTACAGAGCATAAGCCTTTACCACGCATGCCTTTACAAAGAAAATGTAAGTGTTTTACAGGTAAGTATAATCTTTTACGTTATTAACCCACGACCAATAAACCCATACCCACTCTAAAAATACAAATACACTTGCCACCCAAAAACCCATACCCATCCTAAATCCTAAAAATACCCTTGCCACTCAAAAACCCATACCCCACCCTAAAAACACCCCTGCCACTCAAAAACCAATATTCACCCTAAACCCTAAAAATACCCTTGCCACCCAAAAACCCATGCCCACCTTAAACCCTAAAAATACCCTGGTCACCCTAAAAGTACTCTTGCCACCCAAAACCTCACACTCACCTATACATAGATCTATAAATTCACTGAAAAAACAAAGGTTACAGGCATTGTGTACTTAAGCTGACATTACACTCGTACAAAACTAGAGAAATTCAGCAGTTAATAGTTACTGAGCTAACTATAACTTACGCCCCCGCAATGAACTGCTATGACCTCACAGATTACTTCACTCATGACATGGTCAGTGACATCACTCATGACATCTCAAATGACATCACGGATGAAATCACTGATGACATCATCCAGTGAGTGCAAGTATTTATGATTTTTAAACATATATACTAAACTATTACAAAAGTTAAATTAGTATACTAGGTGCACTACTATGGAGTGATACGGCTACTAACATTGTGAGGGGCTGTGTGACTATGTATCCTTGTATGTATTTGGGGTGATTCGAGCACGTTACAAATGGCATTAACATTATGGGTGTGTGAGTAGCTGTGTGGGTGAGTTGCTGTGTGAGTGGCTGTATTGGTGAATGAGTGGGTGTGTGAGTGACTGTATGGGTGAGTGGCTGAGTGAGTGCTGAGTGGGTGTTTGGTTAAGTGAGTTGGCGTGCAAGTGGCTGATTGGAGAGAGTGTGTGTGAATGGCTGTATGGGTGAGTGAGCAGATGTGTGAATGCTTGTATGGATGTGTGAATGGGTACGTAAGTGGTTCTGTGGGTATGTGAGTGGGTGCGTGAGTGCTAGTATGAGTGAGTGGCTGTATTGAGAGGCTGTATGGGTGAGTGGGTGTGCGATTAGTTGTATGGGTGGGTGAATGACTGGTTATGAGTGGCTGTAGGATGAGCGAATGGTTGTGTGAGTGGCTGTATGAGTGAGTGTGTGAGTCCCTCTATGGAGGAGTGAGTGGGCGGTGAGTACTGGTATGGGTCTGTGAATGGGTATTTGAGTGATTGTGTGGGTATGTCAGTGGGCGTACGGGAGGTTGTATGGGGGTGTGAGTGGTTCTGTGGATGTCATTAGTGATGTTATTTGAGATGTCATCAGTGAAGTCACTGACCACGATATGAGTGATGTAATATGTGAGGTCATAAGCAGTGCATTGCGGGGCGTAAGTTATAGTTAGCTCAGGTAACTATAACTGCTGAATTACTCTAGTTTTGCATGAGTGAAATGTCAGCCTAACTATAACATCCCTGTAACCTTTGGGTTTTTCAGTGAATTTCTAACTTTTTTAAATTCGATTTCCTAACTATGACGTCCCTGTAACCTTTGTTTTTTCAGTGAATTTCAGGTTGTTGTTTTTTTTTCCTTTTTATTTTTTCAGTATAACATTTTTCTTGTCTTTACAATATTTTGTGATGTTTTTTTTTTTTTACTTCTATGTATTAGCTCAGTAGTAGTCGTCTCAAGAATCCTTTAATATTTTGAAAGCTGTTTTTTTTAAGAACTATGGGCCTCATTACTATGTCGGTCGGTAAGCCTCCGACCGCTCGTCGGAGGCTTACCGACCGACACTGTAGGTTTACAGTCAGATCCCCGAATTTCAATGACGGCAGTCGGAGTGTAAACCGGCCAGTCAATCAGACTGTGTTGCCAGTTGGAAACCTATCATAAGCCCTTACGGACGGCATTTCCGCAGTCGGGATTATGAGGTCTGTTTCCGACAGCCTTTCCACGTCGGGCTTTCTGACATGGAAAGGCCGTTGGAAAGCGACTCCGCGGCCTACAGTTGTGGGCCATAGGTGCCCACCTGAAAATCCCCGCACCGTGAGGTGCCTGCCACACGGTGGAGGGATTTACAAAAACTCCCATTTCTCTATGGGAGCTTGTGCAGCGGGCAGAAACAAGCTCCGATAGAGAAATGGGAGTTTGCAACCGCAAAGGTTGCATCGTAATATGGTGTTTGTAACCGCCGAACTATGGTCAGTCGGTTCCCACACCGAGACGGTGTCGATAGGAGGCAAGTCCGAACTACATCGTAATAGAGCCCCACGTTATTTTTCTAAATACTTCTACTGTTTATGGTTTAGTTGTGAAAATATAGAATATAAATTCTAGTTTTTTTTTAAATACGTTTTTTGTTTTTTTAAAACTAATACAAAAATCATATTTTATAATACATTTTTGAACTGGTTTTTGAAATAAAAATTATTTGTAATTTTTTTTTGTTATTCAAAATATGTTAGTCTTTTTTTTTTTTAGCATTTTTGTTTTAGTTCTGCAGTACTTCCTCGAGAGCGGCTAGTCAGCCAGAATTCTATGGCTTTGTATTACAATCATGTGATCGCAACGGAACTGCGGTGTTGGTGTGAGAGTCTCTGTATGGGTTTGTGAATGGGTGTGACAGTGTCTGCATGGGTTTAAGAGTGTATGTGAGAGTGTCTGTGTAGGTATGTGAGTGGCTGTGAAAGTGTCTGTATTGATGTAAGTGTGGGTGTCAAAGTCTCTGTATGGGTTTGTGAATGGGTGTAGCCGTGTTTGTACGATATCTGAATGGGTGGGAGTGTCTGTATAGGTATGTGAGTGGGTGTAAAAGTGTCTATATAGGTGTAACTGTGGGTGTAAGAGTCTCTTTATGGGTTTGCGAATGGGTGCGAGTGTCTGTATTGGTTTGTGAATGGGTGTGGCAGTATCTGTACGGGTATATGACTAGCTCTGACAGGTAGCAAGAGTATAAAAATATATTTTTTTTTTCAGTTGTGCTAAATCGGAGGATCCCCTGTGGGGTTACACAGGGGCCGGCGCTGAGCCCCATGAGGTATCCCTGGATTTCACAAGTGGCAAAAAGAAAAGTTCTCATTTCTGAGCCCAGGAACATGCTCAGCCCTCCTTTACAACATGTACAAATGGTCAGGAAACATCTCACCTGACCCCTTTATTTAATTTGCAAACACGTTTTCAGCCCAGGGACGGTTTCCCCAATCAAACAAAATGGTGGCTGCAACTTTTCTGTGTAGGTGCGGCCAGCCAAACACCACTTTGCTGTGGCGCGCGAATCCGCGGCTCCCCCGCGGGTGGATCCACGGAGGATCCGCGTCCCTATATATACACCAATCTGATTTCCGGTTAATATATCTAAAACTACTGAATGAATTAACACCAAATTAGCGAAAGCGTGATCTGTTTTACCAAATCTACCGTTCTGCTAAATTTGGTGTAATTCCGTCCAGCAGTTTGGGCTGTAGGCTTGTTCAAAGGTCCTATGGAAATTGACATGTGGGAAACGTGTTTTGGGACCCCCTCCTTTTTCTCGGCCCCCACTTGACGGGCCACTCCAAACCTTTCCAGACACAAGCGGACGCGAGTGTCGAATTTTGGGGGAAAATGTTTGAAAATTCGTCAACTGGCGCCAAAGATATACGCAACTGAAAAACTGCTTTTTAATAGAAATCCAGTCCTAACTATATACTGGCGACTGCCGGTAGGATATAAATGGAGATATATATATTTTTATTTTTTTATTTTCACACTTGCCTCCGAAATACTTACATTTTTGTTGTAAAGGCATGCGTGGTAAAGGCGCATGCCTTGTAAGGCCTGCGTGGTAAAGGCATGCGTGGTTCCGACCGCATTGTAAAGGCTGTTTCCCAGCTGGTAACACTGCACATTCCTGTGCCGTGCAGACATGTAAAAGTAACACACTATACATGTGTGTTCATGTTTTTTTCCTCTCGCCAACCTCTTAGCCGGAGTCCAAGAATAATCAAAGAATAAACACATCTACAGCAGAGTATTTTGGTTCCAACTTTTTAACTCCCCAGTTCATGGAAATGTAGTTTTATTTCTAGCCCACTGATGTCCCCCCATGGCGCCATACTAATCAGTTGGTATCTCTACAATAATTCAGTGACAGTTTTTCTGCTTACAATGCTTAATCACCTCGAAATATTTAGTTTTTCTTCCAAAGCAGGCAGGTAGGTTGCCAAAATAACAATATGGCAGTAAAGGTTAACTTAACCACTTCTACTTACGATGGTCGAAGTACAGCACATGGAACAGAATTGCCTAGCATGTCACGGGTCACAGCGCAGATGTAGCGGTCCTGCCTATTTATGAGGCCAACTCGGTCCAATGTCTCATCCACAGGTGTGAACTTCACAGGGATGAGATCCTTCATCTTCAATGGTTTGTCGCTCATGGGGCAGTAGACCGTTTTATCCTACAAGAGCGGATTACCAGATTAATATAGATATTTTGAAAATGATGGGCCATCAAATGTGTAGCAAGAGTAATAAGAAACCCGGATGATGAAGGGGAAGCCTCTTATGTTTTCAGTAGGGAGGATTGCGGTGTCACGTGCAAGTAAGAGGAAAGGTGAGATGGTATCCTCATCGAACCAGAGATAATTATGGCTGTTAGCTATAGACATCTGGAGAGGCAGGAATTATTTTCAAAGGTTAGAGTGGTTTCTTCCAAACACAAAAGATGACAAAAGAGCACTAGCAAAGAGTAACAAAAAAAAATTAAACATTTTTAAAGTCTGTTAGGAAAGAATTTTCATGGGTGACTTCGTTAGTTTCTCACTGAATTGAGGTTAGTTTTTCGAACTCGATTAACTCAAAACGAATTGAAGTTGACCTATGACATCAGAGAAGATGAACTGGACAGAGTTGTTTTGACTAGAGGTCACAGGAACATAGTCCTGCAAATTCTGAACAGCACCTGAAGTGGGGTTTAATGCATTGGATTCATTTTCTGCGATAATGGTTGGTCATTAAATTTCTTGAGTTCAGTATCCACACAGACAGGGATGTCAGACAACAATAGCGTGAACCCAGGCCATGTTGTATTAACCTTGAGAAAACTGCATGTAGGAAGATGCCAGAGTAAAAATAGGCTGTTTCCTCAAGGAACTTTCTAATGCATGCATGATGGTATGCGATCGGTCCCACAAAAGAAAAACCCAACTACTTGTTAATGAAGATCCCATAAACTTTGATTACGTCATAAACGCTGGCTATTGATGCCTAAATGAATAATCTAAGAATACTTAAAAGAAGGAAAACTATCTGAACTTAAATACATTTCAGGTGTTTCTTTTTTGAACATTTAAAAAATAAAAAGCCCAGGAAACAAACAGGATAATAAACATAGGGTGGGAAAAGAAATCAGTTACTGTAGGAGAAACCGGTTGCTTGAGAGTCCCAGAGTATAGTGCAGTGCCAGTTAGCTCAGGTACATTTTTTGGCTATGTGACAGTAACTTTACAGTACTTACTTTAACAGAGAACCTGGTTTCCTATTGGGAGGGCAAACTTACTTATTTAACCATTGTCGGTATTTTCATTAAATTCATAAGCAATCCACTTGCCTATGCATCATTGGAACTTTAGTAATATTCTTTAGAAAACTTGAAATTAACCTTTGTCACAGGCATGTCCTGCTGCAATGACAAAGCCACACACAGGTCATTTTCCTCGGTCACTGCTGCTCCAGTATTGAGCTCACACACCCACACACTGAACTCCATGCAGAACCGTGGGGAGGTTCTTCTACAAGGCTCAGAAAACAGCATCTACAGCCTTTATGGGAAGCAGCATTCTACATGCATCACTAAAACGCAACCTGAGAGAAGCATCATAGCATTGTTTTCTATAAGAACCAACCTGATACAGACCTATGTCTGTCCCTATCTTGAGACAACACCTATATCTCAAGTTCCAATATCCTACAGCCTCATAGAGGTCTTGGGTGCAGAACCCTTTAGGGTATAGTCTTTCACCAATCTCAGGGAACAGTTGCTAGAGGGAGCAGTTTCCTGCATGCTAGGGTCTATAGAAACTTGGCTCCAACAGGATGCAGGCACATTTCTCCATAACAAGCAGCCACATAAAAGGGGTCAATGGACACCAGTTTTAATCCAGAGCATCCGTCCGATCTAAGGAGCAGTCTCCTGCACAAATCAGCTACTTACAACTTTTCAGCTGCAGTCTGGCACAGAAAGCTGCACCCAATACATTCCACAAGGCGGTCTCTAATCTACAGGCCTCACTGCAGTCTCCCTGGTAGGAAATGGCCTCCGACAAGTCTCATCAAGCAGCCTCACACAGGCCGAAAGAGCTAGCCTGTGAAACAAGCCGACTTCTACAGTTATCAGTCCACAGCCTGGTCTAGGTAGCGCCCTGGATGTTCAAATGAACAAACCTCCACGCAGCAGTCAATATCTCCAGTGCCTCGAGACCCTCACAGGTGATTTGCCGTGCTTTATAAATGTTTGATTGATTGATTTTGGCAGCCAGTTATACATGCATTGTGGTGTATAGCCTCAAACTGCAATAAGCCTCTTAGAGCCTTCATGAAAGGGTTGGACCTTAAAGTTATCAGTAAAACTTGTGTCTTGCAATCCTAAAGTTGCGGATAAATAAAAACAAATTCTGCTTCTAAACCCATCCAAACTATGAATAATTTCAGTTATCTGGGTCTGATCTTTAATCACTCTGGGTGTTGCCACAAGCAATTGGAAACCAGAAACAGTGAGTCTGAAAAGAGTATTAACACCCTCTTTCGATCTGCCTTTAAATGAGGAAGGAGACCAGAACATGACTTGCTAGCTATCTATCTGGCAAAATGCCTAAGCGTGGCTAACTATGAGACGGGATCTGGGGCTTCAATAAAGTAACTGGGTAACAGATAACCAAAAATAGGTTCGCCCATCACTTGCTCTCCCTCCCCCAATGCACTGCAATTTTATTTGTCTAAAAGAGTTGGGGTTAATCCCCTGGAGGACAAAATACAGACCCGCCCTCTTATGTTGTGGTGACGAGTTTGGACCAATAAGTCTCTAGTACTAAACAAAGCGATCATTAAAGATTGCCTGTCATTGGACCTAGGCCTTGATATTCCTTGGCTGAGGCCCAGACCAGAGCGGTTTGAAAATCCCTCAACCCTTTTCACCTTCACCAAAAGGTCATTGATGGATTTGTGTTACGCAAAGTACCGGGCAGCAAGGTGGGACAAAATTATAAACAGGTCCTCTGTCATATCTTATATTTCACTGGGTCCCTCTGAAGGTACACAGTCATATTTGCTACTTAATGCCCACCACCATCAGAATTTCCTCCTTTCGAGGTTTAGAACCAATTAATTCCATCGGCTTGGGACATTCCCTCAGTATAATAATTGGGAGCGTTACCTTGATCCTTGCCCCTGGGATTCAATCTCTCCACAAAGTACTTTACATGTTACTTTCTTTTGTAGATTTTACTCTAAACCCAGATCATGTACTGTTAAAGCACTTTTAAACAAATTCTCCTTAAGACATTGTACGCAGGCACTTTACTTCCTTCAACGCATCAATTCTGATGAAATTATAATAACTGTTTATACCCATTTCAGATTGGTAACAAAGATTAGGAGGTCCCAGGGGATTAGTGGGGAAGTTACCTCTGGGCCCTTCAATGACCAACAACCCATGACAATATGATGTTGCAGCTCTCTGTTGGCCCACTATATGGATTTCCCCCTCTTTTGTTACGTCTACATTACAGTGCCTGCGTGTAGGTTTTTGCACAAGGGGGGGCCTGATCTTGAATCTGCACTTTATAATATAATTTATTTATTTAGACTTGAGCTCTGACAAGTGAGGATTGTTTTTAAGTCTTATTTAATTCCTGAATTGCACTACCAACACCTTAATTAGTTGACGCCTCGTTGCCCTTTTAGCCTCTCTCACATCTCAGGGCTTTGGCCCCTTGTTTTTATGCCCTGAGGTGAGAGAATATGGTTTTGTACTCCAGTGACGTGGTCCCCATATTAAGCCCGCTAATTTAGCACATCTTAGACAATCAGAAGTGACAATTCTGTTGGTGAGAGCTCATAGCGGATCCCTAGTTGAGGCTTTTATTCCCCTCCCATTCCTTTCACACTAAATTCAAATATGTAATGTCGTTATTCGGGTTTGTCATGGATCGGGGATGGTCAAGGCATGATAGAGCTTCCTTAGGAATTGCTTATATTATGTACTGCCAAAGACATGGTTGGATATTAATTGTATTTTCTTTTATTGTACCTTTATGATCCATTTATTTAGATCGAATAAAGTTTATTCTGACTCTAGAACATCCTCCTATAACAAGCATTCTTCTAGAGGGCTTGGTGCATTAATCTATATTAACAACCACCACTAGACCAAAGAGAACATTCTTCTCTAGAAAGCACCCTCCCTACAGTTCTCCTAGTGCAGCCTTTGGGAGTTTATTCTCTATAGTTAGGCTTGTACAGCCATCAGATTAACCATGAACAACTTACGGGTTTCTTCAAGGTGGTTGCCTTGGCCTCAGGAGTGAGTGAGGGGATCCAGAAGCTGGGCAGCTGTTTATCCTGATCTTCACGACTGGGCTTGTTACTCGTGCTGGGCTGGGTTCCTCCTGTAAATCTCCAAAACACCACAACAGTTAGCAATATTTCTAAATGCTTGAACATAGTAATAAAGACTGCTACACTGAAAAATACACAGTGAAAGCAATGTTAACATTTCCACACTATTCCTAGACAATGGGGAAACATAACACTAATATTACTACTACTACTACTTATAAGAGCTAAAAATCCACCAGAGAAATGCAGTGCAAGTAAAGTTTTGAAGATGTCGGATCCAGATCTAGTGGCCTTCAGATGTTCTACGAGTCACCACTGGCTTAGAAACACTGCAAGAATTCACCCTTCAGGATTCAACTTCTGATAGTGGTATCCCTATAATGCAGGGGGCAGTCTGTAATATGTCAGAGGTGTACTCTAAGCTGAGTCGGTGGTAAACCCTTCCTTAGTCCTCCCTAACCACTTACCATTTAGTAGCAAGTCTTTCCTATTTTTCAGCCACTCATCCTGGTCCCTCCCATATATACTACTAAGTAGTAAACTTACATGTTTGAGGATCTCTCCACAGAAAAGACAGGAGATGTGGAGGTGGAGATTTACCCCTGCAGGTTTCTGACTTGTATTTTGTAATAAGTAGTACTACTGTAGTACTACTTTGCATACTATATAATGTAGTTTGTTAATTCATGCCCAATATGGATGCCAGTTGTCTGGCATCATCACAGAAAATTTGCAACCTGCTCACTTGAATAATTTTAACTGGTTATTTTTGGGGCTCTGCCCGAGCTACTCTGCTTGAGGTGCAGCTCAACTGAGAGGGGCGTTCTACTCTAGTAGGTGGTATGCCGAAAAGTGGATCTCCGAATATGGGGCCTGGATAGGTAATCTCTTCAATCAATTATTTATAAAAAAAATCAGCTCCGTTAATAATAAAGTGTTCAAGACAGAGATGGCTCTGAGCTCCGAAAAAAACAATTAAAGAAGAAAACTATGTAATTACAGGAGAAGGAAACATTGTGCCCCTTGGGATCCGTTATAATGAAGGTCGCCCAGTTACATAAAACCTAGCCTGGACTAACATTTTCAGAAAACCCTCCCCTCAATGGAAAGCAAAGGATTCTCCCCCACAAGCTAGCCTGGTATCTTTACGGTCAAGATGCCAATTTCTAAGCAGGCCTTACTTTGTATGCCACGTACCGGAAATAGGAAGCGCAGGGCAGTTACTAGTAAGGAAAATTATGAATTTCAAAACTGAGATGTTAATGAGGGCAAAGGGGTGTAAATGCCTGTCTGGCATCTAGAAAACATCTGGAAAATGGATAACTGTGCGATGACCCCGATTATCTGTGAGCAGGTTCGATCTAATATCTTCAAAAGTGGAAAACTACAATCATATGACAAGCCCTTCACTCTCACAAACATCTCCTGCAGTGTGCATTTCTCAACTCTCCCTCATTTTTGATTCTCTTTCTCCACAAATCTCTCCATCTCGGTGTTATGAGATCAGCTCCCACACTGAATTTTACTCACCCATGAAAGGATTCAGGGGTTTGCTGATGATCGAAGTTTCCTTTTCCAGAAATACTTTAACTTTAGATTCTTTTGCTGCTTTCTGCAACTCCCGCACTTCTGCTTTTCTTTGGGTCTTCTGCTTTTCATACGCCTGAAGCGAAAAAGGAATCCATAGTCGCTCTTTGCAGAGGCTCTTCCATGGAGAAAGCACACAGGATCTCATGTACGAAGGGTTTTAGCATTTGCAAACCGTCTGAATCGGTAAATCAGAGGGTTTGCAAAAGTTAAAACCCTTTTTTCTAAATACTAACCACGTTTAGTGATTCAGAAAATAGTTTCTGAATCACTAAATGTGTTTAGAAATCGATAATGATTTGTTATTTGGAACAGACATGCTGTAGGCGACCATTCCAGATAACAAAATCGGTATGCTGTGTATCAATGTTTTGTGACCAAAATTCAGTTCCAAACTTACTGACAGCTCAAATGAGGTAGTAACCCATTTGCAAAAGGAAATCGGTCCCACCTTGGGAACCCTTCCCCATTGTCAACATTGAAAAAACAGTTTGTTGGGGAGTAGGTAAGGGTCTATGGGACCACTGCAAACTCTCAAACAGGAAAAAAGTAATCTTCTTATGATATGCAGCTCTGTCTCTTTAATTAAAACGGACTGCAAAAAAAAAAAAAAGTTTGCTTTATTTAAAAGGCATTACAAACATGGTGGTCTGCTTACCCCAGAGCACCAGCATCCCTGTGACGGCCTCCAATCACAGCGAGTGGCAATTTGTGACCTACCTCATTAAGAATCATGAGGTAGGTCGGATTGTGAACCACTCAGATTCCTTACTTTGCGACTCAACTTTTTCCATACATAGGTTGGTTTGTAAAATAATTTTTTGGTCGCAAAAAGGTGGTGCACAAATTGTGACTTAATTTTACAACCACATTAGTAGTACACGAGGTCTCTAGGCTCTACCCCTTACATCAGCCAGCAAAATAAAAACCATGCAGTGACCTCCTTCTCAGAGATTCCAATATAGAGAAAAGCAGCCCATGAATACATACCTCCTGTACCCTCAGTCAGGGTAAAAGCACCCTCCAAGTTCCTGTCTCTTATGCCCTTTTGCAGACAGGAAACACGACCAGTGATTCACACCAATCACAGCTTCTGACTCTTTCAAAATGTCTAAAGGTACTGCAATACATGTTTTTCTGCAAAGTGAAGGCACACTTTTAAGGCCCATTTTCACCCCCTCTTCTGCAGGGAGAAAGCACACTCTCCTGCATGGGACTTTAACATATAATGCAAATCCTCGCTAGCACTACCTAGGACGATATAGGTACTGTGAGCGTGTGTGTTTCTGGACCTGCATACTATTAATCACCCAATACACATAATATGTGGTACCTTCATCTGACGAGCAATTTCCTTCTTCTGATGCAAAATATATTCCAAGATTGCTTCTTTCTCAAAGATATAACCATCCGGGCTGTAAAAAAAAAAAAAAAAAAAAAGCAAAGGAGAGACAAATTAAAGAAGTGGGAGAAACACAACATTCAAAGACATACCCTCAACAACAAAAATACACCGGAGGGTTCCGAGAAGTGAATTTTCAAAGAAACAAATCACTGCTTTTCACAAAATGCAATTCATCTTTTTAATCTACTGAGGGAGTCCTCAATGTCGTGAAGGTTGCCTACCAGGTACGGTTTCTCTCCGACCATGCCCAACTACTATTGGAGTGTAGCGTGAAGAGTCATCGGGTCCGTATCCCACTGTGGAGGTTTAAACCGGATGCGCTGCGGGACCCGGAATAGGCTATTGACTAGCAGGATGCGCTCCAGAGTTTTTTCACCACGAATTGGCACACTGTGAGCTCTCGTGGTGCACAATGGGGGGCATTGAAGGTAGTTGTGAGGGGTGCGAGCCTTGGTAAGAAATAAGGCATCAGGAGGAAGCTAGAACGGGAGTTGGGCGTAAGGGAGGAACAACTCTCGAGCTGCAACGTCGAATGAAGGGGCTGGAGTTGGGCCAGGCATCACTGGCAGAGGCACATAGGATGGTTGCTACCGTCTGGGACAGACTGGACTGCCATGTCCAGAAAGATTATAGGCAATGCCTTCATAGAGAAGGCCATAGATGGGGATAAATGTTGGCTTGGTTACTCAAGAGAGAACACCCTCCACCAATAATTCTTGCCCATCGCGGACCAAATGGTTCGATGGTAATGGGTCAGATGGCTGTTACCCGACTACTACATGATCATCTCGCTAAGGTATATACTGCTCTGGCACCAGTGGAGGTTCCAGGGGTGGAGAGGGTTCCTCAATCGGGTGGCTGGACCCCAGCTGATAGCAGGCCAGGCAGAGGGTAACAGGGGTAGAGGTGGCACTCTCCATACGCCACTGCCTGCTGTTACCTCTTCCCAAGAAGGGGATAAAGATGCGGTACAAATTTGACCAATTGGGCCTCCTGCTGGCGAGATGCCACGTAGCCATACAGTGAGCCAGTCCTGCCTCACCAGCTCTCTCTAAGTGGAGGACTGATTTTCTGGAGTGGGCGGCAGCGGAGGAATGTCCACTCCGTAGGGTACACACTGACAAACATGCAGAAAGGGATCTCGAAGTCTGGTGCAGCATGCTGGACACACTGGGTGGCCATAGGGCGAAGTAGATCTGGCCATGGAGGAGGGGGTGGGGGGGGAAGAGTGACACTGCTCCCACTGGGGAGCTAGACTTAAGGACTGTACCGGCTGGGCACATGTCATTTGAGAGCGGGCACTCGCTAGCTCCTCATGAACCCAGTGGATCCACTTCGGCATAGTGTCCAGTTTCGCGCCAGAGCGGGAACCAAGGGTTCCTGGACTGGCTCAAACCAGAGTATGCAAGGAGGGCACCAAATGTGCCCTTCAAAGCAGTCTGCAGGCAAGCGCCCCCACCTCAGGCCAATACACTAAGTCCTGTCTGAGAGGTGGTCACACCTCCCTGTGACAGGAAACCTATTGTTCTACCTTTCCCTGCTCGAGCTCAGCAGCAGGAGGGCAGAATCGGGTCTGTGATCGGCAGCAGCACTAGCTTGCTGGCAGACCCTGTAAGGCTGTTACCAGGAGTAAAGGGGGTGCGCAAGGGGGTCCCCAGTACATGGGATCATACTTCCAGCACCAGATTCGGTTTGGGGTATGATTCCAACATGTTTGATACCAAACATGACCAGGTTCAGTGCAGCCATTATATAGTTGCTGGGGTCCTGATTAGCAGGATCCCAGCAGTCTACAGTACAAAACACAGTGAGATCAGGCAAAAAGTGGGTGGAACCATGAAAGCAGATTCGACTTTCCTACAATCTGGTCTTATGCTTAACTATCAAGGACCCAAAGGTTAGAATCTATGTATAATAACTCAAGTAAGACTTCTGATAAGTTATTATATTATTTATTGTCAGGGCATAAGAATAAGCTTCCTGACATTGGTCAGCTTCAATCTTCAACTGTCTTGTAACTATTGAAAAACCCCCAACCTTCCAGAGTAGAACACCATTCTTATAACATTCCTAGAATACATCACAAAGTCAGCACGTGCTCATTACATTTCTCCCCCCTCCCCTCTTTTTAAAAAAAGGAAAAAAAACAATAGTATTAATAAAAAAAATAAAAATATATATATTTAGCAATGTTCAATTAAACGAACAGGTTTCTTGAAAACTCTTTCAGATCTTCTACTTAAATGTTTGTCTTGAAAAGTATCATTTTCACATTCTGAAAAATTAGCTCTTTTAAAGAAGGTCTTATTTCTTGTTATGGTTTTGCTTTCATTCTCTGCAGTTAGTGCTGTTCCACGAATTTTTGTTATTTCCAATGGCATTGGGTGAAATCTACTTTGTGATTTTCTTATTTGCTGTTGTCGAACCAAAACCAGATCATTGGTATTCTTGGCTGTGACACTTCCTTTTACTTTCTGCATAATATTTCATTTTTTCTTTTGACTGTCTTTTTTTAACACTTCACTATGAATTTCTGGTGATTTTGCTGGCAAGTGTGGTAAACGAGTATGCCTTGATTGTCCAAACATTAACTGCGATGGACACATTCCCGTAGATGTGTGTGGAGTATTCCTATAGTCTCTTAACACTTGACATAAGGCTTGATTTGTTGATATTTGTGTTAATTTCGCTCTTTGCACAGCTTTCTTAATGGTGGCCATTAACCTTTCTATCATTCCATTAGCTTGCGGCCACATAGGAGTCACTCTCAGATGCACAATTCCCAGATAATTCATAACATTTTTAAACTCACTTCCATTGAAAGGAGGACCATTGTCAGTTTTTAACACGTTGGGTATTCCCCACGTAGAGAAAATTTCATCAAGAACTGGGAGTACTATTGAAGTCGAAGTTGAGGATATCATTTTAACAATGGGAAATCGGGAATACTCATCTATTATGGCCAACAGATAGTGTCCTGAATCCAAAGGACCATAAAAATCTGCTGCCACATCAGCCCATACAGCATCGGGCAATTCTGACATATGAAGTTCTTGTGTTTCTTTTTCTCTTGAAGTACATTGGCATATATGACACGACTGGACTACTTCTTCTACTTGTTGGTCTAACCTTGGAAACCACATTTTTTCTCTTAGGATTTTTAGTGGCAGATATACCTCTATGGCTTTCATGGGCTAGATCAATAACTTTTCTTTGCAAGCGAGCTGGGACAACTATCTTATTTCCTCTCAGCAATATGCCTGAAGATGCTACAGACAATTCTGCTTGTATATTTTTAAAAGCCAAGATATCATTTTTTTTTACATTTAGCTTAAAATGACTTGCAGTATTTATCAATCTCCAGTTATTATGTATAATTTTGATTACCTCTTGAATGGTATCATCTGACTGTGTGGCTTCAATCAACTCTTTTTGCAATATGACCTCAGGTATTGCTGACTTTATTATAAAGCAGATATATTCTTCCGCCTCTAATGGTTGTCTTCCTTTTGAAACACAGGGATGTCTAGACAGATAATCCGCAGGATTGTATTCTTTTCCAGGTTTATGAATAATTCTGAAGTCATAATCCATTAATCTCATTCCCCATCTTTCTATCCTCGGAGGCATCTTTGTTTTTGGGTTCCCAAAAATGGAAATGAGAGCTTGGTGATCTGTTATTATTACAAAAGGCTTCCCATAGATGAAATCATGATAATGTTCACATGCCCATACAACTGCTAAACTCTCTTTTTCAGGCTGAGAATATTTTTGTTCAATCTCTGAAAGACTTTTGCTGGCATGAGATATTACATATCTTGGAGTTTCTCTTCCAGGTTTATGTTGTATAAGTATAGCACCTAACCCTACAGGACTAGCATCCACTACTAACTCCGTACATAAATTTGGATCAAAATATTTTAAGTTTGCTGCCATAGTTATTTGTAACTTTATTTCTCTGAATGCCTGTTCACAGCTTTCATTCCATTCAAATCTTCGACCCTTTTTTGTTAACTCTGAGAGGTGAACTTAGAGTTGCAAAATTATTGACATATCTTGCACAATAACTGGCCATTCCCAGGAACGATCTCAATTGTGTTATGTCCTTGGGTCTTTGTATTGCATTTAGTGCAGTTATTTTCTTAGGATCTGGTTTCATTCCATCACGGGAAAAAATATGTCCATAGAATGTTAGTTCTGTTTTGTTTATTTCACATTTTTTTAGATTTAGAGTCAAACCAGCTTCAACAAGTTGTTGACATACATTATCTAAAGCTCGATCATGTTCTTTTTGATTTTTTCCAAAAACAAGGATGTCATCTCTATAATTCATACTATTTTGTACAGGCCTTATGACGTTTTTTATAATTTCTTGAAATATTTCAGCGGCAGAGCATATACCAAAATTTTAACGTTTATATCTGAAAAGACCCAAGTGTGTCGAGAATGTTGTGATGTATCTCGATTGCCTATCAATTTCCAGTTGGTGATAACCTTTACATAAGTCAAGTTTTGAAAAGACAACTGCACCATTTATATTGCTGATCATATCGTTTAAATGAGGGCCTGGGTACCCCTCTCGTTCAATTGCAGTGTTTGGAATTCTCATGTCCACACAAATTCTGATATCGTCAGTATCTTTTTTGGGAACAATTACAATGGGAGATACCCATGGAGTTGGGCCTGTTGCTTCTTCAATTATGTCTTCTTTTAATAATGCTTTGATTTCTTTTTTAACTTTCGCCTGCATATGAACAGGAACTCTTCTGTGACATTGAGCTACAGGCTTTATTGTTTCATTTATGTGTAAGGTTATTGCTTTGTCCTTCAATTTCCCTAAACCATCAAACAGTTTTGGGTATTTTCGTAGAACAGGATGATCTGTTGTTAAATTACAGGTGACTGCTAATAACCCCATATATTGAGCAGTTATATTACTCAATAAGCATGGTCCTGGAACCTCTCCTTGTAAGACATGTATTTCTTCTTTGCTACTTGTCTCCTGATGCGTTAGGATTTCCTCAAATTTTCCCAGACAGGATACAGGATGCTTGGCTCCCCATTGAAAGACACTTACATTTGATGGTTTAAGGGGAGGCTGTTCAGACATTTTTGCATACTCAGTTACACACATTATATTGCACGTTGCTCCGCTATCTAGGACAAAAGGCACTTTTTGAGAACCTATTAACAAATCAACTGAAGTTGTTTTTTTAATATCTTCTTTTCTTAACGTTAAGTTGTTGTACTTCTTTTTCTTGCATCATGTATAATTTCTCACTATGTTCAAAATCTTCTTCAGATTCTTCTTCTTTTTCAATTCCTTCCATTTCTCTTATGTGTTTTATATTTTCATTTCTTTCATTATAATTGAATTGCTTGATTCCACTTTCTTTCTTTGTCCAGTTTTCCTTTCTTTCTTAAATCTACAGACGCTTGCAAAATGATTGTATCTCCCACATTCTTTACATTGTTGTCCCATAGCTGGACAGAATTTTTGATGAGGAAATTGAAATCCACATCTATAACATAGTCTTTTTCTTTATAACGCGTCTCCATTTTCTTTTCGTTGCTCACTTTTGATGACATTTGTCTCACTTGCTCTAAGGTCTTTATTCTTCCTTCTTCCATATTTGTGGCATGTTTTTCAGCGCGCAACTCTGTTCTTGCCATGCGCAAAATTTCTTGTAAATCATATGTTTTCTCTAAAAGTTTCTTTCTGAACTTCTTTGAATTACAACCTTGTATAATTCTTAACCTTATTGCTTCTTCATTATTATATTTTTCAAATTCACAAAATTTTACCAATTTCTTAAGTCTGGTGACAAAATCATCCATTGTTTCATCCTCTTTTTGACATGCCATATTAAAATTATATCTTTCAAAATCTAAATTTCTGTGAGGATCAAATTTATCATTTAAACACTTCATAAGTCCCTTGTAAGTGTTTCGTTCTTGTTGGGGAAACGTAACTATCAAATCTTCTACCTCATCTCCCACGAGATTGAGCAATAAATCTTTTGCCTGTTCATCAGTGTGATTTTTACATGTTGCATTTAAGAAGTGTTCGAACCTTCTTGTCCATTTTTTCCATCTTTGAGCAACATTTTGTTGTTCTGAAAGATCAAAAGGCAATGGTCTCCTGAATACAGTACTTGATATTTTTCCTATGTCACTTTCTTCATCATGTATATCAGAATTCATGTTTATCGTTATTTCTCTGTCTGTTGTCATGACTGTTGTATTATTAAAGAAATGTATTCAATATTAATTATTGATTTTTTTATATTTTCCAGAAGAGACACAAAATGATGCTAAAACTGTGGGCATCAATGTTCATATATTATTTGTTTCCTCATGACATCTAATCATTTCTTAGCAGTAAAAGTTTAAATTGTGTATATCAGGACTAAAATGACATGCTTTGTAAAATGCCCTTATACTTGTATCTCATAAACTAAACTGTGTACATCAGTGTGTTCTTAAACGTTCAATATCAGATGCACAGCTGTTCACAACTCGATCGTAACGATCGCAATGCCTGACCTCAAAATGGCCGACATGCGTGACGTACGTGACGCGTATTGCGAATGCGCGCGCACGTTCAATTTAACTTTATGTTGAATACGCGGGCAAATCTCAGCGAACAAGAGAACAGGGACACAGCAACTCCTCGATGCGCAAAATAAAAGCGCAGTGCAGCTAGACTGACATCGCGTCAGGTACTCACTGCGTTACCGTCGTCCTCACACGGCCATGAGCGGCAGCAAAATGACATTAAAACGGCAGTTCTCGGTATAGTCGTCTTTGCAGGACTGTCAACCGGAGCACCTCAGCAATTTCAGCCGGTCACAGACGCTACCTTCCCTCAGGTCCAGAGCACCTCGACGACGCCAGCACCAGCCACAGACATCACCTTCCTTCAGTCTTCAGGGAAGAGATTAGCCTCACACAGCATTGAGGTGGGTTCCTTCAACTCGTCGCCAGTATAATAACTCAAGTAAGACTTCTGATAAGTTATTATATTATTTATTGTCGGGGCATAAGAATAAGCTTCCTGACATTGGTCAGCTTCAATCTTCAACTGTCTTGTAACTATTGAAAAACCCCCAACCTTCCAGAGTAGAACACCATTCTTATAACATTCCTAGAATACATCACAAAGTCAGCACGTGCTCATTACATTACATCATTACACTATGGAATTCTGATTATCGACCGAATGATTGATTGTTCGGTCTCCTACCTATCCTTTCACCTTCTCGAGACTCTCCTGTTTCTGCTTAGGCACTCATCGCACTTTGACAATATGTATGTACATGATTATACTATGCTGCAATGTTGTCTTATTTCTTTGAAAATTGAGAAAACAAATTTACAACAACAAAAAATCTTTTTAATCTACTGGGATCATGGTTTAGGATTAGTCACAACAAGCATGTTGGAAGAAGCTGCATGGGCACTCTCCGGGGGTGGCAACTCCGACAAAGAGCAAGCCACAGTGACCAGCCAGGACATGGGGTACAGTTACCTATCGATCTTAGCAGTCTCCAGTTCAGTTCTGAATCCTATGAATGAAAAGAGATCGAACACCATCCTGAGGTCCAACAGAGAAGCACTGCTCCTACAGACACCCTCCCAGAGTTCTGTTACAGGGACAGTGCTCGCCAAGGACACCTCACTCACTGGTCACAGAAACCTCTCGGAAGACAAAGCCTTGTGAGAAGAGGCCATGGCAGCCAAGTAGCATAACATAACATGCATATTTGTAGTGTACAACATTCACTTACGAGGCAGTGTAATGGCACTGCTGAGAGATCGCAGATGTTTATGTTTATTGTTAGCCAACTAAATGCTACTTATTTCATCAACCCTGGGAGGATGAACGGCTGAGTGGACTTGCGAGAAATCAAATGTGACCATCGGAACAAACACAGATCTGTTAAGTAAATCTATTAGTCCCTTACGTCCACAGACAAACCCAATGTGGAAATAGACCAGGGAAAGCATAAGCCATGGGACGCAAGAGACAGGCGACTACAAAATCCAGGGGTTCCCACGTGAAAAGTGCAGGGCCTCCTGTGTGAGCAGATACGTTTTAAGGCCTGGGCAAAGAGGACAACTGCCCAGGGCCCTCACCTTATAAGGCCCCCCCTCTAGTATAGTGATTAGGACAATCCGCCGCATTACTAGAATAACAGTCTGCTAAAAAACAGATTCTTTTATTCTGATAACTGGCCATGAAAGCTTCCATTACCAAACTAGAACCCTTGCACTCTCAAGCAATTGTTGGCTTTTAAGTTGAATGAGAATCGCTCTCTCTCTTATGTCCCTCTCCTTTCTTCATCTCACGTCTACCTCACCCTTTTCTCTTGGTCTCACGAAACCTATGTACATACCGTCCTCTGCATCTCTCGTTACCTCACCAATGGCTAATTCGCATTTCCCTCAATACACCTCTATCAACTCCACCTCATTGTTATGATTTCACTTCTCTCTCAACCATTGTGTCTACCTCTACAGTATTTCTCCCATCTTTCTCTATACTTCTCTTCTCCAACTCGCAGCCCTCTCTCTACAGCACCTCTCTAACGTATTTCTCTCTCTACCACACATCTCTCTCACTTCCTTTCTCTACCCAGTCTATCGTTACCTAACCTCTGAATTTATTTCATCATGTTTGTTACATCACCTCTCCACCTACTCTCTTTCTACTTGTTTTTTTTTTTTATACCTCTCACTTCTTTATTCCTTTTGTCTACCATGGCCTCCTCTCACCATTTCTGTCAACCCTCTGTGCACACCCTTCTCCATTTCAACGTAGCCTTTTTCTCTCATCTCTCCCTCTACTCGCTTCCCTTTATATATCTAGCTACCCCTCCGTTGTCTCTACCTCACAACTGTCCACTATTTCACTCTACCTCTCCATCAACCTCACCTTTCTCCACCGCACCTCTATTCTTTCTACACCTCATCTCTTCTTCTCCAACTCACCTTGCTCTCTTTCTCTCTGCCTCACTCTTTTTCTGACCTGTTGTTATAGGTCTCTTCTCAGTTTGCCCTTCCCTCTACATCACTCTATTTACCTTGCATGTCTCTATTCTTCTCTGCCTCATCCCTCCACCTCCCATCTTTCTATTTTACCTACCTTTCCATCTTATCTCACTGTGTCCCAATACTCTCCCTCTCTCTAAATTTTATTCTTCTTACTTCTAGCTCGCTCTACCTCACTCTAAAACTTTATCCATCTTGCTCTTTTCTGTACCTACCTCTTGCTTGTTCCACCGCTCTGTATCTATCTTCATAGCTATCTCACCTTCCTCCACCTTATTGCTCTCCCCAACTCATGTAGGAAGCTGGCTCTGTATATACTATACCAAAGTGAGGTATAGTGTGCACAGAGTCCAGTGGATCCCCAAAGGTAGGCAGAGGTAAAGTTAGATAGCACCTCACTCTCTATTTGTGGTAGTGTGGTCGAGCAGTAAGGCAGTATCAGAGGACAGTGTTAAGCATTTGTTGTACACACTCAGTCAGCAAATGAATTCATACACTCAAAGACAGAACTTCAGACCAATTGGTTTTGTATAAAAATATTCTTTTAGTTATTTTATTTCCTAGAACCAAGCAAGCCTGGCACAGGTAAGTTGATAAATACTTTGCAGTAAATATACAGTTTGAAAAACGCAGTTGTAAATGTACTTTGAAATGGTTACAGTTTGAATTACTGGTAATGCAATACTGTGAAATGCTGTACATATACTTTGTTTAGATTTTGCAATAAGAATTACAGGTGTTACTTTTACGTTACTCTTGAGATTACTTTTTAGATTACTTTTTCTACTCAGTATGATATGCCTAGATATCACACTGGGACATTTCCTAGAGAAAAGGTAAGTAAAAGCAGTTTTGCACAGTTATTTTTCAGGTTTCCATACAAATCAACTCCACACTTAGAAGATTTTTCAAAGAAAAACATTCAATCGGTTCCTATGGAGAGAAATTAAGTTAACGGTTAACAGGTAAGTAATCTGTCTTTGGAGTTGAGCTTCTGGGGTTAGAACAAGGGTTCCTCCAGGGTCAAGGATGCACTCTCGTTACACCCTCAGCGGCACTAGGGCGGCCGGGTGCAGAGTGCTGAGGCCCAATGTTATCCAATAAGGGATAGGGGGCCTCCGGTTGGTGGCTGCTGGCAAGCAGGCCACTTGGGTGTGGGAGCACAGCTCCTGGACTTTAGCTCAGTGCAAATGGGGAAACAAAGTAGCACCAAAAGGTGCACCCTCAGCGTCACTAGGGCTGCCGGGTGCAGAGTGCTGTTTCAACATCGAGCGCCCTCTTGTTTGCAATGGGGAACCTCCGGTTTGCAAAGGCACTGCAGGCTTGGGGACGAAGGTCTTCTGGGTGAGACCACCACTTCGAGAGGTAAGTTGGGAAGTTAGGGGTTGGTTAGGCACCGTCGGTTTGGGCACACAAGGCCGTGGGGCGTCGGGTGCAGGGGTGCCTTTTGGAGTCGGATCTTCTTACCAGCTCCTGGTCGCGGTTGGGAGGACCTTCTGGATTTAGGCTGCAGGCGGCGACTGGAGGCTTGAGGCTGGTCAGGGGTCGCCAGATCTCGGGTCAGGATCGCCGGGGTAACCTCCTCGTGGTGTTTGCCCACTCGAGCTCGGGCCGTGGACAGCGGGTGGGGCGGATCTGCGGTGTCCGGCCGGAGCCAGAGGTTGCAGATGAACAAATCCAGTGTTCACGGGAGACAAAGTCTTTGTGCTTGAAGGCAGGCAGGTCCTCCGGGGTTTTCAAGGTTGCTGGCTGCAGGACACACCGGGATTTCGCAGGAGCAGGTTCGAGGGGTCGGGGACAGACCGGTAGGGCTGGGGCCAAGTCAGTGGGCGTCTTCCTCTTGTTAGCTGCTGCACGGCTGTTCGGTTCTTCTTCCAGTTTCTTCTCGTCTGAGGAAGCAAGGTTCAGGGGTGCCCCTAAATACTAGATTTAGGGGCGTTACAGGTAGGTAAAAGGCAGGGACCAATGGGTCCCTTCCTGGGAGTGGGTACACCCCTATTGTGCCACCCTCCAGTGGGAGGGGAGAGGAGCCTGTCCCTGGTTGGCTGAGTCCCCCATCTTCAAGATGGCGTGGACTGAGAGTTGTGCTTCACCTCGCCTCCCCCACCTGAGGGGTGGAGTTGGCAGAGGTGGGCACACCTCTACTCACTTGTTTTTCCCGCCGGTTCTCCCAAAGTGGGGGTCAGAACCAGTGGGGACCAGTTGCTGAGAGCAGCAAGTGGCCTGGGGAAGCTCACAAAAGCGGCAAGCCTTTGAAGCTTCCCCTTCGTGAACCCTGCCCATCCTGGGGGAGGAGGCGTGGCACCTCGTCCCAGGATGTGCATGGTTTCAGGCCCCAGAGAGCAGCAGGCTCTCGACCCAGGGGTCCAGAAACATGTCTGGTGGTGGCAGCTGAAAGCAGCCACTCAGCCTGGACACTAGAGGTGGGTTAGGTTTCAGGGGGCATCTCCAAGATGCCCTCTGTGTGCATTTTTCATTAAATCCCACACTGGCATCAGTGTGGGTTTGATGTGCTGAGAAGTTTGATACCAAACTTCTCAGTTTTCAGTGTAGCCATTATGGTGCTGTGGAGTTCGTAATGACAAACTCCCAGCACCATATACTCTTAATGGCAGCACTGCACTTACAATGTCTAAGAATGGACTTAGACACTGTAGGGGTACAGGGCTCATGCACCTGTACCCTCACCACTGGTATATTGCACCCAGCTAGAGGGGTGACTGATCTATGCCAGGGCAGTGGGTTGTAGGCATGGCACACAGAGATGTGTGCCATGTCGACTCTTCACTTTGTTCTGCACCAAAACACGCAGCCTGCAAAGGCAGTGTGTGTGTGTGTGTGTGTGTGTGTGTGTGTGTGTGTGTGTGTGTGTAAGGGTACAGGACCTCTAAGGGTGGCACAATAACTGCTGCAGCCCTTAGAGGCCTTCTCTGGTCACAGTGCCCTGGGTACCTGTGGTACCATTTACCAGGGGCGGACCTGTGGCCAGAGATGCCAATTGGGTTTAGGCTTCAATGCAGTTTTAGGGAAAAAACATAGGCTCTGGGTACCTGATTAGCAGGAGCCCAGGGCACGCTCAGCCAAAGCACATCAGCAATTCAGCAAAAAGTGGGGGCACCCATGTAGAAAGAGGGCACTTTCTCACACTCATCCATCTCTTTGCCTCATTTCGACCCCTACTTCTCCCCCTACTTCACTTTGCAATACTATTCTCTATACCTCCATTTTCTTCTCTCTCTCCTACTTCTTTTAGTACTAGTATGAGCGAGAGCAGGGTGATAGGAAGGAGTTATGCCTTATTCAACCATACCTGATGCACTCTGTATTTCCTGTCCTAAATCCTCCCTCCAAACACAGACATTCATGATGTCCATGAGAGTCACACGAGCTCCAGACCATGATACTCACGTCACCACTGGGTCTTTGCAGGGCTGCAGGGACAGGCAGCAGCAGTCAAAGTCCTTAACAGCATCTTTACTCAGGCGCACGGTCTGCGTTCCATACCCAGATGCAGCTGTGGAAAAAAAGGATGGTATGGCTTTAGAGCATTTAAACTGAGCAGGTAAGCTAGCAGGGACTACAACACTGCCGGAAAGACACCACTTAGCGAAAAGTTCCCATGTCTTGGGCAGGCATTACAATGTAACAAAGTGAATATGAAAGCACAGTTAACCCTCAAAGCCAAAAAGCAGACCATTGTTATTGTTGGAACACTGCACTGATATGATCTGATGTCGGATCATCTACGATCCCTTAGAGTCATTACCCTATGTGGGTCCTGCTCAGATTTACCCACTCATGACTCTAGATGAGACTCGCTGGACCAATCCCAACATGATCCTACACGGGACCTGCACCATCAGGATCCAATGTGAAATCTGCAATAATCTAATAAAGATCCGATTTGAGACATGGTGAGATCTACTGGAGGACAAGCTAGAATCAGATCTGACCCATTGTGGGAGCTGCTAGGATTCTGTCCTGTTATGATCTACTGCGATCCACAGAGTCATGATCTCAAGCAAACATGTCCTATATTATGATGTAACATGGGGCTGTTGGAATAGGATCACACAAATCCACTGGTGTGCCTTCACATGATCAAACTTGGAAGTTGCTGGGAACTACTCTGCTTGGATATTATGAGGAAACTAATAGCATCCGATCTCCAAAATAATCTAACCTTGAGACTTGCCACTCTCTGCTGTTGTCATATTTGAGAGCTGCTAGAATCCACCATGTCATACAATAAGGGACCCAGTGGTATGTTATGTTATCTGGACTTGTAAAGCGCAGCTTATTACCCAAAGGGTATCCAGGCTCTAGAGCAGGTGTGTAGGTTGTCTGCTGGCTCTTTGTTGAAGAGCCGGGTCTTCTGCTTCTTGCGGAATTCCAGAAGAGAGGAGGAGGCTCTTATGTGTAGGAGGTCATTTCAAGTTTTGGCTGTGAGGTGGGAAAAGGCCTCCTGTTTTGCTTTTGCAGATGCGAGGGGTGTGTGCGAGAGAGAGTGTGAGGCAGAGCGTAGGTGTCTGGTGGGATAGTGGGAGTGGAGATGGCAGTTGAGATAATCTGGTCCTATGTTGTACAGTGCCTTGTATGCATGTGTGAGAAGTTTCAATTGGCAGCGTTTGTGTATCAAAACCCAGTGGAGTTCTGAGGTGAGGCATGATGTGGGTGCGCCATGGGAGGTCCAAGATAAGTCTGGCTGCGGTGTTCTGGAATCACTCGAGAGGGTGGTTGTGGATTCTTGCATAGAGTGCGTTGAGTTAGTCTATTCTACTGGTGACTAGGACTTGAGTGATGGTACGCCTTGTAGTCTTGGGGATCCATGTGAAGATTTTTCTGAGAATGTGTAGTATGCAGGAGGAGCTGTGTTTACCTAGGAGGCCATGTCAAGTTTATCATCTAAGATGATTCCCAGGTTTCGTGCATGGTTAGTTGTCGATAGTGTTGGGCCAGGCTCTGATGGCCACCAGGTGGAGTCCCAGGAGGAGTTCTTGTTCCCGAAGATCAGCACTTCTGTCTTGTCCAAGTTGAGTTTCAAGCAGTTGTTTTTCATCCATTCTGCTATGCAGATCATGCAATTGGTGAAGTTGGATCTGGCCGTTGGGGACTTGTCCGACATTGAGAAAATGAGATCAGCATAGGAGATGATGGAGATGCTTTGGGATCCGATGAGGTTGGCAAGTGGTGTCAAGTACAAGTTAAATAGGGTGGAACTGAGAGATGATCCTCTAGGTACTCTGCAGGGCTTGATGTGTAGGGAGTGAGTCTGACTCACTGTGTTCTCCCTGTGAGGATGGAGCATATCCATTCAAGAGCTGGACCTTGGATGTCTTTTGCATGTAGTCTTTTGATGAGGGTGGGGTGTGACTTTGCGTCGAACGCAGCTGAGAGGTCCAGCAGTATAAGGAAGGCAGTTTATTCTTGGTCTAGAAGGATCTTGGTATGGAAGTAGGGAGATGGGGCGGAAATTGCTCAGTTTGTTGTGGTTTGCTGACGGTTTCTAAAGGAGGCCATGACTGCAGCATGCTTTCAGCTCTCAGGGAACGTTGTGGACTTCATAGAGGAGTTGATGTGAAAGAGGAATTTGCTGATCACAGGTCCTCCTAGGTGGTAAATGTGATGTGGATATGGGTCTGTGGGTGCCCCACAGTGGACGATTTTTATGATAGTAGTGGTATCTTCCTCTGTGCATGTTCACCAGTTAGTAAGTTGTCCAACCGAGTGGTCGGTGTGCAGCTTGCCGATGAGGTCCTCAGGGTTTGGTTGTTTTTCGAAGTTATAGGCCTTTTCAATTTTGCTGTTGAAGCAGTTTGGGAGGTTGTCACAGAGTTCCTGGGAAGGGGTGATGGAGTTGGCTGAGGCTTCTGGGGTGGTGAATTTCTTGATGATGGAAAAAATCTTTGTTGTTGTTGGAGCTGGCTTCGATCCAATTTGTGAGGGATCTTCTCTTGGCGTCTCTCAGGAGGTGGGAGTGTCGGAAGGCGGACTTGTAGGTTGCTCTGGCGTCCGAGTCGTGGTTGGCTCTCCATTTCCTTTCCAGCTGTTTGCAGTATTTTTGGAGTCTTGGAGTTCTTCTGTGTACCAGGAGACCGGTTTGTTGGTTCTGCATGGTTAGTGGGATTTGATGGGTGCCAGTGCGTCAGCGCACTTAGACATCCACTGGTTGAAGAGGGTGATGTCCTCGGCTAGGTTGTTGGTGGTGTTGGGTTGGCAAGTTTTGAGAGTGCAGCGCAAGTCAGTTTCCATTATTCTGTTCCAGTTGGGTTGGTTGGTGTTGATGGGAGCTTTGGCTTGTGACGTGGGGATTTTGAAATGGATGATGTAGTGTTCGGTTCATGCGTGTGGCGAGGGGGAGTGGTAGCGGACACTGTTGTCGGAGGCGAAGATTGCGTCTAATATGTGTAGCGCGTGTCCTGCGTTGTGTGTGGGGTCCGCGATGAGCTGGGAAAGTCCTATGTTGTGTAGACCCACAAAGAGGTCGATGGAGCAGTGGTCTGAGGGGTCTTCCAGGTGGAAGTTGAAATTGAATAGAAGTAGGAAGTCCTTAGATTTGATGGTGATGGGGGCAATGAAGTCTGAGATGAGGATGCTTAGTGGACCAGGTGGTCAATAAGCCAGGGTGCCCTTCAGGGTGGGGCTGTCCTTTGTAGGTTAAAACGCATGTGTTCCAAGAAGGGGTGTCAGGATCTGTGGCATTTGAGTGTGTCTTTGTAAATGATGGCTAGTCCTCCGCCTGGTTTGTACAGGTGGTCCTGGAGTACAAGTTTGTGTTATGAAGAGGAGGTCAGGTGTGCTGTTGCTGAGGAGGCCCCAAATTTTGGTTGGGAGTTTTTGGAGTGAAAGGGTGTTTAGAAGAATGCATGTGAAAGTTTGCTGAAGGTCAGGCGTGGTGTTTGGTGATATGGTGAGAGGGTAACGTGGGAGTCAGAGTATGGGGAGCGTGTGATGGGGAGTTGCTGCAGGTAAAGTGACAGTAGGAGCAAGAGAAACGTCCTGCCATGCTGTGGGGCGCTGTGCGGCAGCAGCAGGTGGATGGGCGTCCTGGGTTGAGTGAGTGGAGAGACGCAGCGGAGTAGCTGTGGTGGGTGATTGGACCAGGGGTCGTGGCGCTGGGCGCGGAGAGGCACAGGTGGGCTTTGCATGGAGTACGTCCCGGGAGGGGGAAGGAGCGCAGGGGGCAGTGGGTGGGGATAAGGAGAGGCAGGAAGAAGAAATGGGAAGGAGCAGGTAAGGAGTGGGGGTAGGCGGGAGGAGGAAAAAGCGCAGGAGGGGGTGCGGTGTATGTGGGGGAAAGATGGAAAAGTTACAAAAGAAAGGCACAGACGTATGACAAACGTATGGGAATAAAGAGGCACAAAATAAAGGGACATGAGTGAGCAAAAGAGGCATAAAAGGAATGGTAAAGAATGAGCAAAAGAGGCACAAAGATATGAAGAAAATAGGAGAAAAGGCGCAAAAAAAGTGTGAGAAAGGAGATGCACAGAAGTGACAAAAGGTGCAAGAGCGAGGTAGAGAGAGCAAAGAGCACACAAGAGAGGCAGGAGGAGAGTGCGGAGAGAGGCAGCAGTGGGAAGAGCCTGCCTTTTACCATGGGAGGGTTTAAAGGGCAGGCAGGTAATGAACTGCCAGAACTGGTCCTTGCTTAGGTAACCACAGACTTTTGATACCTAGGAATAAAAATAGTGCATGATGAGACAAGCAGACAAATTGAAAACAGGCAGTGTTGACGGGTCTGAAGGCCTCAATTAACTTTTGAAGTTTCTGGAGTGCTCTGCCACTTTCAGTAATGGGCTAGGTATCCATGGCAAAAAAAATGTTTTTACCGCGATCCCTATAGGTGCTTCAGGGATCGGTCTCTGTGGTCCGGCAGAGTCTATCATGCCTAGTTGGTTATAGCACTGTAAACAGACATGCAGGTGGGCATGGTGTACATTTTTTGGTTAGAGGATTGTGCTATTCACAACGTATTTTTTCCACAAAATAAATATGGATAAGCACAGATAAAATGTATAGAAATAAACATACATACACACACCCAGACAAATGTAAAAAAATGACGACCATAAAACAGTAAACCCTTGTTATATTATACTGAAATACGAACGTATGATTTGGTTTATTATGGCATATTTGAGTTCTGAAAAAAGGACCAACTGAACTGTGTGTGAAATTGACACTAAGGCTCAGTCCCAGATCTAACATTTAATTATCCAATAATATTGATGTGGTCTCTGGATACATAACCAAATAATGGTATGCTCGTGTCAAAGTAAATATTTTGAAAACTTCTTTCTAATATTTGTATTTATATGAACACCAATATACAGTAAATAAAGAACTAATCCCGACCATGGCGTTTGGTGTGGGTCGAATCCCTCTCGAGCTGCTGAAACGGCTACCAGCTATGGTGCTGAAGCACCTGGCCAGATTCACAAGTGTTTCTCACAGCTCAGAGCTCCTATTCTCCATCCACTTACCTGTATCCTTTTTCTTCTCGTGGTAGGTGTACACAGCCCCCGCAGTGCAGTTTTTGCCATGACGTGTCATTGTGCAGTAATTCTAGAAAGATGATGCTCAGAAGAAGGCCTTTCAGACTTGCACCTGTATGAAGGAAATTTTAAAAAAAAGTCAACTGTGTTCCACAATCCTCAATCCACTGCAAGGACTCAACGGGGCAAACATGGAATGCATGCATGTGTAAATTGCACCTTATATCTTCAAATCACGAGCTTTGGGCTGTGGTATTTCATAAGGACCTGACCCCTCTCCTCTTAAGCTCAACGACTATCGGAAACTACTACCTATAGTCATCGGAACATTCAAGTACAGATTTCCCTCATTAGGTTGCAAACTCCCATGTGATACAAGCAAGCTCAAGTGGAAGAGAGAAAATACAGTATGGCCTGACAGGTCTACACCTGGAATAGGAGAAAATGTGCTTTATAAAGGAACAGAGAGCCAGGATACACATCTAGGGTAAATTGGTCCCCAAACCTCTTCCATTTGCCTGGCTTGATTTAAAGGCTCCACCTCTTTTCCAGCACCTCCATTCAAGAACCTGGGTGCTAACTCAACGCGACTAGTCCATGAAGATTCACATTTCAAAGAGTTAAAATGTTGAAATTAAGGTCTTTGGATGAGTAAAAATCTGGCGCGGTACACAGCCACCCAAACAGAAAGAAACCTACAAAAGTGACCACCATGTCCCAATTAATTTATAACACCTCCATTCCCAAGAATCCACCTGATTACGACATTAGCAGACTGCAGCACATTCAACACAGCCACCTTTAGGTTTCCCTTGTGACAGTGCATCACTCTTGAGCAGAGGAAGCTGCAATGACAGCAGTCAACCACATACAATTAAAAATCCTGTGAATAGGGCACAGGGTCCTCCGGTGCAAAGGATAAGACTAATGCAGGGAACTTTCAGAAGATAACGTCTTGCCCACTTCTGTATGTCAATCACCGCAGATCTAACACCCAGGGTGGCCATATTAAAAACAGAAGCAGTACTCCAGCAGTGTGGGGGACTATGGGGCAAGTGCATCAAGGTAATCATTTGCGATTACCAAATAGCGAATTTTAAGGATTCGCTATTTGGTAATCGCAAATGCCTATGCATGAAGGATTCACAAATATTTTTGCGAATCCTTAACATCCCCTAATAGTGAATCGCAAATTGCGATTCACTATTAGGGAATGCATTCCCATTCATTACCATGGGCCTATAGGCCCATAGGAATAAATGGGATTGCATTCGCAATTTGCGATTACCAAATTGGTAATCGCAATTTGTGAATGCAATTGCAAGGGTGCTAGGGGGCCTAAGGCTCCCCTGATGCACCCCAAAAAAGGTAAGTGCGCCACATGGCACTTTGAAAAATGCACTTTTGTGCATTTTTCAAAGGATTCACAAATTACCATCAACTTGAAGTTGATGGTAATTTGCAATTCCTAAATACAAAGTTGCATTGTGGAAATGCTACATGCATTGCATTTAGGTAATCGCAAAAATTGTGATTACCTATTTTGCAAATGCAATGCCTTTGATGCATCGGAAAAGGCATTTTACCGGTCGCAAACGGGCCGATTCTGCAAATCGGCCTGTTTGCGACGGGTAAAATGCATGATGCATGTGCCCCAATATTTCCAAACAGCATGGCCGTTCGTTACCTAGTGCGCCTGCATTATATCCTCCTCTTTGTTCATAGTTGAAGGTCCGATGTCCTTAACCGGCTTGCGAGATGCATTTAGGTGTACTACAAAAATACACTGATAAGAAACATACCAATTATGATGCAATCCACATAGTGCGAAAATTAAACAAAAAGATGTTTGTGGTGGAAAATGGTGGCTTTTGTTGGCTTGAAGAATATGGTGTTGCCTTAATTGCATCAACAAAAGAGAAAGGGGACCAGGAGCCAGTTACGGTCCAGTGTCCGTGCTCCTAATGTGAACGTTTAATCAACAAAAGGGACACTGTTCCCGAGGAGGGGTGCAGCGTGTCACCCACTCGTTTGAGGAAAAGAAAGAGGAAAGGGGAGATAAAGGGAAGCCTAGGTTTTAGAACCCACAAGTAAGAGGGGAGAACAAGTCTTGCCTCTTGTTGCCCTCACACACCCCAAAGGATGTCATGCTTCATCATCGGGCGTTTGCTCCTCGTCGGGCCGGCGCTGCAATGCCCTACGGGTCCCCCGAAGGGTCACTTTGGCGGAGATCTTTTAAGAGAGAAATGCCTTATGATGTATGCGGGTGTGCGGGGAGGGTCCTATATGGAGGGTGATGAGGTGCGTGCAAAGAAATTAAAACTGACTAAGGGTTACCAAGAAAAGTGTTTAATGTGACGGTACCCTTGACAGAATAAAAAACCTGTGGGTTGTATGTTACCTCAGACCGGCCTTCAGGCATGCGTACGGATGGGGTAGGTGCTAAGGAGCCGGCACCCGAGCTAAACTCCCGGTAAGGTGCGGGCGTCCTACGCTTTTAGCCTTTGGAGTAATTCTCCATTCTTTGACTAGGTCGTGATCAGGAGCGGTTTAACTATTTAGTTGTAGCCTTACTGTAGGGTACACAGTTCTCTGGCCCGCCCTGACACCAGTAGAGGGTACTTACCCTTTCTTTCACTTCCCACGTGCACATCACCTTACTTTGTTTTTTCGGTCCTGAAGAAGCGCCAAGGAACTTTGTGACCACGCAGGCGCGAAACATGTCGACCTCTTAACTTTGCAGTTACCCGGGCACATTGCGCCGATTGAGGTAACATACAACCTACGGGTTTTTTATTCTGTCAAGGGTACCGTCACATTAAACACTTTTCTTGGTAACCCTTAGTCAGTTTTAATTTCGTTGCACGCACCTCATCACCCTCCACATAGGACCCTCCCCGCACACCCGCATGCATCATACGGCATTTCTCTCTTAAAAGATTTCTGCCAAAGTGACCCTTCGTGGGACCCGTAGGGCATTGCAGCGCCGGCCCGACGAGGAGCAAACGCCCGATGATGAAGCATGACATCCTTCGGGGTGTGCGAGGGCAACAAGAGGCAAGACTTGTTCTCCCCTCTTACTTGTGGGTTCTAAAACCTAGGCTTCCCTTTATCCCCCCTTTCTTCTTTTCCTCAAACGAGTGGTTGCCTTAATTGCGCCAAGAGAAACAGCTGGTACAGTCACCAAGTCTTACACATGTGGGATCGAATTTTTAAATTAATTATTCTGTGCTTCAAATTAATATAAACTAGATGTAATAAATGCTTGCACTGTATTTTAACATGATGAAACTCTGTTAGCGGAGTAGTTTTCGAATCCATTTGCACTGCACCGCCACATGCATTATAAAACTGTTGTGTCTTTCTCTTTTCCTGGTCTGTGCACTGAGAGCCTCAGATGTGACCTTCATTGAATGCACGAAATCTAGTTAGCACTCAGTGATGTTCCTTAAGGAAGGAAAAGGTTTGAATGTGTACAACTGAAGGTCATTTCCTTTGGTCGAACGATGGTGCAGTTCATATTTTTGAACATGGTATTGTTTTTTTGTTGCAAGGTATATGCAGAGTAAAAGTCATTTTAAAATATGCTGAGTTTTCTGTTTTTCTTTTAGGTTATGTACTGCATCTTCCCTTTCCTACCGTGGTGACTGTACGACTTCTCTGTCTGAAAGTGTTTAAGAACTCTTCATTTTGGAGGTGGGTCTACCTTAGCGGCAGACTTCATGTCCAACCTCTTATTATATTGAGCACTTAGATCATTAGACCACCACGCCCCCCTCCCCAAGAGATCAGACTTCACGTTAGTCTGTTTACCGAACTGTACTTGGATTATTTACCGTCAGCTTCTCTCCTGGCCTATATTGAGCAGTCCTTAAGGCACAACACTCTTTGATTCATTATGTTTGCATTAGACCATAAACTGTTTCTGGCTATAGTTAGATTTGGGGTCAGCTTTCCCTTCTAATAATATTCTGCATATATTTTGCATATTTTGAATTGACTGACCAACCATATCTTTTTGCCTTCTGTAATGATTCTTACATTTTAAAATAAACCGTCATGGTTTCACTTTGGATTTTGTCTCATGTGAGCTTTCCTGTGTGGATTTTTCCTGTGTGGTTTCTCTGGGTTTACATGAAATATTGTATTTATGTTTAAGGCTCTCATCTTTAATGACTCACACATAGCACCGATCCATCAATTAGCCCTTTTAATATTGAATGCGCCAACGCTCATTAGGAGAGACCCAGACCTTGTGGCGCATACTGAGCCTTGGCCATGCTCTAGGCTCCATTGCTATGTTGGCCATAAAGCACACTACAAACAACAACAGTTGGATGGAGGTCAGAGGGCCGCTTTCCGGGCTCCTCAGTTTACCGAGCCCCATAGACACAAACAACACTAATATTATCACTTCCTTACACCAGAAGATCTGGGGC
Source organism: Calotriton arnoldi (assembly GCA_963921515.1). Lineage (NCBI taxonomy): Eukaryota > Metazoa > Chordata > Amphibia > Caudata > Salamandridae > Calotriton > Calotriton arnoldi. The sequence goes on along the minus strand of CAWUFW010003310.1, from coordinate 1,526,356 downwards.
GTCTTGAGTCTCTGTATCCCACTTATAAAAAAAAAAAAAGTGTTCAGCTATATCTTTCTATTTTGGACATACTTTTATGCTTTTGATAAATTTACAAAACATTCGAAGGGTTCCTACTTGAAAGCTGTGCCATCGCACACCTCAAGGCATTCTTCAAGGAAAGTTTAATGAATTCTACATTTTTTGTAGGTGGTGCAATTTGAACAATGTGCTGTTGTATGAAGGGCTCACTGTTAATTGGCAGCACATTTGTACAGTTGCCCATTTTATAGGCACAAACATGCATACAAAATGACATACTGCCATTTTTTACTTTTGCCCATGATGCACAGCATCGGTAAAATCAGTGAATTAAACAAAAAAGAAGAACGAAGCAGAGTTAAAGCACTTTTTTTAAAGGGAGAAGGGCCTGCTGCCCGGTCCTTCCCAAGAAACAAATAATAAAAAAGGTAGTGGAAAAGGTGGGGGGGGGGGGGTGGAAGTAGTACATAAAGGAGAGCAACTTTGGGTTGAGTAGAAGTACACAAGTAGAAAGCAACATGGAGCACAGCAGAGGGAAGGAGTTTGGCAGGAGCACATGCACACAAGAGTTAGCTTGCAACATGGGGGAGACAGCAAAATAAAGCGCGTGTGTGTTTGGTGGGGGACGGAGAAGCACATGAGATAGAGAAATGGAAAATACATGTACTCTAATGGAAAGGTTAAGCAAAAAGAAATAAGTATAGCCCTAGAAGGGATCAATAGATGTATAGAAGACAGCCAATCAGAGAGATGGTGAAGAAACTATTCTCCAGGGGAGAAACAACCACAAGATGGAGAAGTTGGGACAAGGAAAGCCACTGAATAAGAAGTAAGCAAATTAGAGTGACTATAAACCAACCGCTGGTAAGCAATGGGCTGGCTGTAAGCCCCTGTTAGTTCTTGGTAAGACCACACTAAGTCTTTTGCAACCAGACAGTTTGCACTATCTGGTAGACTTAACTTAAAAAGAAGTGTGTGAGACCTCATTCCATGCTATGAGGCAGAAGGGTAGGGTCAGCCCGCCAAAAAAATATTAGGTCTCCCTTATAATTTGTGGTGATTCAAACACAGGAGAATTTACATTCTTACAGGACATTTTATTAGTGAGCGACTGTGTTGTCAACAGCTTCGAAAATATGAGCGAACCCCTACGAACAGCTGGGACAGTAAAGGTTCCTCAGTCCTAATCAGGGGGAAAAGTTAAATGAGCCAAGACTCTTATTGTAGAAGTTAAGAGGGTCACTAATACCAAGAATGGTTAGAAAAGGAAGTATTGTTATAGTCCAGATATCGGAGTTGCTGGGGTACTTCCTCTGGAGTGAAGATATTGATCTTTCCTTGTACCAATGAGTTATGCTGACCCCCTCCAAAGTAGAGATTTGTTTCAATAAAAAAAAAAGACCTACGTGACAAAGCCTACTGTAGAGTCTTCATTCCTCGGTTTACAGTGAATCGCGGTTCTGGTATGTACATGCAAGGTTGCTTTTGTTTGTTCTCCCTCCTTCCCTCATAACCCTAAGGCCCGAAACTAGACCATACTAACCCATTACTTTTGTGAGAGACACAGGTCAGCATTGCCACAGAAATACACCATGCACTATACAAATGTGATGTAAGGGAATGACCCATAATTTGTTGCTGCAGAGAAAAACTACTCCCAAGTGCTGTGCCGCAACTACAAATTACACTATTTAGGAGTTTCTTTGAGAATTTTATGGAAAACCACTAAAACAAACTGTGCTGTGAAATGATTAATTTGGACCCCATTTGCCTTGATAAAACAATCCTAGGGGCATGATTACCCTTTGCCACATCTCCCACTTCCAGGGAGAGGCTTTGGCTAACTCAGAGCAGTATGAGGCTGGTACAATACATATAACGGATTCTCATATCTGAGAAACACATTTTTGTTCAAAGTTTTATGATGAATCCTTAAAAAATCTAACTCCGAACTTTATGGCCGCTAGATCCCACCGAAATGTGTTAAGGGAATGAGCAATAGGCACAAGATCTCACCCAGTTGTGTCCCAACTCATGTATTTAGTTATTTATTTAAAATTTTCAGAGCACATGATTACCAATTAAAACACTCTGGTGTTAATAAACCAGTTCACTGACACTAGAGAAAGGTTTGGCGAGTTCCGAGCTTCCTTTCACAATCCATTGTTTTCAAGTGTGCTACTAAAATTGAATGAAACAAGAATATAACTCCCAGGCTTCAAGTGAACCATTATGTTGCAGTTAGAGGGTAGGGTCATCATACAAGAGCCTGGAGTCATTCAAGCAGGGGTAAGTTCTTTATTCCATGTTAGGCTCTTAGGTTGCAACCACAGCTAAATAGGCCCCATTCCCTCTCCAGCTGTAGCCATTTACCAGTTTCAACATCACACACACAAAAAATTCCATTGCATCATTCACTCTCAGCATTACAGACGGTAATTCAGAAAACCTGTTAAACCTCTCCGAAAACATGCATATGTAAAAAGACAACAAATAGCAGTCACAGTAGCTGAGGGAAATCTTACAACCTTCCAAGACATGAGGCTTCCCACATCTCATGACAAAAGCACACACACACACACACTGACAACTAGGTTGTGGCTAACGTTGCACAACGGTCCAAGACCCTCAAGTCTTGCGATCTCCTCGGACCACTGCATTTCTATACATTCACAATGACACCATACAGCATTGATGCAGGCAGGACATGTAATCGCAGACACCTAGTCATGTGTAGGGAGCTGGGTGCTTGTTGCAGTAACCCCTCACTTTTTGCATGGTATTTGATGAAACTTTGACTGAAGTGTACTAGGTTCCTGCTAACCAGGTCTCCAGTACCAGTGTTCTTTCCCTAAAAATGTTAAATTGTTCCCCCAATTGGCAAAACCTTTAGCACCCTCTGTAAGTTCCTAGTAAACGGTAACCCTGATACCTAGGGTCTGAGGTACTAAAGAGGGCCCCTAAGGGCAGCAGCACGAATTGTGCCACCCTAAGGTACACCTCTCCAAGCATAAGAAGGTTGCCATTGCAGGCTGCGTTTCTTGGTACAGACAAAAGTGAAAACATGACATGTCACACATCCCTGTGTGCCATATCCCCTAATCTTGCATGTTATATTTGTAAGTCACCCCTACAGCAGGTCTGACAGCCCTATGGCAGGGTGCTGAATATTACATGCGAGGGCATACCTGCATGAGCAGATATGCCCCTGTGCTGGTCAGTCCTATGACTTTCAGGGCAAGTGGATAGGGAAGCCACTTTAAAACATATGCTGGACACTGATGAAAACGAGTTCCCCAGCTACATGATGGCTTCACTAAAAATAGGGATGTTTGGTATCAAACATCTCATATTGTTAAAACCACACTGATTCCAGTGATGGATTTACCAATACATGCACTCAGACGGCACCTTAGAGGTACCCCTGAAACCCTACCAGCCTCTGGTGTGCTCCCTGACTGGTTCCTGCCTGCCTGCCGCCTGGACACTGTTCTGACCTCCTAGGGTGAGGGCCTCTGCTCTCAGGAGGCCCAGAACAAAAGCCTATCCGGGAAGAGGGTGTAACACCCCTCCCACAGGATGACCTGCCGATTAGCCTCCCCAGGCCAGCAAGCTTCAAAGAGCTGCCGCCTTTGGAAGCGAGTCTGGCTCCCCTCACAGGAGAGGAAGCCGCCCCCTTTTGTCCAGGACCCCCTTGGCACCTGGACAGGCGGGAAAATTAGCTAGTCAGGTAGATGTGCCACCTCCAGGCTAGTATCACCCCTAAGGTGGGCTACACTGAGGTGGACACAATTTTTCAGAAGTAGCCATCTTTGTGATGGCATACTTCGGAATTATCGGACAGGGTTAACCCCACATCCAACAGGTAGTGGTCATATAGGGGGCGTAGTGAGCCCAAGGGTCAGGAGCCCATTGGCTACTACCCTACAGACCCCTACTGTCCCTAAATTGAGTATTTAAGGGAGCCCCTGGCACCAGAAGAGGATATCCTGATGACCTACGAAGAAGAAGGACACGAAGAGCCGCAAAAGACTGAAGAGAGCACCTGACTTGGCCCCAGCCCAGCTGACCTGTCTGCCAATCCCCCTCTACCGCAACTGCTCCCGGAAAGAAAACCCGACGCCTAAAGTCACATCTGCATCTGTCACCACCGGGCCGTGGAGAAGAGGACCAAGGGTGTCCCTACGTACCCGAGCATCGCACAGCCTGAACCCCCTGCTGGTCCAGCCTGGCTGGTCTTCAAGCCAGAACTGAAGCCTCTTTTTGCAGTGACCGATCTCCACAGAATAACATTGGGCTCCAGACGCTGTTTTGCACCCTGCAGCCCGTGTGCCGCTGGTTGTGTACTGTTGGTTCTGCCTTGGACCTTTCCCACCACTCACCTTAACTCCTGAAGATTGGTCCTGTAATTGGTTGTACTACAACTGTTCGCAATACTTGTTCTTCCTTCCATAGGATAACATTGCCGAACTCAAAAGTGCCCACTTTTTGAACTGAAAAGAATTTATATTTAAAAAACGTACTTACCTGAACGATTTCTCTCTGATGCCTAAACATATATAACAAGCATTTGCAATGCAATAGGTCTCGCATTAGTAAAAGTTTGCGCTTTTGGCGTTGTAAATAATAATGCAACACCAATGGCTCTAATTTTCAGTAATGCGAGACCTATTGCATTGCAAATGCTTGTTACAATTTGTTGGCAGTGAGACCTGCACATATGCAGCTGCAGGGATGTTCAGTTGTTTCCTCACCTAGACGACTGACACCTGAATGATGTGAGGTTCTTGATTAATTGCAGTTAGTAACATCCCTACTGCACAATTTGAATTTATTCTAAAACTCCTCCCCCAATACTCATATTCTCCATACGAGGTATTTGGTGTCAAGACACACCCATATTAGAGAACATAATGTTTAACTTTAGGTGAAAAGTTGTACTTTCCAATTGGATGGTGGAATAACACATGTTCATTTTTATCGGGTCAAGTTGCAAAATTAATGTTACAGGGTATTTTCCTCTTCTTAATAAAGTGTTCGAGATCCCACATAAAGGGCAAAAGATTCCAGTATTTAATGTTTTCCTTGTTCTTCGTGAAGTTCAAAGATGAACAGCTAGTGATGTGCGGTAACATTATGAATGTTGAAGGATTTAGGGTGCCTCTACGTTGTGAGGACTTTTTTTGCTAGTCAGTTATTAGTGAAATGGATAAATATTCTGTGCATGTTTTGCCTCTTTCATAGGCCTGCTGTTCATCGTTTACTTTCACCCTGCGCACGTTAAATGCAAAGTTTCTGACTGTTACTTTTTAAATGTCGCTTAATGTTTATTTCTTTTTAATTTGTGTTTCTCTTTGGTAGGATTTCCTCTTCACTCAGCTTCTTAGAACGCTTCTTCGCCTATTAGTGTGGATTTTGATGCCGTATTTGGAGCCAAAACAAATTCACAAGATAACCAAAACAGCCAATGGTAAAGTGAAAGTGCGCCATGCGCGCGTTGTGCTCAAACGCCGAGCCGTACACGTGCACATCGCCTGTCCGGGCGCGTGCACATCTCCTATCCCCCTTCCAAAGCTAAATCGACAACAATAGATCTCGCAAGCGAGCAACGCATGCGCTGCGTCGCTAGGCGAGACCTAAAAATACTTGTTATTTTTATAATTTGACGTGGATCTCCTTCTTGAGTCGTATGTCATTTATTGATCATTGTGTGTATTTGTAGATGTCTTGCACTCCTCTCTGTTAAGCCCAAGGATGCTCGACCACACCACACCCAGTAGAGCACCTTGGGATTGCATTAGAGCAAGCCCCTGTCCACTTATAAGGGAACCCCCTAGACTCTTTACAAGGTAAATCAGACTATTGATATACTACATAAAGAGCCAGCTTCCTACATCATGCAATAGCCAAGGCAAAGAATCCTCAGGCCCAGGGGGTTCCCTTTAAACCCCAAGTCTACATAGTCAAGGCACAAACAACACAAAACAGAAAAGTTTAACTATACATTACCGCAACTCAAAACTCCCTTGACAAACTCCAACCCAAAACCTGCCATCACATAACTCTCACCCTTCTCCATCGTTCATAAGGAACACACACATCCCACCATGGAGATAATCCTTCACACCATCACACATCCACACACCCAAAAGTGCAGACCAGTACTACATCCCTCCCAACAAGCAATCACCAGCTGGCCCAGACGTGGATCCCTTGCTCACTGTGCCACTAGATTCAAGCTAGCCTGGCTGAAGAAGGGTGACATACCCTGAAACCGGTCCCAGGATGCTTGTTTCCGGTCCAGGGAGGGCCTGGCAGTTCGGTCTGAACTGTTCCCATGGGGCACAGGGTCAAGACTGATTTGCATATGGCTGGGTCCAAACTGGGGTGGCGTAGTGGGCAAAAGAACGATGGATTTAACCCAGATCTTTTGACTGGGGGAGAATGTTTGCATTGTCAGCATTCCGTCCATCATTTGTATGCTCAAACCAACATGACAACTTGCCATACCCCCTTTTATCGAAGGTCGGTCCTCACACAGGAGTAGAAAGACTGCTACAACCTGGTGCTGCACATGATACTAAGTTCCCGCCATCTCCGTCCATCATTTGTTTGCTCAAACCAACATGACAACTTGCCATACCCCCTTTTATCGACGGTCGACCCTCACACAGGAGTAGAAAGACTGCTACAACCTGGTGCTGCACATGATACTAAGTTCCCACCATCTTAGCTCGTAACTCTACAATGGGCACCTTCAAAAGTGGAGCCTCAATAGGCATGCACTGACTTGCCCTTTACGTGCACTGAGCTCCATATAATTGGAACACCTAGCAGCCACGCGGCAGATCCTTGGGTGACCCTCGCTTAAGAATCCAGATAATTCGACAATAGTCGCAAAGATTTTCCTCAGCACCTATATTTACATATGGTGGGTGATCAAATATTTTGTTAATCGCTTCTCATGTCACTCACTTGTTGCTTCTTATTGCTGTCTCAAATTACAGACCTAATACTCAGCTGGCTTCTGGTCCTCTCCTCCTCGTGCAGTGCCTTCATAAAAGAGACTGTATCCAAGGGGAGAGGTGTTGCGCAGCAGCCAGAGAGGCTGACTCCGAAGTCTGGAGCTCACCGTTCGATCCCCGGCAGCAGCTCGGCCTCATGCGACTCGGGTCAGTAGCTCACTTAAGATCCCCGACAGCCACCAGCGCCTTGAGACCCTTGGGGGCGATTAGTTTGCGCTTTACAAATACCGTATTGATTGATTCATGTAGAGGTAAGTCTTTATTTCATGTTAGGCCACCGCCAGGCATGTCATGTTAGGGAGCTCCCTCCAGCTGTAACCAGTTTCCACATCACACACAAACATTCCATAATATCCTTCACTCTCAGCATTGTAGACGCCAGCTCACAGATACAGGGAACGGGAGACACAGGATATATACACAATACTGCAGATATCAAGTGTTTGTGCGTGGCGCGGGGATATGGGCGCCCGGAGGGGGGTGGAAGCCAGGTCTTGTAAGGAAGGCACTTGTTTGATTATGTCAATACTAATTACTGCGCATACTGAATTCAAAACACCGCGTGTTTACTACATTTCTAACCACACCAAACGTGAATAAACATACAGTACATTAAATCTGACAGTTGCATAAACGTCAATACACAGATGACGGGTACTGGATGTAACTAGAGTAAGTAGAAGGGTTTAAAACTTACAGTGGACGGTCCCTCTTACTCAGCGCAAACCGGAAACTGTCAATACGTCGATTCCAAACATCCGGTGCTGGTAACTAGAACTACTTCCGGTGTTGTGTACAATTTCTATCCCCCAGCTCGTCTGCCATCTTCGGAACTGTTATTGAACTCTACCCTATTGGACAGCTCGGGCTGATGCCCTATAGTAGCCCCGCCTACTCAAACAGAGACACGCCTTCCTCAGCCCTGCCTCTTTAAGAGCAGTCAGAAGCAGCAGCGCTCAGAGATGGCGATTCGTTTGGAGCACTAATTACTTCTCTGGTTAGGTCACGCAGCCAGCATGAGCATCTCTATATCGCGCTTAAGGGCTTTAAGCTCTGACTCCGTGCTCTTATCGAGTGGCCTTTTGGCAGTAGCTCATAAAAACAGATAATGAAATGTAAAATTAACGAGGAAAAGAAACTGAGTCGTGTGAAAGAAGAGGGTAAGAAAGGAGTGTAACGATAATTTGACGAAAATAACACGAGGGGTAGAGGACTGAAATTAAATTAACACGAGGGGTAGAGGACTGGGGGAGATAGCTTTAAAACAATATCAGTGGTGGGGTAGGAAGGAAGACGTAACAAGAAGAAGAGGAAAGGGAATAAGAAAACGTGCTCGAGGTAAACGGATAAAGAAAAGGTTTAGATTTTTGATAACACGTTTTCAAAGCCACTGAACAGAGAATAGGACGCAGCATACACTCCCTTATTTTCACTGAATTTTCTTTGCGCTATCGCTACCCTAGTGGCCCCTTTTTCTACCCTCCCCCACCCCCCATCCCCTCATCTCCCTATCATGGCTCCCATTCGAATTAAGTCTGGAGTTAACTGCTTCAAAGTCATTTATCCCCTAATCTGTCCAAAGCAGCAGCAAAACGGTTCAAGCATAACACCATTGAACAATTCCCTGATTCCCTCTTTGTTGACCAATTCCATAATGGGCGTCTACGGAAGCTCAAAAACGACTTCATTTTTTTTCACTCACGACATCCCTTCCTGGTCCCCCAGCTTCTTCAATTCCTTCAACGTCTCCTCCTCCTCTTCTATCCCGCATGGGCAGCGGCTAAAAATTTCCCCCTCCACTTGCTTTAATGGTTCTCTCACCATTACACTTTATAACAATGGCACTGTCATGATCCAAGCTACAGACTCCTGTCTCTCTCTCTTTTACCACCTCTTCCACTCCCTTCGTCCCACCCATGCGACTCCGATCTCCCTCGATTCTTCTTCTTCTAGCTCCTCTCCCCCCCCTGACCCCTCTACATTCCTTCAGGCCGCTCTCCCTGGAGACACAGGTCTACCCTTTGCCCCCCCCTTCTCTTGCTCCCTCCTCTCCCATTCTTCCCCCTTCCCAATTTGATCTTCCCCCTATCTCGTCTGCTTTACCTCCGGCTTCCCCTCCCCACCCTGCATCTTTCCAATATTCCAATGCCATCTCCCGCCCCCTAATCCCCCTAATCCTAGCCATCTCCCCCCTACTTAATCCGCCTTTCTTACAACCTGGTCTACCGATCAACAGTCCTTACCTTCCCCCTTTCCTCCCCTTCTCCTCATCCCTTTCCACTCTTCCCCTTCCCTCGTACACTTAATTCTTCTCTTACACCTCCCATCTCTCTTCAACCTCCCCTTCCTCCTCCTATGCTTCACAACCCTGTCTCCCCTCTCGGTAATTCCGTCCTCTTCCCTCCCTCTGACCTTACAGTCCCATACTCCTCCCCCAACTACCATTTAGCCCAATCCCCCCCACTCTGCTTGGTGCCTGTCCCCCTACATTCACCTTTCATAGCATACGGTACCTGTCCAGCACCTTCTCCTCTCTTCTCCCCATACCTCTGGCCTTCCTTTGACCCCCTCCCCTCCCTGTACAGCCCCTTCTCCTCTCATCTCCCCATACCTCTGGCCTTCCTTTGACCCCCCCTCCTTCCCCTCCCTGTACAGCCCCTTCTCCTCTCATCTTCCTGTATCTCCGGCCTTCCTTTGACCCCCCTCCTTCTTCCCTCCACCTCCCGCCCTCCCTCTATACTCCTCAACTGTTTCCTCCTACTTATGACCTCTACTCTTCCCCTCTGCTCAACACTAGTAAAAATATCACTGTTACACCATCCACTCCGTTCTACCACCATCTTTCCCCACCTTCTACCCTTGCACCCCAATCCCCCCCCCCCCCCGTTTCCCCACTTCTCCCTGTCCTCCCTCGCCTACTGCACTCCCTCCCTTAACCATCGAGCCGCCCAACACTCCGTGCTCAGCCCTCCTCTCCCTGGAAAATAAACTTGATTCACTCATCTCTTCCATTTCCCAGCTTGAAGCGTCCATCTCCCTTTTAAGTGCTAAGATATCCCCCTTCCCTAACAACCTACAGAGGAGTTCCTTGCTCCCGCGCCCCAATAAAGCCAACCACAGTCGGTCCTCCGCAGACATCGCCAACTTACTGGCTAGCTACAAGACTACCAACGTCAATCCCCCTCCACTTTCCTCTCCAAATAATTCTACTCAATTCACTATTCAGACCATCTCTTCTGTCAGAACTAACCAGCCTTTTTCTTCTTCCCTGGCACCCTCATTCAAGAATCTTATCCCTATCTCCCTTAACAGCCCAAACACCCCATCCCCAAAACAGTTGCGTCAGAGCTTCATTGTTTGCTCCACAACTGCAGATCTGCAATCAAACTGGAAATCTCTGACACTATCACACACTACAATCTTGACATGCTCTTCCTCACTGAGACCTGGTTTAATGACTCCTCTCATACTTTGTTTGATCTTCTGATACCTACTGACTACTCTATCCTCAGAAACGACAGAACAGACAAAATTGGGGGAGGTGTCGCTATCATCTTCAGAAACTCCCTTCAAATTAAAGCCTTTCCTACCATCTTCTTCCGTACATTCGAATGCCTATCCCTAGAACTTCAAGTACATCACGGCTCACCCTTCAGGTTCCATGCCATCTACCACCCGCCTGGTAACTGCTCTTCCTTTTTGGAGGAACTCACCGACTTCATCAGTGACCAATATTCTCAAAGTGACAGACAGATCTTCCTGGGTGACTTCAATCTCCACTGGGGCTCTTTGGAAGACTCGACTGCCAACAAGCTTGCCACCTTTCTCTCAGCCAATGATCTTTTCCAACACTGCTCGGAAATTACACACTCTAAGGGCTCAATTCTGGACCTTGTTATATCTAACGCAGACCTGCTTACTATTGCTCCCCTTATCCATGTAGACTGGTCAGACCACTTCCTCATTCCCTTCCGTTTTCACCTATCGCACGTTTTAACTCTCGGCCAACCTAAAAGGGCTTCTACCTGGTTCTGCAACACTAAAAACATTGATCTTGTCACTCTGTGTGATTCTGCTATGCGTTCACTTCCTAGACTAGACCCTAACGAGGATGTCAACGATCTCACCTCCCATTGCCTCTCAGTCCTAGCAGTCGAAATCGATAATGTCGCTCCACTCCAAAGCAAAAGGAAAAGACCCACCCCCTCAGCACCTTGGTTCAATAAAGCTCTCTATGATGAAAGGAAGAACCTTAGAAGCTTGGAAAAACATTGGAGACAATCTCCATCCACCTCTAATCTCTCTCATTTACGTTCGGCAAGATCCAAATACCACAAGCACATCTTCCATGAAAAAGCATCACATTTCAGATCCCTCCTCGACTCAGCCAAAAACAGACCCAAAAAACTTTTTGACCTCATGAAAAACCCAAACTGCTCTCCCCAAACCATCAAGCCTGAGGATTCTTCAAAGAAAGCAGCAGAATTCGTTATATTCTTTGATGAAAAGGTCAAATCGCTGGTGGATCAGGTCACCCACCCCACCCCCATTGAGGAGCGAAAATCCTTAGTCACTTGGCAGTACTTTGCCGCCATCTCGGAAGATGACCTCCTCAAATGCATCCTCGAAACCAAACCCTCCAACCATTCTTCTGACCCCATTCCTAGTGTCATCGCCATTGATTTCTACACCAATACTCTCTCTTACTGGACCAGGCTGGTTAATCTCTTCCTCAGTCAAGGCTCCCTCCCTGCTGCCCTCAAAATAGGACAGGTTACCCCTCTTCTAAAAAAAAACCCTCCGCAGATGCGAACGACCTCAACAACTTCCGCCCCATCACCAACCTCCCTTTTCTTTCGAAAATCACGGAAAAATGTGTTGCGAAACAACTTTCCCTACATATTATGGACAATAATCTCCTTGACGTGTTCCAGTCTGGCTTCATTCAAAATTGCAGCACTGAAACAGCCCTGCTGCAAGTGATTGATGATGCGCTGCATATACTCGATTCTGGGGAATCGTGCCTTCTGATTCTTCTTGACCTCTCTGCAGCCTTTGACACTGTTAATCACAACACCCTCCTTAACACTCTTCAACAGAGAATGGGCGTGGAAGGCACAGTGCTTAAATGGTTTGCCTCATTCCTCTCGGACAGATTCCAAATGATCAAGATAGCGAACAGTCTTTCGTCTCCATTGGCGGTAGGTCAAGGCGTCCCTCAAGGTTCTATCCTTGCACCCACTTTGTTTAATCTCTATCTGGAACCATTAGGGAACCTCCTAAGTAAATCTGGGATCCACTACCATCTCTATGCGGATGACACTCAAATCTACCTCAAGGTGTCTTCCGCACACGATCTCTCACTACTCAACTCTACTCTCAACTCTATTCACAACTGGATGTTAGTTCACCAACTCATTCTCAATCCCTCCAAAACAGAATTCCTCCTCCTATCTACCTCTCTCTCCCCCCCCTCCTGTTCAATCCTGGAAACAGTCACCCAGGCCCTCGTCACCAGCAGGCTGGACTACGGAAACGCCCTCTACGCAGGAACGACGGCTAAGCTCCTGAGACAGCTGCAACGCATCCAGAACGCCTCTGCACGTCTTATCCTTGACATCCCCCGACGCAGCCACATCACACCCCACCTGAGAGACCTGCACTGGCTCCCTGTCAACAAGAGGATAACCTTCAAGCTCCTCACCCACGCACACAAAGCACTCCACAACTCCGGACCAGCCTACCTCAACAGACGACTCAGCTTCTACACCCCCACCCGCCAGCTCCGCTCGACCAGCCTCGCCCTCGCCACAGTCCCCCGCATCCGGAAAGCGACCGCCGGCGGCAGATCCTTCTCCCACCTCGCCGCCAAGACCTGGAACACCCTCCCCACCAACCTCCGACAGACCCAAGACCTACTGGCCTTCAGAAGACTCCTCAAGACCTGGCTCTTCGATCAGTAGCAGCACCACCCCCTCTTCCCCCAGCGCCTTGAGACCCTCGCGGGTATGTAGTGCGCTTTATAAGTGACATGATTGATTGATTGATCAGCTGAATTTACTCAACAATAAACCCATCATTGTTGACAGCGCTAAATCCCTAGGTGTCATACTTGACAAAAGACTCAACCTAATCTCCCACATCAACTCCATTGCTAAGAACGCACGTTACCAGCTGCGCCTTCTGTGGGGGATTCGTCGGTTCTTCCCGGAGAAAGACCTAAAAACCTTGGTCCAATCGCTAGTTCTCTCTAGACTGGATTACTGCAACTCTCTTCAGACTGGCCTACCCAAATCTCACCTCTCCCCCCTCAAATCCGTCCTCCATTCAGCAGCTCGCTTTATTTCAGGGTCCAAACGAAGTGACCACATCACTCCTATCCTGTCTTCTCTTCGATGGCTTCCCATCGAGGCAAGATCTATTTACAAAACTGCCTGCATCACCCACAAAGCCTTGCACACTTCCTCCCCTCATTACCTGGCGAATAAACTGAAAATGTCTGGAGGCTCGAGACATTCTCGGAATGCGGAAAAGTTTCTGCTGGTGCCCCCCTCCTTCAAAAGGGAAAGATCGATGGCTCAATCGTTCTCAGGTAATGCAGTGAGAATCTGGAACTCGCTTCCTCCATTGCTCCGTGCCACCACCTCTATCCGGATCTTCAAAGCGGAACTCAAATCTCTTCTCTTCCAAAGACACTTCCAGAACTAATACCTTCATTCTCAGACCCCTCTAGGAAGTTCGTTCATCATTGTAAATTTGTAATATTTTCTTGTACATTCCTCACCCTTGCTTGCTGTGTTTGATATTGTGTTCTTGCCTTCTATGGTTTTACCCTACCTCTTCTAGTCACCTGTTTATTTTTGTAACGTTCTATTTTGTAACATTTCTCTCATGTAACGTAACTGGTTCTATTGTACAGCGCTCTGACACCTTCGGGTAAAGTCAGCGCTATATAAAAATGCATTAAATAAATAAATAAAATACTAGCCAGACTAGATGGTCCTACGTCGGCGAGAAGACGCGCAAAAACGACGTCCATGCCAGAGGGGGGCTTCCAAAAATTTCGGGGGGAGGCTAATTCTTCCAGCAATATGCAGAGTGGAGATGCAGGGGCTCTAAGAAGGGGTGAAAACACAACAAAGCCTCGTTAGCAAGTAAATGGTCTTTTAAAGACCTGTGAAGTACTCGGGTGCGGCTGTGTGTGTGCCCGGGAAGCTGTCTCAGCCGGGCTGACACACACAATGGGGGTGGGGAGGGCTGAAGCCCTTTGAGCCCAATGGGCGTTGCGCGCCTGGTCCATGCATATATTAAGGCTGCTATAATAGAACTGGTCTGGAAACTGTAACATTAGCCACCTGGTAAAGAATGCCTTACAAAACTAACCAGCCTCACTAATAAATTGTAATTCATACAAATCCCACCCCCTAAATACTCTTACCCCCACTGAACTCACCCTTCCCACCCCAACATTGTGACACAAATCCTGGTCCTCTCTGACGTGCTCACAAATTCCCTTTGTTACCATTGCCCCCTCCATCCCTTTGGTCTTCGCCCATTTCCCTGGCCTCTGCTCACGCCCCCTCCCATCCAACAGATGTCTTCTTGCTACGCTCAAAATAGCACCAGACCTGCCTACCAGCAGCAACAACAAACTACAACCTTACACCCTGCCCTACTAAAACATACCAGCATAACAGAATGAAGGGATAACCAAAGGTAGTCAAAAAGTCAGGGGAGGGATGAGTCACCTCTACCAAACACTGTGCCCCTGAATGTGAAGCCAAAAAAGGCTGCCTTCAACTCATCCTCCCCTAATAAAACCCCACCTATATCCCTCCCACCCACCCCCTATTTTTTTTGTGAAGTTTTATATAGCGCAAACTAGACCCGAAGGTATCAAAGTGTTGGCATGAGCACCAGTTACGTTACAGGCATGGGGAGAATAAGTGATTTGCCCAGAATTGCAGAATGTTGAGCGTCCCTTCCGAGACTCGAACCCGGTTCCCCAGCTTCGGAGTCGACCGCCCTAGCCGTTAGGCCACATTCTCTCCCTATTGACACTTTGGTCAATGGGGCTCCTGTGTGCGCTGCCAGAGTGCACCACACTCCTGACAAGCCAGGGGGTGGACTGGGCAAGCCCATCTCCCCCCAAAACCCCATTGCTTTACACCCTTTAGTCGTCTTTTTTTTAACCTACACAAGTTGCATTGTGGGACCTGCTGTTTTCTCATAACATTGAAAGTATGACCTCCAAACTCCTAGTGCTGTGTTGGTATAAAAGCCAAAAGGACTGAAGGTGTCTCACGTGATATGGGGAAAAACAAAAAAGTGATGGGTAGAATGCATGGGTTTTTCTCAGCCACTAGTAATTACTCCGGTCGCTTTCCCGACCATCGTTTTTTACCTACTATGCCCAGTGCTTTAAATGGAACTATAGTAGTGCAGGTACTCACTAATTAGAGAACCTGTTTGCTCATGAGAAGCATTAAATGTGTTACAGCTGTGCTGAGAATTGCAGGTACTGCAAAAACTAGGGCGAGGCTCAACACACAAAGAACATAAAATGGACCTAAAGGCAAAAGCACAATCATTAATCTTTGCGTACAGACTCCTGAACAGGAAACTGGGCTGCCCGAGTTATGCACATCTTCTAAAAGTGATGTCAGCACAAATAGTACCGACATTGTCATACGCCCTAGTAGTTTGGTGCGGCAAAGAGGCGGATCTGCTAAACGATCTTCAGACAAAGGTCTATAAAGCTGTCTTTAATTTACCAAAGTCTGCCGCTCCAGCCCAGGTCCGGCTGGAGTTTGGCCTTCAGAATCAGAAATTCCGGAGCATGAGCGGCTTCGTGAAAGTATGCCACAAATTCCGTGCATCTGAGCCGGGGTCAATGAACAACACTTGCTGGAAAGAAATTAAAATCCAGATGGACCAAGACATTCCACATTCATGGGGAGCATACCTGAGAAAATCATTAGTGGAACTTGATATACAAACAACATGGGATAGCCAGTTAGAGCGGGTAGCTTTTGGTAAATAAAATGTCGAAGAAGAAGTCTTTCCTGGAAGACAAAATAACAATCTCGAAACGCAGACATGGGTGGACCGTGATTAACTCTTACATATCCACAAAGCCTCAGGCATATTTATTAACACATTTCAGTACCGAGCTAAAAAAGAGTTTCACAAAATATCGCTTGGGCATGCATGATTCGAAAGATCTACAACCATCCTGGCAAAGTAACCATCAAGCTGCACACTGTCGACTATGCGGCTTCTGTAATGAAACGCTAACACACTTGCTGTGTACCTGCCCAGCTGTTAAGGATATAAGGAGGGGGCTTTTAAAACCAATTTTTAATGAATTGAATATTCGGACTTGCAGGCAAGCAGTGATACGTTGGCTGGAAGGATCCTCAATCATTCTGGCTTGCCAGGGCGTCAAATACCTAGTAAAAGTAAGGAAACTTTTAAGGCAAGCCGATTTAGAGGCCACGAATAAAGCATGATCAAGGGCGGCAGGGGCTTTGCATACACGGCCCACTAGTCCAAACAGCAAGCAAAAAAAAAAAAACGCGACAGGATGATAGAAATAACATAGAAAAATGGCTACGTTTGGAAATTTAAAATGGTCACTTTATCTCGAACAGGATTTAGCTGAAAGTAATCTTGGACTTTTTCAGACATTTGCGTAATTCTGAAAGTTTTTAATAGAACCCGCACAGATCGTTTTAAAATGTTAGATAATATTTGATGTGTATTATAATGTTATTCAGATTTTAAAATCTTGGTACCCACGACACTGAAAAGTAGAATTCAATGGAAGATTAAGTTTAATATATATATTTTTTTTTTCATTTTTTTTTTTTTGTACATTGTAACGATTTTAAGTAATCTTATACAATAAACTATTTGACTTGACTTACAGGTTCTGTCCCTTACAAATTAAAAAAGTACAGGTACTGAATACCAGACAGCACCTGCCCATTAAAATCACTGACTATGTTGCCAAACAGAGACCGTCAATTTTTTTGATTTTCTAAGTGAAACACATGCCATGAGGGCCACTTGGCAACTATGGGTTCAGTTTGGACATCAGCAGTGCAAGATTCTCTCATTCAAATTAGTTGAAATCTCATTCAATTCAGTTCAGCAGCGCCTTTAAAAGAAAATGACAAAACAAAATAAATGCCAAAAAATAAAACATGCACAACTAGAGAACAACAAGGGTTGCAAGGTACCGTATAAACACAGTATGACACAGTTCTCTGGGCATTATTTGGGTGAGGATAAATTTGGAAGAAGGAGAATGACAGGGTTGCATCCGATAAGGCCGACTGTTAGGAGCTCCCGGGCTAGGGTTTGCCATATGACGTAAATACTGGGAAAAGCCCCCCCCCATTCTAGTCGCCTGCCCGTCGGGCTCCAAAGTAATCCATATTGGGACCCCATATGGCCATTGCGACGCAATGAAGATCGCAGGACTGTGCTGAAACCAGCTACGAGTAAGGAACTTGGGAAGAGTCCTGGGGCCAGGGATCACCATCAGAGCAAATCCCGCCGGATGTCTCCAGGGTCCTACCAATGCTGTCTTCTCAACACTCCCTGTCCGCAGCCAGAGGTGCAGGAACACGAGCTGATCTAAATTCGAGGGCTCGCTGCCTCTCCCAGATCTCCTGAGCCCCTGCGTCCAGTCGGAGCAGGGGAAGGAGAGGATGAGACGATCATGTGGAGGTAGGGAGAGCCCTCTTGCCGCCCTCACCTGGTGCCACCACAGATGGCCGACAGCACCGCTGCCCCAGCTCATCCCAGAGGAGGAGGGAATTCAAGCCATTACTTACTGCCGGGGTTCATGGTCACTGTCTCTCCAGTCATCAAGATGCCTGCGACCTGCCAGAACGGGGGATGGAAAGATTGAGGCGGCCATGTTGAGGGTGAACGAGAACAAGGGGCTCCAGTGCATGGGGCTAGCCTCCAGCGTTGAAACAGCAAGAGCATAATAACAAAGAGGACAATCTAGTAAACAATCATCAAACAGGCACGCATCAACCGGTACTCTGGTGTATTATAATATTGTCGATATCATAATGATATGCTATATAATATCATTATACTATTTCTATATTCTTTGTGCTCACTTCCTGCCAATATTAGCAGATTATATCTACGCTGTTAGTTTAAATCGCACATCTCTTGTACACACCGTTGTAACATTTTGTTTTTGTGTTCAGACGCATGTATCTGTTTTGTGTCTGTAATGTAATTCATGTACTCTGAAGTCCTTATATAATGTTATGTACAAAATGATGGCAGTGTGAGGTGGTGTGTCCACCGGAAAGAAGGCACACAGACGTGATGCTTGAAGAAGGGCTTTAATGTAGCTCCTTATAATACGACCTCATCCTCCAAACAACCAAAAGCAACTGACACTCTTCTTCAAGCCCTAACATTCTATACAGATGGAGTTCTAACTCAGCATGTGACACTATGGCAACATAGCTAACACTGGGCATACTGATAAGAACACCACATCACCTCCCCCTTTTTACCACAAAAAAAAAAACAATAGATGTGAGACATGAAAAGCTCCTTATAATAACAATAGATGTGAAACATGAAATGTACTGCACATGAAATATGCTAAACACCATCTAGAAGACGAAGAGGGACTTTCCTCAGTCTACAAGGTCTACTTCCTATATGGGGTGGAAGAGAAGCGGGACTGCAGAAAGAATCCTCGTCAGCACATATGGAAGGACACTTGACAATTCTGCTGAGGTTCCATATCCTGTGATCTTGTGTTTTCACAGCATTTCCCAAGAGTTTTATAATTTTTATAGGTTGGCCAAACTTAGACTTACCAATTCTTCTCTCAGGGAGTCTCACCCTAACCCAGTCCCCAACATTAACAACAGTTCTTTTCACACCCTTTCTCACATCAAACTCTATCTTCCTTCTCGCCATTTTCTCCACCTCACGGCTTTTCCAACCCTCAGTGCGGTCAACCACGCCACCAACTTCCATTCTTCTATTGGTCACCCAAAGAGGGTTGACCTGCGTACTGGGCACTCTTCCTTTAAACAGCGTGAAAGGTGAAACACCTGTACAAGAATGGGGAGTGAATCTGTATTCACACACTTTTTTCTTGATAGCTTCCTCCCAGTTGCAGCTAGAGACAACAGCCAATTGCATAGCCTCCTTGAGGACTCTCACAAATCTCTCCACAACACCATTGCACTCTGGATGATACAATGCAGCACGCTTGTGTGTAATCCCCCTTTCACTGAAAAACACTTCTACCGCTCCGGAGGTAAACTGCACTCCATTGTCCGTTAAGATGGAACGTGGTAAACCCTCACTTGCAAAAAGATCATCCAAGAAGCATATCACAGAAGTCGAGTCAACTGAATTGACAATTTTTATCGCAGGCCACCTGGAAAACATGTCTATGCACACCAGCACATAACGATCTTGGGTTCTAACCTTTACTGGACCTAGAATATCCACTGCGATATCAACCCAAGGACCACTGGCTTGTTGTCTGATAACCATGGGCTGCGTTCTACACTTAAGAATTTTGTCACTCTTGGCACATTGAGGACAACTGCGTACCTGCCTCTCTATCTGGACATCCATTGCAGGCCACCAATAGGCTTCCCTAAGCCTTTCTTTTGTTTTGGCTATACCCATGTGGCTTGAATGGGCATTCTCAACCAATTTGTCACGCAGAACAGAAGGTACAACAAGTCTGCTCCCTCTGAAGAGTAATCTATTGGAAAAGGACAATTCCTCTTTCACACTCCAAAATCCTTTGACCAGATCCTCACAGTTGCGCTTGTCACACCACCCATCACGCACATAGCTGATGACTTGCTGCAATACGAGATCATTCTCTAATCCTGTACTCCATTCTTCTTCAGTCACCACCCCCTCAGTAACCACACAAACTTTTAAATCTTCCTCAGAGTCTTCACCAGCGAGATGGTCATCATCACAGGCTTCAGGGGAAGCTGAACCACCAAGCCTAGACAAACAATCTGCAAGGATGTTGTTGGCACCTGGTAAGTAAGAAACATGAAACTCAAAATCTTGCATGGCAACAACCCATTTCCTTATTCTATGGGAGACACAATCAATCCCTTTCCTTTCAAAAATTTCTTTCAAAGGCTTGTGGTCAGAGACTACAGAGAAGCCTTTCCCCACAGAAACTTTTTAAGTTTGCGAACAGCCCAGTAAACAGCCAAAGCTTCTTTCTCTATTACAGAGTAGTTGCACTCAGCACCTCTGAGTGGTCTGGAGATAAATAAAATGGTGTTGTCTGCTTTTTCACCAGGTTGCAGGAGGACAGCACCTACCCCCTTGCAACTAGCATCAGTCATAACCACAGACTCTTTTGAGGGGTCAAAGCTAGATAAGCTAGGTGCCTTATTCAAACACTTTTTGATAAGGTCAAATTCATCACAACAAGACTTATCCCATATGAACTCACATCCCTTTTTGAGTAGGCCTCTAACATTCTCTGTTTTTTGTGCAAAACCTGGGACAAATTTATTATAAAATTCTGCCATACCAAGAAATTTAACTAGTTCATCTTTGTTCACAGGATAGTTGAGATTGGAGATGGCCTCAACTAGAGATGGCTTTGGTTTTATCCCTGAACCTGACACCAAGTGACCTAGATACTCAATCTCCATGACATTGAATTTGCACTTGTCTAGTCTGAGGGTAAGCCCTGAGTCTTGCAATTTGGATAACACCTCTTTTACTCTCGAATCATGTTCTTGTAAACTCACCCCATGAACCAGAACATCATCTTGATACACTTTGACACCATCAATGCCAGCTAAAAAAAATTCCATAACTCTTTGGAATACCGATGCAGCTGATATTAAACCAAACGGCATTCTGAGGAATTTAAAAGTGCCGAAGGGGGTAATAAAAGCTGTTAGATCTTGACACGAAGGGTGAAGCTTGACTTGATGATAGGCCGATGAGAGGTCCAAGGTTGAGAAATGAGTGGCCCCACCTAGAGATGACAACATTTCAGCAATGTTTGGGAGAGGATAACGATCCACGACAACAGCCTTGTTAAGTTCTCTCAGATCAATACATAATCTTGCCTCTCCGTTGGCCTTTCGGACCATCACGACCGGAGAAACCCATTCTGTGGCTTCAACCTCTTGTATAACTCCATTTTTTAACAGTTTATCTATCTCGGCCTTCATCTTGTCTTTGACCAACATGGGCACATTTCTCACTTTGGCTACCTTAGGCACAGAATTATGTTTCAACTTTATCAGGTGTATATAATTTTTAAGACATCCTAACTTGTTACAGAAAACGGTGGGAAACTTAGCAATCCAGGTGTTGCGATCAGAAATGGAAGCAACAGAGGGTGGTTCTCGTTCTCTCAAGCATACGGAGGGGGACTCATTGGGATCGAGATAAACACCAAGATCCCGTTGATGAGACCAACTGATGAGGGAGTCCCCTTTCATGGATACATATATCTTCCCTGCCGTGATCCTGCTTTTAAAGTCTATCGTTCCTATGAAATAACCTAAGAGACGGATAATTTCCCCTCCATAACCTCTTGGCACTATGTCAGGTTTATATAGCTTGACTTTCATAGATAAAATCTTTTCATAGAAAATCTTGGGAATCAGGGTGATTTTGGCCCCCGAATCAAACAACATTTTGACAAAGCTGTTATTAATAAGGACAGTTTCTATAGGACCATCAACCCCTTGATCATTGACCTGACATATAATATGCTCATCATCATCACCCTGGTTAAAGATGTCTACTTCCCTTACTTTCTTTTGCTCCCTGTTCGATCTGCAGCATTTAGTAAAATGTCCCTTTCTTCTACAAATAGAACAAGTCATCTTCCAGCCAGGACAATCTTTAGAATTAGCAAGATGCCCTGTATTCCCACAACGGAAGCATTTAGTTGGAAAAGTTCTAGGGTAAACACCGGAGTGTATAGATTTTGAAGCAATAGGGACACCCAGCGTGGACGGTTTGACTGGCTTGTCGGAAGAGAGAGTTTTAATCTCTTTAACTTCAGTAGTGTGATTCTTATAACTCTCTGTGTCTTTGCGAATGGCTTCAACACAGGCTTTGGAATGTTCATGCATTTTTAAAGTAGTGATAACATCTTGAAGTGGGGGATTGTCTTTCTGCCAAAGACTTTCTTTGGCTTTATCAATGGAGGAACCTAACATGAGTTGATCTCTCAGCCTTTCATCCAGACTACCAGCAAAAGAGCATGTAGAAGCGAGCTTACGCAGAGCCGTGACATATTGCTCAACAGATTCATCTTGCCTTTGTAACCTCTTCCCAAAGTGATAACGTTCTAAAACCATGCTCATTTTGGGAAGATAATGCAAATCCATTTTCTTAATACATATCTCGTATTCATTGAGGGAGTCTGCCTCATTATCAGGAAGATCTGGTAGGTGTTCAAATACTTCCTGTCCCTCCGATCCTAAACAATGTAGAAAAAGAGAAGACTTCCTTTCTGCACTCAAAGAGGTACCACAAACCCTGGCATAATTAATAAAAACTTTTTTCCATTTCAACCAGGGTATGATAGGTTCACCAGGAGCTGCTAAAAAAAACGGAGGAGGCGTGACATTCTGCATGGCAACAGAAAGAAGTAAAGTAGCTCGAGGTTAAAGTATCAGTTAGAGAATATGGTAATAACACTGTAAGGAAAGGTACGTCAAGGTAATAAAAATGTTAAGAGGTGCTGAACGTTTCTTATTTGTCACCTAAACCCTACCTCACAGCTGTGTTAAACAGCGTAGTACCTGCAGGACAGAGATCACTATGTTATGTTTATAATCAAGATTAGCATCATTAAAATGCAGTGAAAGTACAGGATAATGGATCCGGCAGGAGTTACCCAAAGAAGCAACACAAGGATGGTACAAGGATCAATGTCACAACGGTGTTTAAGCTGTGCTGATCAGCGTAGGACCTGCAGCACAGAGTACTTCAAAAAGGAGGAGAAAGCTGTGCCGATCAGCGTGCTAAAAAAAAAAAAATGCAAAATGTACCTTGAAGATGACAAGCGTGTCCCGCTTCTCTGGTGATGTGAATTCACGGGGCAACACGATGCACAGGTGATGTGAATTCACAGAGCAGCCCGATGCAGAAAATGATTGCTTCTGTAAATCGACTTTGGTCGCGAAGAAGCTGGGAGGAAGTGCCTCGTAGTCCACTTAACGTGCGTCAAGATGGCCGCGGTGGCGTGACGTCGCGACGAGATCACGCAGGTACAATGATGACGTTGGAACAAGGGGTGAAGTCAGGCAGAGCCAGGCATGTGGTTGCTAAGCAACCGTAAGAAGCAACGGGAAATGAGACAGGCCTTGCGGCAGCCGTTGCGGCCTAGTGTCCGCTCACGAAGACCGAGTATTCACCACTGCTTTACCATGTAGATCTGTGGGATACGCTTGGCTGCAGGGGAGCTCAAAGGCGCACAGTGAATGGAAAATAAGAGGAGCGGTGAGTTTAACAATGTAGTTGAAAATTGTTGAGTTGAGGTCTCTTGGAGCTTGTAGGTAATTTCCACTCGTCGCCAAAATGAGGTGGTGTGTCCACCGGAAAGAAGGCACACAGACGTGATGCTTGAAGAAGGGCTTTAATGTAGCTCCTTATAATACGACCTCATCCTCCAAACAACCAAAAGCAACTGACACTCTTCTTCAAGCCCTAACATTCTATACAGATGGAGTTCTAACTCAGCATGTGACACTATGGCAACATAGCTAACACTGGGCATACTGATAAGAACACCACATCAAGCTAACACTGGGCATACTGATAAGAACACCACACAGTGGTTTCAGAGAGAACAGCCAGCACCTCTGTTAAGTTTGCAAACGTAAAAACTCAATATGTCTTCTGGCGTGCTCAATGCAAACACTGTGCCACCCACAGTGTTACTCAGTACACAGAGAAAAATTCCTCCATACACATTAATTATAGAAATTCGAACAACAGAGCACAGCACAACAAATAGTTCCAACTGACTATCATTAGTCAGTAATAGATTTAATTCCAGAAAAGAGCAGTGGATGGAACAAGCAGTATACCACAATCTTGATCATAGGTGGATCAGTTTTCAAAATGTTGACATGTAGATGAAGCAAATAAATGAGTTATATGGGGTTACCAGGGACACTCTCTCTTTATATTTGCTGCCCTTTTTCGACTTAGGTTTGTATGTCAACAATTGATTTCGATTTAATCCAAGTGCCTTCCTTTCAGCTTTCTCAAGTATCTAACTGTTGTATCCCCTGGCTTTAAATCTACTGATGGTCTCATGCATTTTTCTTTTGTAAATCACATCCTCAATACAATTGCGTCTTAAGCGTGTGAGTTCCCCAAATGGTATGGAATTGATTTGAGATCACATCTTTGCACTCTTCTTAAATTCTTTATCACTTTGGGTTTTCCTTGGTCTTTGTTTAGTCGGGCTATAATGTTAGATACAACTCTTTACCTTTTCTTACACGGACCTTGTCACACTTGTATTTGGGCTTACTATCTTCTGGCACTATTCTTATCGTGCACTTTTTCTTTCCTTTTATCAATTGAGTGTTGTACATTGGAAGATTGAAGTAAGAACTACCCCTTGTATTAAAATTAAGCTATATGGTATATTGTCTTGTCAACAGCCTTGAGAAAGTCGTATAACGACGAAACACGTGTCAGCTGTTTATTTGCTTCATCTACGTGTCAACATTTTGAAAACTGATCCACCTATGATCAAGATTGTGGTATACTGCTTGTTCCATCCACTGCTCATTTCTGGAATTAAATCTATTACTGACTAATGATAGTCAGTTGGAACTATTTGTTGTGCTGTGCTCTGTTGTTCGAAATCCTTATATAATGTAACTGGTTCTATTGTAAAGCACTCTGACACCTTAGGGTAAAGTACGCGATATAAAAAAAACGCATAAATAAATAAATAGATAAGGCATTTTTCTTCTCACTTGTCATATGGCCTAGTTCAAATAAAAAGCCAGAGCATTTCTAACATATTTTCCTTCACTCTAACCTATTCTTTCAGCTGCAGAGCAGTATCCAGTACCTGCACAGAAGGTGGGGCTAACTGGACATGCGAACACGTTGTTTGTCCATCCAAGCTAAAGGATACAAAGTAGAACAAGCATTTGTAATGCAATAGGTCTCGCATTTACGAGAGTTTGAGCTACTGGCATTGTAAATGACAATGCCAATAGCTTAAACTCTCACAAAAGCGAGACCTATTGCATTGTAAATGCAATTTTTTGAAAGTGCCCCATGCCGCGCATTCACATTGATGTCGGACATGTCCCTTTGTTTATATGCGCCCCGTCTAAAGAAAGTGGCACAGCCGCCATTAAAGTAAAAGTGCTGCATGGGGTGCTTTTACAAAAAAAAGCATCTGTTTGTCAAAGTCACAAACAAATGCGTTTTTTTGTAAAAGTGTCCCATGCCGCGGTTTCACATTAATGGCGGCCGCACACCTTTCTTTAAACGCGGCTCGTCTAAACAAAGGGATGTGGCCAACATTAAAGTGAAAGTGCCGAATGGGGCGGTTTTACAAAAAAATATTAGCAATGCAATAGGTCTCGCATTTGCGAGAGTTTAAGCTATTATCACTTATAATGCCAGTAGCTCAAACTCTCGTAAATGAGAGACCTGTTTCATTGCAAAGAAGCGGCCACGATAGTCCCGGGCTGCTTTGAAAATGAAAGTGCGCATGGGGCGCTGAATGTTGAAGGAAAGCACGTCATGCCTGCAGTACCAGAAACTCATTAAAGAAAATAGTGCTTACAGACTAAATAAACATACTGTGTAACAACAGAAGTAAAAGGGCCAGTTCTCATGGGAGGTTACAAATGAAGACAAGGCGGTACAAAGGAGGGGAGCCTATTAATGAACCAGAAGTCAGCATTTACGAAGGACAATGACACATGCCAATGAAAAATATGAGCAGAGAGTGGGCGGGACTTCAAGTACATACTCGAATACAGCATGCCTCGCAGAGCAGCACATGCACTGCCCAGGCTCGACCTAAAAAGGACTGACCTGCTGTGGAGGACTGCCTTGCTGTCTGAGAAGGAGGATTGGACTTGCTTACCTTCATCCTAGGCTAAACTAAGTGACTCCAAGGGTCAGTTGGCTGACCTTCTGTGTGAGCTATAGGGATATAACAAGCTCCAGAGCCCTTCCGGGAATTGCCCAGCTGACCTGCTGCACTGGACCTACCTGGACCTGCAACTGACCCTGACTAAGCCCTGCTGGCCTCTGCTGGAGTGAGATCCTGATCCCCATGAGTTGCCCCCTAGATCCTGGACCCTTGGCTGGCATCAGTTTGAGCTCCTCCAAAGAAAAAGAGGTGAAATCCTGAAGTTTGGGCTCTTCACGACCGTGAACTGCCCCCTTCACACCAAGACTCTGCCGCGGGTGACGACCACCAAGACAAAGCTCTAGTGAGACCTGGTCTTCGCACTACAGCAACTGCCAGCGACGATAGCTTCGTGATATCTACATTACGCGCTACAATAGCAGCAGCTGGTGGTGATACCCAATGTGAAGGTCTAGCAACGACCGTCCACGAGGTCCGACCAGCTCTTCATACTACAGTGACTACAGCCTATGAAGTCCAGCCTGCTCTTTGCGTTACAGCAACAACCATCTGTGATGCTCTCCCTCCTCCTTGCAGCCACCGAAAGCGGAATTCTTCACACCGGACTATGAGAAGGTAACCACGTGGCCAACCATAATGGAGTACGTGCCAGACACAGGTTAGTCCCGCTGAAAAAGTTACTTTCTCAAAGTCTGGCGCGCAGAGTTCAAAACTCCAGGATTTCTACTGATGCCAGCCAAGGGTCCAGGACCTGTCGAGGAACCCCTTGGGAATCAGCAACTCCCTCCAGGAGAGGCCAGCAGAGCTCAGGAAGGTCCAGGCAGGGCCTGTTGCAGCAGGTCAGCATGACAATTGCAGGGAGGCCTCTAGAGCCTGTTGTGCCTGAAGTTCAGAACAGGAGGTCAGCCACCTCACCCATGGAGTCACTCTGTGAGTCTTGGGTTCAAGCAGGAAAGCAAGTTTCAAGCAGCAGGGCAGTCCTCTGAGTGCAGAAGGCAGGCTTCTGACAGCAGGGCAGTCCTCTTGATGCAGCAGGGCAGTCTCCTGAAGTACACAGCTGGCCATAGTCAGCAGGGCAGTCCTCTGAGAGGCCTTCCACAGATCCAGAAGTGAACTGAAGAATGGGTCTGAGAGCCCTATTTTTCTACCTGAATCCACCTTTGAAGTGGAAGAAACTTCTGGAGTAATCCCCTCGCAGAAGTGTCTGGAATTTCCTGCATCCCTGCCCAGGTCCCAGTCTGTCTGAAGGCACAATTGGGTAGTGTAAAGTTCTTTGTGTGTGTAAGCTGATGCAGTGTCTTTGAAGTGCAAGTAGGGCTGTTCACAGCTCCCCACCCCCAATCTTGCCTTGGATGGCCCATCCTGCCAACAGACAGTCTTTCTATTGTGTGGCTGTCTGGGAGGAATACACAAATTCAACTACACCTAGCCACATGTCCCACGAAACAGGCTGCCGGCACAAATGGTTATGACAGAAAAAGGCCAACTTTCAGAAACTGTCATTTTCAGAATTGACTTAAAATCTGACTTTACCATTAAACAGCATTTCAAACTACAATTGCCTTGACACCAAACATGACATTTCCATCTGCTCCCAAACAGTACACGTAAATTAGACATGCCAATGAGGTATAACCCAATTTTACCATGCTTTATGGAGTGACCACAAGCACTTAGGCACTGGTCAGCAATGATAAACCTACTAAGAGGCTTAAAAGCAAACAACAACAAGTTCAGAAAACAGGTGGGGTGAAGGCAAAAGGTTTGTGCTTGACTCTGTAGAGAGGGCCAAGTCCATCAACTTCGAAATTGAATATCTCTGGTTCTACTGATTGGAGTTTGTCAGTCTGATATCATTTTAGTTATTAAAATGTACTTTATTTTTGTTAATTGGTTTGGGATTTTTCTTGCGATGTGTTTTCACGTTATTACTGCTTTTGTACTGTATAAATACTTTACACATTCCCTCTAAGTTAAGCCTGATTGCTTTTGTGCCAGGATACCAGAGGGTTAAGTATGAGTTAGTTTAGTGGCTTTTGTGGTTCACCCTGACAAGGACTGTAGTTGTTGCCTGAGTGGTGCTTCCACCATCCTTACCTAGTAACCCAACTCATTCTTACCCCCATAGACTAACATTTTGCTGCCACCCACAGATTTACAGGGGGAGGGGGTGGTCTGCCCCGGGCGGCATGAGTTTTGGGGCGGCAGCCACCCCCCTTACCTGAGACCGTCGCAGCAAACGTAGGGACCGTCGCCACCCCTGCTCTTACCTGCAGCCATCATGGCAAACGCAGGGACCGTCGTCACAACCCCCCCGCTCTACAGCTGTCGTGGGGCGGCAAAAGCCCCGACAGCCACGGGCGGCAAAAGGTCTAGCTACACCACTGGTACTCCCTCTCTATAAAAGTTCTGCACAAAGTTAAAGAAATTTCTATTTGGCATGGCCTAACAATACAAAATGCATCTCCTACCATCACAAAAAAACCTGCAAGCAATGTAAAAATTACCAATGTACCTAGAAATGCAGGGGCAAAGCCTTCCCCATTATTTTGGCTCCCTCAGCATC
The DNA here is from genome assembly GCA_963921515.1 of Calotriton arnoldi. Lineage (NCBI taxonomy): Eukaryota > Metazoa > Chordata > Amphibia > Caudata > Salamandridae > Calotriton > Calotriton arnoldi. The sequence goes on along the minus strand of CAWUFW010003310.1, from coordinate 1,497,588 downwards.
AGACAAAAAAAGACCTAACTGGTCTGTTCGTACCAGCAATAAATTCCACATCATCATCAAAACCACCATCAGCTGATTACATCCCTGGAAGGGGTAAATGCTAGTAAGATGGCATATACACATCACTCTTTGCTAGATGATCATGGAGTCGTGGAGTAGACCAAGGGCTGCTGTCACTCCTTCAGCTACTACTCCTTCTGTCTTGCCAACAGCTTCTTATTAACCCCTCACCCCTTCGTCATCTCATTCCTTACTCTTATGAGGATATGTCAAAGTGGCATGCCTTTCTCTCAATCCACTGCAACAAACCAAGTAGGGCGTGCCACTGTGGTATATCCTTATAGAGTAAGTAGCGGGACGAAGAAGAGAGAATCCAGGTAATGAAGGTTAATAATAAGTAATCTGGCTTTTCTATACTACAAAACCTTACCTTGTAATTGTTAGTGACAGCTTCACTATGGAGATTTAACTTAAACCAGTAATCAAATACTGCCCTAGTTGTTTTCTGCAGCTACTGGGACTTCCTCGCAGACTGTCTCTTCCTCAAAAACTGTCCCTTCCTCCCAGACAGCTGCTTTTCAAGGATGATACGAATTTGAGGACACCAGAAGCAGACTTATTTTGATAGTTGCATGAGTACTTCCTTTACAGACGTCAAGTTACAAATTTGGCACTGGTCTGAAACTCATGTCACTTTGGACAAATCAATAAGATCCCTCTTGTAATGTAACTAGAAATGTATGTGCAGCACTCAGTTGCTCGTCTGGTGGTTGTGCTCTGTAAATACCAGTACAGCCAAGTACCCATGACAATCTCGGTTACAACTTACAAAAAGACAATTGGAATCAGACATAGACATGAGCTAGATTTGTAAACAGCATTTACTCAGTGTATGCACACCAGTCTCAAGCTACACCTTGGACAGCAAAGACCGCAGAGTAGCAGAGGCTGCAGAGGGCCATGGTGGCATGGGGATTGCTGCAATAGGACACAGCACGTGGTGGAGTATGGGATTGTCATAACACCATAGATCCCTGTATCATCAGAGCATGCTTACCAGAATGTGGTCTCGCAGAGGGTGTATAGCTCATATCATAGTAGTACAAGCATTCCATGATATAGGCTCTAGCTAGCTCCTCCTGGTGGTCACGTAGGAGTAACGGGGAGATTTTTCAGAACAGAGAAAGCTGTGGAAATGCACCGCAGTACAGGAGTAACATGAACTCTGCGGTGCAGGAGTGAAACACAAAGCGTGTGGCAGCAGTAGAGTAACATGAAGCAAATTGCATCACAGGAGGAACTTGAAGTAACGGTAACGGAGTCATTTGAAGAACTTTGCACCCGGGGACTAACAGACCTGCCAACACACACGGTCCCACCGCGTGTCACACATTATCAGCTCTGCTCATGGTCTCCCAGTGAGGAGCTGATATCACACATTCGGTGAAACATTAGCTGGAAGTGTGGGCTTCCAGCTAATGTTTGGAGGATGGGGACAGGTGATGTACATGGGGGTTGCAAGCTTCTCAGGACATTGGCAGCAGCCTCTGAAGCTTTCGTTTTGGGGTGGGGTTGGGGATAAGTTCTCTGGACAAAACCCAGCCCCACTCCATTATCCCACCCCTTCATGCCTCGTAAAACGAATGTGCTTAAGGCCCCCTTAAGATCCCACCTCCTCTCACAAAGTGAACTCTTCCTGAAAGTTGGCAGGCCAGGACTAAGATGAAGCACTTTGCACCAGTGAAGTGAAATAAGATGAATCGCATTGCAGCAGCAGAGCGACACAAAGTGCTGTGCAGCAACGGAGTAGCATGGAGTGCCTTGCAGTAATGAAATAGCATGAAGTGCTGTGCAGCAATGGAATAGCATGAAGTGCTGTGCAGCAATGGAGTAGCATGAAGTGCATTGCAGCAATGCAGTAACGCGAAGAGCTTTCCAAAATAGGACTAAGATGAAGCATTTTGTAAGAGTGGGGTAACAGGATTCTCAGTGCACCAGTGGAGCAACGCTAATTGCACTGCAGCAGTGAAGTGGCATGAAGAGTTATTCAGCAACAAAGTAGCACGGTGCACTTTTCCAGCAGTGGAGTAACATGCAGCGACCTGAAGTAGTGTAGTAGTATGACATGCACCCAACAGTTTAGTAACAAAGTACTGTGCTGCAGTGGGATCATAAAAAGTGCTTTGCTGTAGAGTACCTAGCAGTGGGTGAGTGATGTAAAGTGCATTGTAAGAGTGGAGCAGAATGAAATACTTTGAGCCAGTGTGGTAACATGAAGCACTTTGCTGAATCAGCGTAACAAAAGTCGCTTTGAAGCAATGGAGTAACATGAAAGCGTTTAAGAAACACGCTTGCAACTTAAATTAAATTCCCTACTCTCGTAAACGACTTCACTGTCATGGATTACTCATGAACAAGTCCAGACCGAACAGGTCGATTCACGAGCAATCAATTTCTCTCAGATCCTGGACATAACTGTTTCTTTCAATTCCTATATTCAAAGAAATGTGCGCTGAATTGGCCGTGGAGAAACAGAAAAGGGATTCCATCGACGTGGAAAAGACAAGTGCTTCACCAGGAATCTGCCGAGACAGCATCTACCACATGCTGGTGTAAGATAGAAAACGAAGCGAGGCAGCATCTGTGGAAATACCTCCATCCAACTGCCTTACATTCCTCCAGCTTATAAATTAGGGAAGTGTCAACCTGCTCACGGTGTCCTGGAGGTCTGTTCACAGCAGTGAAGAATGAGCTGTACACGTGCACATCGCCTGTCCGGGCGCGTGCATATCTCCTGTCCCCCTTCGGAAGCTAAATTGACAACAATAGATCTCGCCAAAGCGAGCAGCGCATGCGCTGTGTCGCTAGGCGAGACCTAAAAAATGGGGAATTCAGAGAAATTTGGGTAAAATCTATACGAAATGGAGTAACTTCAGTATGGGTGTGAACATAGGTAGCAAGTGCTATATCATGCTGAGTCAGGTGAATGACAAATAATTCAAGAAAGGGTAACAGAATATAGAAGACAAACAAGACATCATTAAGCAGTATTGGGGGAAAAAGTTAAAACAAGGATAGGGCACTGAAGTTGAAAAACACAACACAAGCAGTACATCTGCCGGCATGTGATAATGTAAAGCAGCAATGTAAAATGGCAACAAAAAAAATAAAAAATGAGCTGGTGCACATGCATCTAGAGTGCGGGAAAGGGAATAACACTGGGTGAGAAATGGGTGAATGGTGACTGGAAGGGAAAACCAGTCAGTAGGAGCAAATGGTTCAGTTAGGAATCCACGATGCTTTTGTGTTGGTGTTTATTGTGTTATTAATAATAAAGTGAATGAGGCTAATTGATGAACAGAGAACACAGATTCAGTGGCAGCATGATAGGGTGCACATCAAATTTGCTCCTTCAGTTTGCTTTTGACCACCCTCCTTCGAGGTGTAAGGTGTATAATCAAGCTCAATTTACAGCAACTAAATTAATGTGACTGAAGCATCACAAACACTCTAGCCAAAGCCACACATGGAAATTGTGCCTGATTACTGCACCAGCTGGCATTGCTGTAGCCCAACAGGAACGCAGAGAAGGGCCTGGGCAGGAATAACAAAATGAGGGATTAAACAAATCAGATAGCAATGGATACAGAAAAATGTGGGGAGATCAACTCACCCCCAGAACCAGTCTTGGGGTGTGAGATGAAACAAGGGACTATGGGGGTCATTACGATGGCACTCCCTCTCTATAAAAGTTCTGCACAAAGTTAAAGAAATTTCTATTTGGCATGGCCTAACAATACAAAATGCATCTCCTACCATCACAAAAAAACCTGCAAGCAATGTAAAAATTACCAATGTACCTAGAAATGCAGGGGCAAAGCCTTCCCCATTATTTTGGCTCCCTCAGCATCAGACAAAAAAAGACCTAACTGGTCTGTTCGTACCAGCAATGAATTCCACATCATCATCAAAACCACCATCAGCTGATTACATCCCTGGAAGGGGTAAATGCTAGTAAGATGGCATATACACATCACTCTTTGCTAGATGATCATGGAGTCGTGGAGTAGACCAAGGGCTGCTGTCACTCCTGTTCACCACCATCGTGCGGCCATTCTCCGCCTGCCAGATAAGGATGGCGGGCGGAGTGCTGGCAGATGGAAAGCCCGTCCGCCATGGGTCCGACACAGGCAATCGTTACGATTGCCTGTCGGACCCGGCTAGCATACCCAGAATGGTGGCGGTGCCTAGCAGGCACCGTCCGCCACATTAGGATGCAGCATCCCCGCCAGCCTTGAATGGCGGTTTAACCGCCATTCAAGGACTGGCGGGGATGTACTTTGGGGGCCTGTTGCGGGCCCCCCTTGTGCATGGGCAATGTCATTGTGCACTTGGGGGGCACCTATGGTGCCCCCTACATTTCCCTGCACCATGTGGCAGGCACCGCGTGGTGCCTGCCACGTAGTGCAGGGAAATGCACAACCTGCATTTTTAACATTTTGGCGAATGCTGCAGCCAGCAGTACCCTCCGCAATATTAAAAATGCCTTTTGGGGGGGCGTGGCCGGGCAAGATGGCCGAACGGACGTAATCCGTTTCGGCTCCCGCGCTATGCTAGTATTCCGGACTTGAAAGCACCGCTAAATGCCACCCTACCTGCCTGGAAACTGCTCCCATGCTGACCCACAGACTGGAGCGGAGGATGATCCGGTGATCGCCAGTTAAGATTCCACCTGGGAGCCACGCGAAGTCTCTAGCGAGGAGGCCTGGACCCCGATCAACATGGCGGCCGCCAGCTTCTGGGTCGAGTAAGGCGGCAGATCGGGGAGAGCGCTCTATGGGATCCAACGCTACCAACCACGGACCCGGTTGGCCTCCCGCTGCGACACTCTGAAAGCGGAGGTGAGCGGTCCGCCTTAGAAATCAACAAGCGGAGTGGCGCTGCATCGGATTCTCGTCTCCTGAGGTACTGGCCAATTCGAGCGATCGGAGGACCCCCCGGGGGGGGTGCGCTCCTGGGCGGAAGCAGAAGCTTGTGGGGACGCTTCGCAAGAAGGGGGAAATGTGGAAATGTGGCTGGCTGCCCTGGTCGTCTCTCGGCCACGCTGCGCCTGACCTTAAGATGGCGGCCTAATCCAGGGCAGGCACCATTTCCTCCCCTGACGCCCACTAAAACTCGATAAAGCTGGCCTTGGGATGTAGTTGGTACTCTGCTCCTCAGCCCCAATAACGGCCACCAGAGACACCTCTAATACTTGCGGGAGAGTCGGGGGGAGGCCGAGTGGTACATCGAACCGCCCCAAGGAGCATTACACGTTCTGAATGCTGGCTTTACTGGCGTCCCCCCTTATGCGGCCTGCACCTATTGCCTGCTTGGCCCAGTCGCGCACTTAGCGGAGCTCCTGCTGTCCTCATCTGGACTACACCCAGGCTGCTCATGTGAACCAGGGAGCATCTCATCTCAGTCATCCTCTGCTGCATAGAGCCTGAAGGGGGCCCCACAACTCACTGTCTAGTTTCACTACAGTTAGTTGTCCTAGGGTGCGCACGGCGACGAAAAGCCTGGTCAATTGAGGCTGCCGAGCCCCCCTCAAGCCACGGTGCCATTGGGGTCTACTGTTCCAATTTTTTTATGCCAAGCTCATAGTGAACGGGCGGGGGCAGCCCCTATGCTGCCGAAGAAGACGATAGCTAGAGCGTCAACCAAAGTCTCGAACTTCCTTTCACCAGCAGACAAACACCGAGCTTCGGATCGCGACGGGGAGACGTCCGATATGGCCCTAACCAAGGACGATTTCATGTCCTCATTGCGAGACTTTAAAGCGGAATTGCGAAGAGAGCCGAGTCAAGATATCCGAACCTCCATTGATCAGCTGAGGTCCGATCTCACCACGCGGATGGCGGATCTCCAACGTGATGTGGACTCAGTGGGCACTAGAGTGATCGATCTGGAAACGCGCACCCAGGAAACGGATAAGCACGCCTCTGAGATGCATGTCCCTGTACTCGCCCTTCAAGACCAGCTCCGCCAAACCCAGTTAAAAGCGGAAGACTTGGAAAACAGAGCGCGACGGGATAACATAAGGATCCGAGACCTCAAGGAGGGGGCGGAAGGGCCGGACCTGGAGGCTTTCCTGGAGGGCCTCTTTGCAGAGATCTTCAGCCCACAGACACTCAAGATCAAGCTCGAGAGAGTACACCGGGTCGGAAACCTAGCGACGGGGGGATGCCAACGGCCGAGGGATGTTCTTGCGAAGTTCCATTCATATAAGGTGAAAGAAGCTGTACTTCTGGCGGCCCAAAAGAAAGGCACGATATCCTTCCAGGACTATTCTTGCACCATCTACCAGGACTTGGCTCCTGCAACACTGGCTAGGCGACAACAATTTAGGCCCATCACCTCCAAGCTACGCGAAGACAAGGTCAGATATCGATGGACTTATCCTTTTGGCTTAAGCTTTGAATATCATAACAAACAGAGGCATGTGGTAGATCTGAAGGAAGGGTTGGACCTGCTGGGTCTCCCTGTAGAAGACACTGACCGCTCGCAGGGTAAAACACGAGACTCGCAGACTACCAGCTCCCCTAACTCGCAGTGGTCCACAAGCTCGCGAGGGAACCATAAATAACTTGAAATTTCCTAAATACATCAGCCGCATTTACTACTTAGGAGACGATCCCGGAGGGAGGACGGTGCCCGGTCATGGAGGTCCTGCCGGTGAGAGAGGGCCTTGAACTCCAAGTTCGCGATACACCTGTTTGCTCAGCACTGTCTTGGGTGTCCCTACAGCTACACGTTGACTCTTTACGACTCCCAAGCTGTCACATGCCGACCTCCAGCTGTCATGTGGACAAGAATGGGGCTCACTAGGGCCCAAAACTGTGGGATGGCGTGGCCGCTACTACACCGCGCCACATGGTTTGGTTCACTGGTATGCATGCATGATACTCTCCTCATGCCTGTAGGGGAGTCTTGAACATCTGGACGGGTGCTTCCGCCAGACTGACCTTGTGGGATGGCTAAAATTTCTTAGCATGTCCGGAGGAGCAGCGAGCCGGGACCATGGTCCTATCGTCCCTCCGCCCAAACACATGGGTTCTTTAACCTGTGGTCGGAGATTTACCAACGATCCGACACTTAGGGCAGTTAATTCTGATTTGTTTGGGGGTTGGGGGTTTTGGTTATGTTGGGGGGGAGGGAGACTGGTGGCGGCTTTTTAATGATTCTCCATATAGATGCGTTTTGATTGCGTTGGGATCTGCACAGCGGGTATGTTCTTATCTCCTCCCGGGTGGGAATTATGCCTCGGAAAACAGGAGGCTGACACATGGGTCCTTGAGAAGGTGGGGAGGGGCACCAGGGAATCAATGGTAATCACAGTAGGCTCCTGGAATGTAAAAGGCCTCAACTCACCCCAAAAAAGGCAAAAGGTCTGGAAATATATCTCTGATCACCATCTAGACATAATAGCTCTGCAGGAGACACATCTACCCCGAGCGGAAGAGACCCGCTTTCGCCACAAAAGCTACCCCTTAATCTACAGAGCATCTGCACTCACTAGACACCGGGGGACCGTGCTCCTTTTTCATACATCTACGAAATTCCAACCCACCGATACCAAATCAGACAGGGAGGGACGTTGGATAATGGTTAAAGGCATTCTAAAGGGTAGGCTCTGCACATTCATTTCGGCGTATGCACCAAACACGGTTCAGGCAGTTTTCCTTCAAACACTCTTGGGGAGGATTCAGGACCTTGCGGAGGGACCGACATTCTTACTAGGGGATTTTAACCTCACATGGCAGGCGGACCTAGATAGAACACACACCCACCGCCAGGAGTCTAGCGTCTTCTCCACAGAGGCTAAACAACAAATACAGGGCATGGGCCTTCGGGATGCCTGGCGGACCCTTTATCCCCAGACACGGGATTATACCTTCTATTCACATGTGCACCGTACATACTCCAGACTTGACTATATATTCATTAGCCAAAACTTAATGGGAGCTCTCCGGGAGGCCAAGATCTTCCCCCTTTCCATGTCCGACCACTGTCTAGTCTCGATCTGTCTGTCCTGGGGTAACTTAGCAACACACCTCCCAAATGGTACTTTCCAGCCTCCCTCACGAGGGATAGGGTACTCTGCACAGAATTAAGAGATACGATCACAGATTTTTTCACCAGGAATGTACCCGAAGCCACCTCCGTGTTCAATAATTGGGACGCCTTTAAGGCAGTTTTTAGAGGCCGCTGTATTGCTCTTAACTCTGAGATGAACAAACGTCGGACCAAAGAGCGAATAGATTTAGAAGCTGAACTATCCTTAGCGGAAACGGCCCATAAAAACAAACCCACTAGAGTGTCTCTTCACACGCTCACGGCATTGAGGGGGAAACTTCGGGCTACATATAACAATCGGGTGGAATACACTCTCCTGAAACTCCGTCAACTCTCCTATTCACAAGGAAACAAGATAGGTAGACACTTAGCTCGACAGTTGCAGGAAAAGCGAGAGCGGGAATATATAGGCGGCATACGAGATGGGCAGGGGGAGCTGACTCACAAGGATGCAGAGAAGGCTGATGCTTTTGGCGCCTTTTATGGTCACCTGTATACGGGGGAGCCGCTAGATATAGATGCACAGTCACTATCTGAGGACACTGCAACTCCCCCAGGTCTCCCAAGACTGGAATGACCGACTTACGGCTCCTATAACGACCGGGGAAGTGGCTCTAGCCATCAAATCTCTCAAATTACAGAAAGCCCCAGGCCCCGACGGATATACGGTCCAATTTTACAAAACTTTTGCTCCTGACCTCATACCCCATCTTACCCACCTTTTTAATGCCATGGCAGAGGCAGGCACAGTTACCCCATCGATGGCGGAAGCTGTGATCACTGTTATTCCGAAACCAGGGAAGAATCCCCAGCTGTGTGCTTCGTATCGCCCTTCTCAACCTGGATGCAAAATTGTACACATCTATCCTCGCGACCCGGTTGAACGACCTCATGCCAATTCTCATCCACCCAGACCAATCTGGATTGATTAAAGGCCGCCAGACTCATGACAACACCAGGCGTATCATCCACCTAATCGAAAAAGCCAATAAGAAACAGATCCCGGCAGTACTGGTGGCGTTAGATGCCGAGAAGGCATTCGATAGGGTGGACTGGGCATTTCTTTTTACTACACTCACATCCTTTGGATTTGCAGACAAATGTATTAATATGGTGCGGGCCAACTATGTCCAACCCCGCTCGAGAGTACAGGTAAATGGGATTTTGTCAGCTCCCTTCTCCCTGACTAGGGGTACACGCCAGGGGTGCCCTTTGTCACCCCTTCTCTTCGCCCTCAGTATAGAACCGCTGGCCATGGCCATCCGGGCCACACTGGAGATAAGGGGCATCCCTTTTAGTGGGGAAATGCACAAGATATCTCTTTTTGCAGACGATGTGCTCTTATCACTCACGGACCCAGCCACATCTCTACCCGCGCTCCAAACAGAACTCACACGTTTTGAAGCGGTGGCGGGCTTCAAAGTGAATATAGACAAATCTTACATTCTTAACCTTACAATCCCTGCAGTCGAAGTCGAGGGGCTCCGGACGTGCACCCAACTGCAATGGACTTCCCGGCCTCTCCAATACCTGGGAGTTCAACTGACACCCCGGGTAGAGGAGCTATTCAGAGCTAACTTCCCACCTTCTCTCTCGCAACTACAGGCGGATCTTACACGGTGGAAGCCGCTCTTTATATCCTGGCTTGGCCGTATTCATGCAGTCAAAATGACAGTGCTTCCTAAACTCTTGTATCTTTTTCAGGCCCTCCCTGTTGAGCTTGACAAGGATTTTCACCCTAAATTAAAATCTATGGTGCTGCGGTTCTCCTTCTCCATGTTGAGGAGACCACGAGGGGAGGGAGGGGCGGGACTCCCGGACTTTGGCCTGTATTACAAGGCAGCCCAGCTGCGCGTGGTGACCGAATGGGCCAAGAGGGAGTCGGAGAAGCACTGGCTTCATATGGATAGGGCGGTGGCAGGGAGGTCGATTTGCGACCTCATATGGAGGCCCAAGAGGGACAGACCAGAGAATGTCTACGTTAGCACGCCTACTCGCACTACCCTAAGAGTATGGGACTCTATATCACATAATGCCCAGTGGACTACATTTCCCTCACCTTATACGCCAATCCACTTTAACCTGGCCTTCCCTCCTGCCTGCCAGGAAGGACCTTTTGACCAATGGAGGGAGGGGGGCTGTAGAGCGCTGACGCACCTCTTCCACAATTACGATATTCTCACCTTTGACAGCTGTAGGAGGGATTATGGGTTGGGACCTGCCGAACATTATCACTATCTCCAACTGAAGCATTGGGCGCTTACACCTCACATTCACGAAGCGGCCACTCGCCCCCTCACGAAATTTGAAAAAGACGTGCAAACTGTGGACTCTATGAAAGGAGTGATCTCTTATCTGTATAACTATCTCCTCACCTCTACACACACTCTGAGCCCTCGCTACATGCACATGTGGGATGGTAGCTTGCAACGTGACATCCTGGAAAAAGAGTGGGAGGGGCTCTGGTCAGATATCACGAAATTCAATCATTCCATTGAACTAAGGGAGGCTCACCTAAAAACGATGATGGACTGGTACCTATACCCTACCAAGATTAAAAAGATATTTCCCGATTCGTCTGACATGTGTTGGAGGGGCTGTGGGCTACTTGGTGATTTCCAACATATTTGATACGACCCTTCTGGGAGGAAATCCTCGCGCAAATTAAGGATATACTGGGGTACCCTATTCCGACCTCTATAGCAAACACTCTCCTCGGCCTTCGCGACCCCTCCCTCAAACAACAAACTAAAACAGATAAGGCCATTATGTGGACCTGCATTGGGGCTGCGAAAGTGGCGATCGCGGCAGCGTGGAAGACGAAAGAGGCTCTCGCTATCTCGTTATGGCATCCAGACTCTGGAAACTTCTGTGCCTTGAAAGGATGGCCGATATATTCAGGGATGATTATAATAACTTCGTGTATCAATGGGGGCCCTTGGTGACCTTCCTTACAAAGGGATTACCGTCAGCCGTTTGTCCTGCATCAGTCAGAGATATGCATCTTTTTCAACTTTAACCTGTATGAAGTTACCATGCCTTGCAAATTAGCTGTGCTTGGGTAGCCGCCAGCAGTATTGGGTTTGGGTGGGGAGGTTAGGTTAGGGTGGGGCGGGGGGGTTTCTTTGTTCTTCTTAAATTTTGTGAATTATATATCTGGATCTGTTCCCTATGAAGGGCACCCTCCCTGTTGGAGGATCGGACTTAACGCTGTCACAAAAGAAGTCGATAAGACTGGTTTGTTTAATCGCAATGTAGAGTTACACCCCGCCCTTGCATTCGGAGAAACTGTGCACTCTCCTCTAGGTTGTCAGAGATACGGCGGGGGGTACCCACTTAGTGATGTCTATCATCCTTTGGTCTTCTTAAGCTGTCCAGTCTTCTACGTTTATCCAGATGTACCGTTTGCCAAATTGCTTGTAATGAATGATAAAATGCTAATAAATATAATTTTGACACAAAAAAATGCCTTTTGCGGCCGCCACAGTGGTGGTCGCATTATAATTTGCCTTGCGGGACCGCCGCCATATGGCCGGGCGGTCCCGATTCCCGGGACGATGGCGGACGGACTTAAGTCCGTCCGCCATCGTAATGAGCCTCTATGTTGCTGTGCGGGCAGGAATGGATGCAAGTCCAACAGGGTTTGTGGGATAAGCAGCCATTCAATTCACTGGTTTTTGTTGAGTCCATGGCTACCCGAGACGGGATTCCCAACGCTAAAAGCCCTTGTTTGAGTAGTAAGCGTTTAGGCAAACAGATAGTTTTAAGTTGCTTTCTGAAACTTAGTAGATTGTTGTTTAGTCTGAGGTTGGTAGGTAGAGAGTTCCAGAGTTTAGGGGTGAGATAGGTGAACGAGCGACATCGGACTCTTGATTTTGGGGCATCGAGAAGACCTAGATTGTTTGATCCGAGTTCTCTGTTGGCGTGGTAGGAGTTGATGAGGTGATGGAGTATATGTGGGCTTACTTTGCATCTAGCAAGATTTGCAATGCACAGTGCTTTCAATTGGATCCGGCTGCTTATTGGCAGCCAAGGAAGAGTGATGAGAGGCGGGCGAGCTGACTGTATTTTCGGAATGCCTAGTAGTATTCAAGTAGCTGCATTTTGGATTATTTGCAGTTTTTTAATGACAGAGAGTGGGCTCCCTAAGTAACGGGAGTTGCCGTAGTCAAGGCAAGATAGTATTGGGCCTTGCACCACTATTCTGCGTACATCCATAGGAAGCCATTTAATAGACTTCCCCAGTGCTCTAAGGAGGCTGACGCAACTGGCTGCAACCTTCTTCACCGGAGAGGTCATGGTAAAATGTCTGGTTATCCAGTGTGACACCCAGACTTTTTACTTCTGTTTTGGGGAGTGGTTGATCAACTCGGGACTGGCGCTAATTGAGTAGGTTCCATTGAGATGAATTGTGAGAGACTACCAGGACCTCCGTTTTGTCCCCATTTAAATTTAAAAAGCTGGCTGCCATCCATTTAGTGACCTGCTCTAAACATAGGTTTCATTTTTGAGATATGGAGCTTGCATTGAGTGAGAAAGAGAGACGATAATTTTTGTATCGTTCACATACAATACCATGGTGAAGCCTTGAGAACAATGATGTCAGATAGAGGGCGGGCATAGAAATTGAAAAGCGTAGGGCTAAGGGAGGAGCCCTTTGGCACTCCGCATTTTTACTGATGATTCTTAGAGAGAAAAGGCCCTTAGCTAACGTGGAAACTGCTATTGTTTAGGAACGATGATATCCATTCCAATGCTCTTCCTATGATGCCGACTTCTTCCAGTCTACAAACTAGGGTGGGATAGGAGACTGTATCGAAGGCTGCTCTTAGATCATGGAGGATAAGCACAGTTCATCCAGCCTGGTCAAGGACTTTTTTAAGATCCTCCGTAGCCACCAGGAATGCTGATTCTGTACTACACTCAGTCAGTCAAACACATCTTTATTCAGCCACAGCCATAAAAGCATAGCAAAAACAATCAAACATTTCGGCACTAATATCAATGTAACAGTATAAGATAATTTAACTCAAGATACAGTTTTAAAAATAATGTTCGCAGGAAAGTTAAAAACAAGACTTTCTTTGATAGCACTAGGAACCAAGACCAATATCATTTTAACAATGAAAAGGGATTAAAAAGCTAAACATATATACATTAAAAATCATCCATTAAATTATGTTTTATTGGGATTCGTATATTTTCCTACTATGAAAGGCTGATTTGATCAAATTTAATAACACAGCAGATTTCTGGGGATCCTAAAGACTGCAGGAATATTAGCCCTTCCTTATAATGCCTCAGATTTGACTTACGCAGTATCATATCCAAGAAAGAGCATCCCAGCCCTGAATAAAGAGTGCAAAACAAAATAAAGTGACTAATGCCTTGCATTGAAGTGTTATCGCACCCACAGGGTGGTAATCCTGTTTCCACACCCCTGCCGTGGGAAAAGCAAATTTAAAGTGCAGCGTGCGCAATCTAAGAAGAATTAGCTAATAACGATGCATGGGGTTTATAATCCATCCCAAATAAGGCTCTACCCTGCGTGTTGTTGAGACTTGGGCATATTTAACAATTGTTTCTTTGGTCTGGGCCTTTTCTAGACGTGTTCATACAATGTTCTAGATAGCGTACTTTGATGCGTAAATTATGTTCTGGCCCAATTATGCATGGATTTTCGTATAATTCAAGTAAGCCTCGTTTTTTAAAATGATTCTCTCAGATATGAGAGCCCTGATATTTAGTCTGCCCTATTGAGTAACCGCTAAAAGAACAATTGATCGACAGAATGCAGAACAGTGTCATACATTCACCCCAGTACAGAGATCTGGGCCTAAATCCATCGTTTTTTTTGTTCACCATGCCATTCCAGTTTGGGCCCAGCCATATGCAAATCAGTCTTGACCCTGCGCCCAATGGGAACAGTCCAGCCCGAACTGCCTGGCCAGACTGGAAACAAGCATCCTAGGACCGGTTTCGGGGTTTCACCCCTCATCAGCCAGGATAGCTTGACTCCAGTGGCATGGAGAGCACGGGACCCACGTCTGGGCATACCCGTCCCACTCGGGGTGACAAATGCAAAAAGAACAACTGATGGACAGAATGCAGAACAATGTCATACATTCACCCCAGTACAGAGATCTGGGCCTAAATCCATTGTTTTTTTGCTCACCTTGCCATTCCAGTGGTGAGCAAAACAATGATGGATTAAACCCAGATCCTTGTGACTGGGGGTGAATGTTTGCATTGTCCATTCATCAATTGTTTCTTTTGCTATTGAGTAACCAGCAGTCACTAATGCAAGTTCTGGCTAGGCTAGCCTCAGGTGATCCCCAGATTTTGACCCAGAGTAGTAAGGGGGCCAAGCCAATCAGGTCCTCCAGGTATGTCATCCCGAGTTTCTCATGGCCTATTAAGGTAGCTGTGATAGTGTCAGTAATCTGCGAGTAAAGTGATTTTCTGCTCGTTGGAGAATTCCAGTTTTACTGTAGCCCCATAACTCAGCACCATATGCTCCTACCAAATACACTTACTCTTATGCAAATTCAGTATTTAAATGATTGGTTTGTTTTTTAACTTTTGTGCAACTCTAAATATGGCCTTGATATTCCTGCTACAGGACTGGAGTCTTAACGTTAAAACTAATGTCCAGCTAACTGATTGGATAAAAAGAATCCCTAGGTAATTGAAATTCTTCACCTTTGCTAGGTTATAATCCCCCATTTTAAAGTGATTGGATTTAGTGCTTGAGCGACCACAAGTCATTATATAAGATTGGTATATATATATTATATTAGACTAGTTGTAGTGCATGGGGCTGTAAACCAAACGGGCAGTGGCGGCTCCTCTGCTAAGGCGGAGGAGCGTCGCCCCACAGAAAAAATAAAATGATAAAAACATGTTATTATCATTTAATTTTTCATTATTGGCTACATAAAGGTGCTTCCCACAGAGCAGGAGGAGGAGTGGTGGCACTCTCTTAAGTTCGCATGACGGTTTGGCCGGCCGTCTTGGGCCACAAGGCCTATTAACCACCTCTCAGAATTTTGAGTTATCCCTCAGTTTCCCAACCATTATAAGGTCTTCCCATGCTTTCAACCTGATTTCCAATTTCCTTTCCTCAAGGATCTGCTTATATTCCTTTCTAGCATTCTTGACGTCACATGCTACCTGAGGGCAGCATTTCAGCCCGCTCATCAATTTCCTGTGAGCGGCCGAACATGCTGTATTAAACCATTGGAATAGTGGAATCTGTCAGGGAGAAACAGAGCGCGTGAGATTATTCTAAATAGTCCTATAAATATTCACAATTTCAGATTGAGTCTCGCCAGGCCCAAAATTGTCAGTTAAACAGGCCATAATGATAGAATCCTCAACTATGGTTTGGTTAAAAGCAACCGTATCCACACTATCCCACTTACATTTTAATCATTTGTTCCTGAAAATCTCCATATTGTCAGGTATTTTGGCATTTTAATAAGCGAATCCCGGCATAATAAGAAGTGGGTTATGGTCACTTACGCAGATGCTAGACACCACAAAATCAGTTAAGAAGGAAGATACCTCAAAAGATAGGAGTATGTGATCTATGCTACTTCCAGCTTGGTTCCCTGTAAAAGTTGGAGCACGTGCATTCTTGTGCCACATACGTCATTTGTAAAAACCAAGTTATAGTTCAACAACAGTTCATTCAACGCCTCACCATATACACAATGAGAAAAATGTGTTGCATTTTCATATTGATCATTGCTAAATCCACAGACCCGTGTATCCGAAAACTTACATGTGATAATATTAAAATCTCCAACCCAAATAAAATAGACAGTATGTTTGGTATTTTGAAATATGTCCACAAAAAATTAATCAAGTTGGTCAATAATATCCCTAAATACTGATTAAAAATATTGTAGTAAATGTTAATTAACAAAATGTCAGGTTCAGCAGGGAATGAAAGGAGAGAAACCAGAAACTGAGGGCAAGCCCATCATTTCGTTGTTTTAAGATCAGTGACTTTAACAGAAAAGAAACTGGCACGTCCTCCTCCCGCTCTGTCCACCTTAGATGGTATTGCGGGTTGAAAAAAGGCATGGTACTCGTCAGTGTGAAAGTGTGCCGTCAACCAGGTCTCTTGGCAGCATATAATTTCATGTGCATTTATAAAACTGACCCAGTCTGGATTTGTGATTTTTGTACATGCCCCCACAATGTTCCAGGAAATAATACTGATAACATTCACAGCAGGACTTTTTATGTGGTTTTCCAATGAAACTGCATCAGGCTGAGACAGGCCAGATTTGCAGGGACCAAATTCAAAATTGTAATCCTGGATAGTCTGAGCGACCCCTTTAGCCAAAGGGTGAGATGTTTCCTGGTTCAAGAGTAAAGGCTTTGGTTCCTTATCAGCAGAAGACAATTGGCGTCAAGGAAGCGATCTTTGGCCTCAGCACTATTTGCCCTGGGCAATACAGATGGTCTATAGAAGTAGCCCAAAGGTAACACTTGAATAGAGCCTGGTGGTTGAAATTGATTTTCAAAAAAGTTTTAAAATGATTTTACCACCATCTGTATTCTGAAATTAAAAAGCAGGAAATCTCCCTTAGACTCCTTTCTACCGGGACCTGTCCAGGGGGTTCTTCTGACCATCAGGATTTCAGAAGATTAGTCCAACATCCAGCCAGTCTTACTTTTGAGCCAGAAGATTGTTTTGTTCTTCAGGCCCGCAAAATATTTGTGAGTTGAGGAAAAATGTGAGCTTTCGCCACAGGTTTTAATGTTTTGCTACTTAGACCATTCCTTGCAGTCTTAACTTGTCCTGCCTTGAGTGGGAGCTCTGTTCCCTTTGGGGCCTTTGGGAAGTTGTTCAAAGTATTTGATGAAGAGGCGCTGGGTCCAACCAGTATCGTAGTATGACAGTGTTCGGCCACAGATGCCTTGCCTCATGGCATACAGAGTTTGGTGGTACTCCTGTTTGTTGTGATAAGGAGTAAGAGGGGGCCACGTTACTTAGTTTGGCTTCAATGACCCCCAGGTGGGCATAAATGAGTTCAAATTTACTTGATATAAATTCCAGCATTGGAGTCCTTAAGATCACTGACGAGGACATTTAATCCCCTTATGTTAACATCCATTTCTGTCTGCTCCTTTTCAGGCACAGGGGTCGAAGTTATGATGCAAGGCCTTTCGGATTTAGAGCTTATTGCCGGTCTCTTTCTTTTCCCTGTCTGACCCCCAGATCTCTTTCTGCCTGCTTGGGAATTAGATACCTCCCCCAGAGGCAATGTGGATACAGAGGTACGTGTTGGGGCCGCCACTGTCGGCTCAGGACTTCGCTCTTCTTCTGGTGGGGGGAGATTCATTATTAATATTGCAGTTTTGGTTGGTCATAGCCGATGCAGGACTTACATTGGAATTGGGAGGCCAAGAGAGTGACAGGTGGCGTTCCGCCAGCTCAATTTCTTTTGAAATGATTAAGACTGCTCATTTTTAAAACCCATCCAGAGTAGTCCCCGTGCTCCCCATGGGTGGTGGGTGGGAGGGGCACTGTGGTTTTACGTTTCTCCATGGCTTGCAGAAAACAAATTTCAAAAGATGGAAAGGAAAGAGTCGGATGTCTCTGGAAAAACAAGAGGGGAGGCAATAGTTCAACCCGGCCTCCTTTTTCTCGCACTTTCAATATATAATGGCAGTAAAAAGTTTTCTTTAGGCGCAAACAAAAAACATGAGATTCTTACCAGGTTCACAAATTCTTTGTAAAGAGAGAAGGGGGGTGGCCCTGCCTCTTCCTGTTGCTGACAGGTGCAGAACGGGCCAGGGAGTCTTTAAGCGCTTTATAGCATAGTCAGGCGGCGATGGCGGGAAGTGGCTTAAACCAAGCCCCTACTCTGTGGGGCAATGCAGGCTGGAGTTTGGAGCCCCTAAACAGCGGCCAAACAGCAACACAGCGTCCCGCCCCAAACAGCAACACAGCGCCCCAATACTGTAGAGTCCCTGTTCTGTCTATCTATTGTGTTCAGTTCTGAAGGACTCATCGGGAGTATTGCGTCCATTTCTTGAGGTTACATCTTTCATATTGGTTTCAGTCATGTCAGCCATAGTCCAGTTCTGGAAGCCCCATCTGAATCTGAGTACTATGTCAAGTGTCTGAAATGACCCCTGGAGCTTTGTGTCCAGCTCTTGATTCCTCATTTAGAGCATTGGTACCATATAGGGAAGCAGCATATTTCATATTGTCTCCAGTTCTGGGACAGATCAGAAGTTTTGTATTTAATTCTGTTGATCTTATCTGATGTACTGTCAAATGTATGAAGCCTATGTTGTTTCTTGTGTGGAGTTCTCCATGTTCGAATTGGACTACTGCAGCTACTCTTAGAGTCATTTTAGGGGAAACATTTGAAGTACTGTATCAAATCTATAGCTTAGAAAATATGTGCACTTCTAAAGAGTTCGTTTTGGGCAAGATGTATTAAGCCCAGATCGTAAACTAATGGGTGTTTTTTGCACACAGACTGGTTTGCAATCTGGGCTTCATTTTACGATGTCACTGCTGTACTACTCAGTTGTAATGCAAAATGTACATTCACAGAAGACCAAATCGCCTGCCTCATTAATATTTATGAGCCATTTTGCAGCCCTCTGTAAATGCCAGCTAATGCAGAGGTGGAGGCCTGCATGAAACAACAGATCTTCTTCTCTGCATTCACATTTCTTACACGTTTCAGGGATAGGGCCTGCTTTAAAAAACGTTTACATGTAAAGAATGACTTTGGGGGGAACATGCAGTGGTCCCGTAAACCACTGTTTACCACCAGCGGAGCCGCACATCAGAATTTATATAATGGCAGCTGCCCCACATGTACAGGTTCCCCCCTGCAAATTGGTTACGACTCCACATCGGGTGTCAATAAAATTTCAATGGTTTATGACCACAATTGCAATCGTAAACCATTGATGCATACCATTCTCACTCCTATTTGTGAGTCAGATTGGTGTCACAATGGCTTTGTACATTGCAACATGTGTTTTTGCAGTTGCAAAGCCTGTGTGTAGGTTTTGGGGTTCTTTCTTGATAGTTCCTGGTGTCTTTTACCTATCCTAAAGTCTTGCTTGCAGATTTTGAGGCCAATCTGGCGACAGGGCCAGACTGGCTGTAGCGGGCACCAGGCATTTTCCCTTTGGGCTGGAAGAGTGGGGAGCAGTTTTGGAGTGGTGGGGGCCAGTTTTGCAGCAGTGCTGCAATATCAGCCCCCGTAACAAAAGTGGCAGCAGTGCTTCACACTAGCACCCCCCACCCTCCTCCGGTCGGTCTAGCTGATTCGCCAGGGCTGGTTTGTATTCCCAGTCCAGCCCTGTCTGGCGAGTCCATTGGTCTACCTGGTGAGTGCTGAGTTACTTGTGATGTGCTCTGAAGTGCACCTGATTGATCCCGTATGTCGAGGTAGTTGGTTCCTCCTGATGGGTCCTTGGTGCAACCTGTGTGTCTTGAGATCCTTTTGGTAGTTTTAAGTACCAGAGACAGGTTCTGAGGTGGTTCAGTTGGTGGTTTCTGCGATCAGACTTATGAGTCTTGCAGACTATTGGGTCCAGTATGTCAGTCTGGTTGTTTTTTGGGTCCACCTGGTTGTTGAGGAGATCAAGCTGGCTTGCTGTTCTTGAAGTTCTACGGCCCATTGCTGCATGCTTACTGCTGCCACCAGTGCATAATGCAGTGTTGTGGCTGGTAACTAGTGCCCACAGTGACTCAAGAACAAAAGTTACTGGAGCTGCTGCCCCTTACACAGCACATAGCCTTATGCACAGTTATAGTGGAGACTAGCGCAGTACACACACAACCTATGGCTGGCCACTGCTGCCTCCTTAGTAGCACAATTCTTTGTACTGTTTCTTCTCTGCAATCATAGTATCTCTTTCATATGAAAGAGCAAAACACTGAGGATTTAAGCAGTTTGTGGGAAAGGTGGTGGTGTAGCCATGCATTTTAAGGAATAGAATACCCTCTGCTGTGTGTTAAAAGATACTGCAACTCTCCTCAACATTCCACTGCTTTATAAATGAACTTGAAAATTAATCTGGAAGTCAGGTTAGACAAGGATCAATGGCATTTAGCTCATGGCACATACATTACTCAGATAATGTGGAAATCTTGCTTAGGCCTTGGAATTGTTACATGCAAACTATGCACACCTCTCGTTAACAATTTCTGAATGTGAAGTAAACCGGCTGTAGTCTCCTACTGAATAAAGGCAATAACCAGGTAGATCATCCCTTGATATTTGGTATCCCGTCACAAAGACATTGGCAAACACAAAGAAATGTGATATTAGGCAGAAAAATATGCTCTGCACCTAGCCAAAACAAGCATTGGCATAGCCAATAGGTCTCGCCTTTGGGACCTTTTAAGTGTTTAGCCATGCAACAGTTGATGTTGTTGCACCAAGGATATTGTGCTGCATAACTAAATGCTTATAAGTTCACAAAGGCGAGACCTATTGCCTATGCCAATGCTTGTTTAAGAGTAGGCAGTGGTCCCACGGACCACTGTCTGCTCTTAAAAAATGAAAAGCAAAACTTTTCATTTTTCTTTTTAAACGCAACCCGTTTTCCTTTATGGAAAAGGTGCTGCATTTAAAAAATAAAATGATTGCTTTATTTAAAAGCAATTACGGACATGGTGGTCTGCTGACCCCAGCAGGCCACCATCCCTGTGATTTTTGCGATTCCTTATGGGTCGCAAATAGCGATCTACCTCATTAATATTCATGTGTGAGGTCGATTTGTGAACCCCATGAATCGCTAAACGAAACTCTTGGTGCTTCATACATTAGGAATAGTGATTACCTAATTGCGATTCTTAGAAAATCACAATAAGGTAATCGCTATTTCTAATGTTGATACATGTGGCCCTAAATGTTACTTCTTTTGGCTTCAAAAAGTATCTTTGCCTGATGATAATATTCTTTCCCTTGTTCTTTCTTCAAACGTGCGAAAAAGAAATTAATGTTAAGCTCTTGTGTCCAAACATATTTGGATTGTCTGATCTGCATAATATGCTGGTCATTATCTTTAACAAATATTGGTTCCATCTGTCATCAGTCTGCATGTCAACCTGCATGAATAGTTTCATTCTATCTAACAAGATTCCATTATAATTACCCATTGTTCATATTTACCTGTACATATCAGCATTGCCAGTAATGGGACTAGAAATGTGCAAACTTGTATCATTTTTTCCTGAAATTTGCAGAAATGTTATAGAAATCTCACAAAGTTAGGGGAACTTACACGTTTAGTGTATAAAGTGATTTGCTTGCATCTCATGTGACTTTTTTTCGAGCAAATTAAAATCTTGTGCGAAAAAAGCCAATTTAGATACTGGCAGAAGGCTTATTAGAGCAGAAAAAAAGTCTGTCGGCAAGAAGTACTCTACATGAACGAGTCTGCCTTGGGTGAAAATTAGATGAAATTGAATGATTTTGAGAAATGTTGCCAATCTTTTGGTAACACAAAAAATTCGGAAATTTCAAGAATTTAATTAGTATAATTTAAATTTGACCACTGCCTCACTCAAATAGGACATACACTCTTGTATCTGCACTAATCTTGTTTTCCTGTCACGCCACGATGCTGCTAAATGAACAACGGTGATAACATCGTTCCCCGATTTGCACTGTTCTTGTGATACTATTCCAGAACAAACTGTGGAAAATAATCCAGAGATGTGCACTAAATTGTATCCAGTATATTTCCTACTGCCACCTTGATCTTGAAAAAGCTGGGCGAAGTTGTTTTAGAGAGCTGTCCCTTCTTCATATCTCATTTAAGGCTTCTGTGATTTAGGATTTGGCGTCTTCATCGCAGGCTAGCTTTTTGTGGGAAACAGTGAGAAAACACCAATGGATAGTTTCTTTATAGTTGTTCTACAGCCACGTCCAATAATAGAGCTTCTGGATTGTATGTTTATTATTTACTAAATATGGAGGAAATATGTCATGTCGTCAGCACACAGCATGCACAGAAAACAATATTTTTATAGATTGTGAGAATCTACATTTGATAGTTATTTTGTCGAGTTTCCTGGTGTCTTAATATCGACATCAAAACGGAGCACGAAATACAGTTTGTGACCTAATGTTACAAATGGTTAAACAAAAAACAACAACAAAAAACCTGATCTGGGTAAACACTATCAAAAAGCGATATCAAATGGGCCTGCAGAGTGTCCCAGTGACCACCAGGGGAAAGTGATGGCAGCTTTGAAAAGTGTGCCCATCAAGACCCCCTACCTATCCTGTTCCTACCCGCAGGACTATAGTTTTTGGCAGAAAGCCGCCTTTCTAGTCTATATTTGGCTAATACATGTTTTATAAATAAAATATATTTGCTTCCATACTGTTTGACTACAAAGGGTATTAATATTTAAAACCTCCACAAGCCTTTATCTCCTGCTGCTAACTGTTTCCTTAAAAGAGCTGCAAAGACATTGCGAACAGATGGTCGCTGGTTTGCTTTATCTCCCTTCTCCTCACAACTGCCACAGAGCCTTTCCATTCATTAATCTTCCATAGACTTCCAGTCGCACAGCAACTAAATTACACTCTCGCGCACTCCGAGGCCAGCTCGGCTGTCAGCCTTCAAATTAAATAGAAGTACCCCGTGCCAAGTCTTTAAACCAAACTCTACTATAAAACAGTTAGAGAAATAAACATTTAGCTTGGAGCCTGACCCATGAATTTTCAGGCTCTGGGAAGGAAACAGTAGCCGGCCATTACTGCCAGAGAAGCTCCATCCCAAAAAGGAAATTCTGCCAGGAAGCACGTTTTAACAAGCTGATCGCAGCAAAAAGACAGAAGTGGATGCCTGCTTGTGCCCCGGGGAACTGTAGGTCAGCAAAAAGACAGAAGTGGATGCCTGCTTGTGCCCGGGGAACTGCAGGGTGCGTGCTGGTTCGGAGCTGAGCGAAGCAGCATTTTATCGCCGCCAACGAGGGAGCCCGAGCGGTGCGCGTGAAGGCGATGCCAAGGACAACAATGGAGGAGCAGGGGCGGCGCGGCAGCCTGCTCCAGCTGACCAGACGCTCGTGCGTCATGGCCTTTGCCGGCATGTGTTTACAATTATCGCGCCCGCGTCTGGGCACGATAATTGGAAACACATGTTTGCCGCGCGTACCCATCTCAAAAAGGCCAGCCACGACGCACGAGCGTTTTTGGGACTGCTTTGAAAACTCACTTACTAAAAGTCTTCGCCTCTAAGCAGCGCTTGCGCGCTACTCGAGGCTCGACCTAAAAACGGCATGTCAAATGGTTTTATCAGTAAGTGTTATCTCTTTAAAACTAGGGAATACAAAACAAAAAGGCAAATTCAACTTGTGCCTTACTAAAAGGTAACACATGAAATATGGCGATGTGAGATATTATCTATGGGATAAAATGCCCCATGCCATATATCATAAGTATATTACAAGTCACTGAGGAGCTCCGTGACCATATAAAGGAATGAGGCAAAAAACCAAGTTCATTTATAAAGCCATGGAACGCTGAAATCAGTTGCAGTATCTTTTTAAACACAGCAGAGGGTATTATATTCCTTAAAATGCATGGCTACACCATCACATTTCCCACAAACTGCTTAAATCCTCAGTGCCTAGCTCTTTCATATGAAAGATATACTGTGATTGCACAGGAGAAAAACAGAAGAGAAATCTGGTGTGCAAACATAAATACACCAAAAAATAGCTAGTAATGTGCTGCAAAAAGGTATTAAATCAGTATAATGCAAGTCAGATTAAAAAATGTTGTAGCTCACAATGTGTAGAAACATGCAGAAAGAATCCATCTTTCCTGTAATGATATATAGCGTGAAAAAAAGAAGCATGTTCCCTACATATCGCCTCTCTGCTAATTATTGTTGCTATTAAAAATACAGATAAGAACAATAAACCAGTTTTAATTTTTGTTGTTTAAATTTTAGCTGTAATTACACCCTGTGATCTGTATAAGAAAACAAGGCCTTTTGCAGATGTCCCCCTTTTTTACCCCCATTCGGAC
Source organism: Calotriton arnoldi (assembly GCA_963921515.1). Lineage (NCBI taxonomy): Eukaryota > Metazoa > Chordata > Amphibia > Caudata > Salamandridae > Calotriton > Calotriton arnoldi. The sequence goes on along the minus strand of CAWUFW010003310.1, from coordinate 1,473,427 downwards.
TACTGGATGCTGGTATTCAACTCTGAGAGTATTTATTTTATTTATTTATTTAAGAGTTTTCTATAGCGCTGGCCAGACCCGAAGGTAACAATCGAATACAAAGTATTCAGTGCACTCCTAACCAGGCCCCAGTGCCAGTGCTGTCTCCCTAAAACTGTTATGTGTAAATTGGCAATCCCAATTGAAAACAATTTTACCCCATAAGTCTCTAGTATATGGTACCAGTGGTACCAAGGGCATGGGTGGTTAAGGGGTCACACGGGCTTGCACCACTCACTGTGCCACCCTGAGTGACCCAAGTAAACTACTGACTGCAGGCCTGCCATTGCAGATTGCAGAAGCAGTGCAAACTGCTCGAACTCGGCTTTGCCCTCACCATGTATGACAAACTCAATGCACTATCTCTGATATATGCCAGTTACCCCAAGGAAGGTCGCCTAAATCCCAGGAGTCAGGGTCACTTATATCAAAGGTGTGGACATGTAAGTGCAAGCTTATGTAACCATATAGTGCCCTTTCCCATTAAAGGACACGATAAGTGATAGACGGTCAATAGGATAACATGGGCTGGCACCTGGGCAAACCTGAGGTTGGCAGTTCCATTATGGTACCACCTAAATATGTCGTGTTTGGTATCAAACAACATGCCTTCTCGCCCCTGATATGAATCTTGTGTCGAGGGCGATGTGGCATGCACCCAGGTGACTACCTTAGAGGTTGCCCACCTGATTGCTCCAGCTTCTTTGTGCACTGGCTGGCTGGCAAGCCTGCGTTTCCTTCATTTGGTGCCACCGAGACAGGATTCTGAACTCCTGCCAGGCAGTGTGATCACTCCCAGGAGTCAGGAACAAAGGCTTGGGCAGGAAGAAGGTCACACCTCCCTCCTCCCAAGCAAGCTAGTGAAGTGGCACATCGAGGCAGTGAACTTCAAAGGCTGCACCGCCTCTGATATGCATCACGGCTTAATCCCAGTGGAGGAAACAGCCCTCTCCCTGCCCCATGCACATTTGCACCCAGACAGGCAGGAAATTAGTTATTTGAGGAAGTGTACATCCCCAGAAGGCTAGCCACACCTCCAGGTTGAGCAGCATGGTCTGTACACTAAAATTAGATTTCTGCCATCTATAGGAGTGGCTGAATAGAGGGCTCTGGGTAGAAAAGGTGACCTACACCCCCGGATGTGGTCACCTCAGGAGCGGATAAGCTGCAGGGACTAGCAGCCCATTGGCTACCTGCTCCCACACCCCTAACTCCCCTAAATCTAGGATTTAAGGGACACACCTGACACCAGAACCTTAATTCTGATCCAACTCGCATCAAAGAGAACACAGAAGGAACCTGTGTCATCAACAACACGAACTTGCACTAACACAGAAAAGTATACTCTGACCTTGTGGCAACACTTCTTGAAACTGTATGAACGAGGCATGGACTAGTGCATTGTGGGAACTGTAGTCCGGCATTCCACAAAGTTTCAAGACGCTACCGTCTTTCCCTGGACCTCCCCACATCGGAGAAGCTCCAAAGGCTTGTTGGTCGCCAGTCCAGGAACCGACCCCTTAACTTGTCGTTGCATCAAGAGGGCATTCCACAATACCTGCGACTGACGTCGGCAACGACCTTGCTCTTGTGTTTTTGCATCTTGTTTTCAGCAGTACCATGTAAAGCGGTAAAAGCAGCTCTACCACGGCTGCCATTCAGCACCAGGGACAGCCAAGACTACCCTGCACTTGGTCTCTATGGGCCAGGTAAAATTGAACTGACTGTCGTGGCTTGGACCTGGGACCCGCACCACCTTTACCCTGCAAGTGACTGATTGTCATTAGTGTTTTTTTCGATTGACTGCAATGTTAAATTTTCACTGTATTATTTTGCTTTGATTTTATATTGCTTCAAAAATCTATAACTCTGGTTATATGTATGATATTACTTTCATTTTGGAGTCGAAATTAAGATAAAAATGCACTTTATGTTTATAAATTGGTGTCAGATTTCTCTCGAGTTGTGTCAGTTACTTGGTGCCAACTTCCTGAAGTTCACCTGTTCCATACATCCGACCAAACTGGCCTTCCTGGATGTCACCATCTTCTCAGAAATCACAGGACTCCGGACCAGAACCTATTATAAACCAACTGTTAGGAATAGCCTGCTATCCTTTGAAAGTTTCCATCCATGCCCATTAAGAGAAGATCTACTATACAGCTCATTTTTAAGAATTTGCCACAACTGCAGCAACCCTCAGGGCTACAACAACCGGGCACGTGTCCTAACGGAGAAACTTGAGGATAGAAAATATCCGAGGTATATAATACAAAGGTGCAAAAAACATACAAGGAACCAAAACAGGGAAAACCTTCAGTACCAATAAAACAGAACCCCTGAACAGGCATTCTGACCGGCGTTACTACTTACTGCATGGCATCAAATCACGTGAAGAAGGTAATTAACAGACATTGGACCTCAATCACATCAGGCACACCCTAACATGGATTGTGGTGGCAGCCATTTTCTGCTGACGTGATCATGGGAGGTGGGGAGGGTGGTAGGTGGGGGGTGGTCCATCATTTACATGTGTGTGCGGCCCAAGCAAATTAGTTAAGTCTTTGCCACTGAGTGAGTCTCCATCATATTACAGACACAAGGACAATGACAAAGAACCTGGTGGGAAGTGCACAGAGAGTGTGCCTTGTAAAGGTGGTGCACAGTTAGTTTCCACTCTTTGCAAGGGTAGAAATGGGTTCTCTGGGACCGCCCCTTCAATACCCTCACAGGCAGGTGCAGTAAATCACTCGATCCACCTGCAGGGGGATGCCTTTCCACCTCTTCAGACCAAGGCTGGGCCACCTCTATTGAAAGATAAAGCTGTAGTTTCAAGTGGCCCTGTCTTTGACTAATGTGCTCTCCTCAGTACAGGTAGCTACAAACATCCAGATTATGCGGGTGCCTGAAGGACAGCACATTTTTTACTGTAATCAGATGCACTGTCCCGCTCTGCGATGAACGCACCCAATTGAAGGTGCGCTGCAGAGCAAATCACGACAGAGCACGCAATTTGTAATGTGGGCCCTGGTTGTACCTCCCGAACATGCGCATCACTTTTAGTGCTTTTAGAACAAGAGCAGTGAGAGTGTGTCAGACCAGTAAATTCTACAATTGAATTACCGAGTTTACTAAAAGCAGTGGACTTTGGAATGGTAGCCAGAGACCTCTAGAACCTTTCACTGCTGTATGTACAACAAGCTGAACTTGTTTATTGAAAATGCTTCTGTCCTGAGAGTGCGCCTTCCGATTGCAGCAGTTGGAGAGGACTTGAAATACAATTTCCTCCCATTTGTGTAATGTTAGCCATAAATATTTCAAACATTTTCAATCCTTAAAATTATTTGAACTTCACAATACGTCCAATCTTTTATTGTGCTGCAAATTAAATACCATTATTATTGTGCTGTGCATTTGTATTTTTCTGTTAAATTCATCAGTAGATTATATTATATTATCTTTTACAGTAACAAAAATGCTCTCTGGCTTTCACATTTTGAGTTGCCTTGCAAAATCAAGGAATCATTTTGCAGTGACACCTGGTCACAACATTTTATTTATCTGGAAACGATTCGTGAAAAACCTGAAATACAGTGCAAGACATTTATCACAAAACTAGTAACATTTATTTGTTGTGTTAACAGCCTTAGCCAAGCAACACATTATTAATGGAGATTTCATATCTAAAGTATTCATTTGTAATGATGTAAGCATTATAGTGGAGGTTAGAAAACACTGAAGCACCACTACCCTCTCCACGACGGATGCTTAGTGGCAAATATTTTTGGAATAATGACACAGCAATGACTTTTCAAACTTATAATAAAATGATCCCTCCACTTTTAACTTACCATCAATGAAAGAAGCAAAAAAACAACAAATTTCTCTCCTTTTATATGAAAAAAAGATTCTTGACTTGTTAAAATTACGAGTCCTGTGGTTCTTAACCTACTGACATCTGTGGGCTCCCGCTTCAACATTACTGGAATCTGGGACACCTAAGTGAATCATTACTGGAATCTGGGAAACCCTTGCCCAAGCAATTTCAATGATTTGATCGCAAAAGAAAACTCATAACTTACAGAAACAAGCATTCATCAAACAAATACACAGATGATGAAATATTTTATTTAGTTGACAAATATTTAAAAAATCAGCATCTGAATTTTAATAGGAAGGTTGGAGATTTTCTGAATACAATTGACGCTACCTATCATCCATACTATATTTTGTTTGATGAATTTGCATTGCTCCCAGGCATCAATCTGAAGATTCAAAAAGAAGAGAGTAGCCCTTACACCAAAGGGAACTGGGCAAGTAACACCAATAAAACAAAAGTTATTCCCTTTGTAGAATGATTTTTACCCTATAATATCCAACATGTATTTCACCAACTTAACACTCAAACGCAGGATCAAAATCACACAGGAGAAGGCCACAGTATCTTCCCTTATATAGCCCAAACTTCCAAAAGTAGAACCACAAAAAGCACTATATTGTAATAATTACAAAGATAAACAGTAGTTCATCAATAATTAGCCTTGACAATGTAATTTACGATTTTCCTCACATTTATTAAAAACATATATCAATCTCCATCATTTATAATTAAAAACAATAAATTCACAATTTGCAGTATATGATAGAATATTTACAAATACATCGATTGCCTAAATCACAGTTCCTTAAGAACATACAGTTGTTTTTAATCACTCAACCCCATGGTCGTGGTTGTGGTCAATACAAAATAGTAAAAGAAAGTATCTTATTTAAAAACAATTAATGCAAAAAATCAAAATTATGTCGACGCGTTTCAGTGGATCTTGCTTTTATGCACCACCTTCCTCAGGACAGTATTAAAAACATAATAATCTGTGAATAAAATTAAAACAAAATTTCCAGTGAGTCTTAACATCATATTTTTTGAAAAAACATTGCATACATTATCAAGGTTCAACCATTATTTTTACTGTTTGTGGTAACACCTTCATTTGATGAAGCTAAATCGAAAGAAGCAAAGAACAAAGGGAAGAAAGAAACAAGAAAAAAGAGAGAAAAAAGGAAAAAGAAAAGTAAAGAAAGAAAAAGGAAAGAAAAAAGAAAAGAAAAGGAAAAAGTCTCCATTCATCCAAACTCTTATCATTCATTCATTATTATATGTGGGGAATAAAGGTTTAATCAACCACTTGCAGGGCACTTCCATACCTTCAGTTAGTCACTCTCATAAGTGATATTTACCAACTCTATAGTGGGTTAATCGCTCCCACATCCTTAATAATAACCACATCATCCATTGACTTAACTTAAATTAACTGCACAAAGTGTGTACATACCTTTAATTGAGATATTTGATAATCCAATATTCAATATAGGAAGATAGCTTTCTTGGTATATCAATACCTCCCCTTGTATCTGTGAAGTAAATAAATTCTATTATATAACCTTCCTGATAATAAATTTCTTAAGGTCCTATCAATAATTTGCCTGCACTCACCTTAATATTCGATGAAGAAATTTAAACACATTTGACACTTCTATTCCTTTGTTGCTTTCAAAAAACTTTATTCCATTCGTTACGTTCTTCTTATTTAGATAAATTGCCTAATGAAATGAAGGGCAATATTTATTGATAATGCAAAAGAATTCTATTTTATACAATTGGTTTCAACCAAAAAGGTTTCAAATGCCTCACCGGTCATCTTATACTGGGTGCCTCTCCTCAGTAAATCGCAAGTCGATACTTTGCGAGAAAAGTAATTAGTGTAGGTCCACTCTTCTTTCACAGTGGGGTAAATCAATCCTCCCACGGGTGGCACATACTGAAAAGAATTTTTATATGATGTATTAAGAGATTTATATATTTAGTTAGTTATTAATTGCTACTCCATTTTTCGTACTTGACAATGGCTACAGTATAGCTATTTTTACCTATAAACCGGAGTTAAATCAAGCTACGAGTTGCGTCTACGTTTGGCTCTACGACTCACTAATAAAGGGATCTACAATTAAACATATTCTTAAACATATGTTCTATACCATTCAATACATAAATAATAATATATATAAACCTCTTAATACATCATATAAAAATTCTTTTCAGTATGTGCCACCCGTGGGAGGATTGATTTACCCCACTGTGAAAGAAGAGTGGACCTACACTAATTACTTTTCTCGCAAAGTATCGACTTGCGATTTACTGAGGAGAGGCACCCAGTATAAGATGACCGGTGAGGCATTTGAAACCTTTTGGTTGAAACCAATTGTATAAAATAGAATTCTTTTGCATTATCAATAAATATGGCCCTTCATTTCATTAGGCAATTTATCTAAATAAGAAGAACGTAGCGAATGGAATAAAGTTTTTGAAAGCAACAAAGGAATAGAAGTGTCAAATGTGTTTAAATTTCTTCATCGAATATTAAGGTGAGTGCAGGCAAATTATTGATAGGACCTTAAGAAATTTATTATCAGGAAGGTTATATAATAGAATTTATTTACTTCACAGATACAAGGGAGGTATTGATATACCAAGAAAGCTATCTTCCTATATTGAATATTGGATTATCAAATATCTCAATTAAAGGTATGCACACACTTTGTGCAGTTAATTTAAGTTAAGTCAATGGATGATGTGGTTATTATTAAGGATGTGGAGCGATTAACCCACTATAGAGTTGGTAAATATCACTTATGAGAGTGACTAACTGAAGGTATGGAAGTGCCCTGCAAGTGGTTGATTAAACCTTTATTCCCCACATATAATAATGAATGAATGATAAGAGTTTGGATGAATGGAGACTTTTCCTTTTCTTTCTTTTTCTTTCCTTTTTCTTTCTTTCCTTTCTTTTTCCTTTTCTTTTTCGCTCTTTTTTCTTGTTTCTTTCTTCCCTTTGTTCTTTGCTTCTTTCGATTTAGCTTCATCAAATGAAGAAGGTGTTACCACAAACAGTAAAAATAATGGTTGAACCTTGATAATGTATGCAATGTTTTTTCAAAAAATATGATGTTAAGACTCACTGGAAATTTTGTTTTAATTTTATTCACAGATTATTATGTTTTTAATACTGTCCTGAGGAAGGTGGTGCATAAAGCAAGATCCACCGAAACTCGTCGACATAATTTTGTTTTTTTGCATTAATTGTTTTTAAATAAGATACTTTCTTTTTACTATTTTGTATTGACCACAACCACGACCATGAGGTTGAGTGATTAAAAACAACTGTATGTTCTTAAGGAACTGTGATTTAGGCAATCGATGTATTTGTAAATATTCTATCATATACTGCAAATTGTGAATTTATTGTTTTTAATTATAAATGATGGAGATTGATATATGTTTTTAATAAATGTGAGGAAAATCGTAAATTACATTGTCAAGGCTAATTATTGATGAACTACTGTTTATCTTTGTAATTATTACAATATAGTGCTTTTGTGGTTCTACTTTGGAAGTTTGGGCTATATAGGGAAGATACTGTGGCCTTCTCCTGTGTGATTTGGATCCTGCGTTTGAGTGTTAAGTTGGTGAAATACATGTTGGATATTATAGGGTAAAAATCATTCTACAAAGGGAATAACTTTTGTTTTATCAATCTGAAGATACCAACTTTATTTTTAGCCTCCATATTTCAAATTCCTTCCCATTTACAGAACGTTCTTAAATTTTATATCTTGCCTCTTTATTTATATACATCTTATTAATCTGTTACTATTATTTAATTTTTTAAGCTGTCGCGGACCCTGAGTAGGTTTAGTAGTCTACAGTCCACGTGTTAAGAACCACTGGACTATTCTATTGAGCAGAAAGAGTTGCAAGCCAATCACTAGTCCTAATTTCTTTTTTCTTGCACAATTGTATCTGCTGCTGCACTCACAGACTGTTCAGTCTTAATTATTTTTTGTGTGTAGCGCGCACTGAGAAATAAAACACTTTAAGACACTGACAATAAGTCAGCGAAAGTGTATTGCTGAGTATCACACAATCAAGTTAAGTCATCAAGCAGGTTGTAGACATCTGTCTATAGATATTATTGTTCCTGCACTGTATCCAGGGGCATATCCTCAGGGCGCTATTTGGGGTGTCACACCGCCATAATAAACAATAAAACGCATGGCAGTTTTAGTTGAGTCTAGAGTTCCCAATCAACACAGTTTCGTTGTCGGTTTTGAATCAGGCTCAACACCACTGGGGATACAAATACATGTCCCTTTTCATTGTTGCAGTGTTCATTTACAGTGTAAATGAAAGGCCGCCACCTCCAATTTGCAGCAGCACGCGATTACAGGGCCAGCAAAGCCAAGGCCGAAATATATTGGGGCGGAAGTGGTGGACATCAGCATAGTTGAAATTCCTGCTCTGCCTATGTGTTACACAGTGCTAGAAAGCAGATGGATCGTGCTGCGTCCTGGTTCCGGCAGCTATTTGTGGCTCGGATCAGGAATCCAACCGACTAAAGGAAACATGCTAAATTTGTCAGGTTACTGATACCATGAAACATTCAGCAGCGCCTGCACGTTGTCTGCATTCTGTTTGTAGCAGCAAAGTGCAGGCGGCGAGGGGGCTTTCTGATTTTAGATTTCAGCTGGACCCAAAACAAAGGCCTGATTTAAAGGGCCATCAGATCTCCTTTTGTGCACAAGTCATCCTGGTTGGAAGCCATCTGGAGCCTAACACCTAGACTTCAATGCAATTGAAGGAAACAAAGGCACACAGCTTGTTCTCACTTCACAAGTACTCAAGAGAAACTATTGGAGGCAGGTTTTTAACTTTGTTCAACTCCCTATGTAAGAGATGCGCTTGCACTGTAAGAATGCAAGATTTATCTGTATGGGTAATTACACAAATATTGATTTCAATGGTACCAAGTATTTTTTTTGTTTTTTGTAGCACTATGCATCCCAGTGTAGGGTGTCCAAGCTCTTTACATCACACACAGCGGCACAATACCTTATACTTTACATCACACACAGCGGCACAATACCTTATACAAGTGTGTAATTCAAAGTACAGGAAACGTTACATAAGTCAATGAGGACTCTAAGTGTATAATTTACATATCCTCCATACGTGTAGAAATGATATGCTAAGAGTGGACAGTCGGGAGAAACACAAAGCGGGGATATAAAACGTAACACATTGATTGTGGTTGTTTGTTCTTACAAGACTATTACTTTCCAAAGGAACCCTTCGTTGCAATCCTAGAATAGCAACAGATTGAGAAAAAACAATAGGGGTCTCTAAACCCATGACTTTCAGTTTGCTTGCAGCTCCTTGATGCCAGTAAACAGATCACTGTGCTATATTAGAAGAATTGCAACTTATGAACTGGAAGTAACAAAATGATCTCATCATCAAAAGAAGTAGCTAACTTTCCTCTTTAAATAAAATACCAACCTATGATCTAAATGTTACACAACATGCAGGCGCATTAACCCTCTATCAGGGTCAGACTGAGACAGAAAATGGGCCAGGGCACCAAAATAAAAGTGTCCCTATTCAGTGAATTAGGTAGTTAAAAAGTAGCCCATGTTTACAAATTGGGTCAGTTTTTAACTTGTAAAGACATGTTGTATAAGTGTTTTTCAAGGTGTGGAAGACTGCATGGATTTGAGCTTGCTGCAGGCAATGTGTGTTTAAAAATCAGGGAAATCAATAATAAAACTGGCACAGCAGACCATGAAATAGGCCTACAAACAGCCACAAAATCGGCCCACACACTGACCTGTAAGACCAGCCATCACACACTACCGGATTTCTCTATAGGCCAGTCCGACCCTGCCCTCTATGCTACATTATTTGTCAAAACTGACAAAACTCTCTCAGAACTGTGTTAACCACTAGAGTTATTGTACCGCTATAATAATATCTTCAAAATTGCTGCAGCTGGTGTCTTAATATATAATAAAATGCAGCCTCTTTGTGACCAATTAAGTAATCTAGAACAGATTTACTGTCACATATGTCCTTGTTGCCAATTTCTTTGCAGCGGATTTTAAAAAAAAAGAAATGTATGTCAACTCTCAGACTCTGTTTTTCAAGCGCTGCCCCTTGTGACTCCACCCCCTTCCCTCTACTACACCTTGACCCCCAATTTATGAGTTCCCGGAGTACATTTTTTCCAATTCCAGCTCTAGTGTAACGCCATAAGAAAATCCCAGGATTTCCCTCAAACTGCCTTGTAAGCCCTTCAGATTCCGTCTTGGAAAATTACCAGGGCACGCAGGTCTCAAGGACCATAACAAAGAATCAACTTCCCAGCGAGTTAAAAGCAGTCCCAATGAAAGGGGAGTCCATTGCCAGTACTGAGCATGCCCACAGTATCTTTAAGGGAATAAAAAAAATGCTAGCATTCGCGCCAGGAATTTTCAATTATATTAAGGACACGGAGGCGAGGATTATTGCTTCTCTTTCTTTACTGTTAAATTCACAGCAGCCAATGAAAACATTTCAACATAAAAATAAACTACATTTCCCATGGTGCTCTTTCCACCAATCATGTCCCATCAGACCCTATAAGAGTCACTATCTCCTTCCCATGAACCTCTTTCTTTGCTCGAGTCCATAGTCCAAGTGCGAACATTATTTCGAAAACTCCACCAATGTATCCTCCAACGTGGAAGAACTTTAACCAAGAACTGGGACTTCGTCCAACCTCTTCAACCAGAAGAACGATTATTCCACTTTCTTTTCTGAACCTGGAATAAATGAAACAGATAAACCAGTAATCTCTGTTGAATAGAGTACAACTACATACGGGTGGGTACTTATTGTATTACGGGTGTGTCCTTAATAGAATTGAAAATTCTTGGTGCGAATGCTAGCAAATTTTTTATTCTATTACAGGACGGGAGGCTTTGGATTATTGCTCGTTTAATGCTTGTCAAATACTACCGTAGTTATATCACCCACCGGTTTATAATAAAATTGCTTAAACGTAAACTCTGATGACCAATCAGCAGATCTCATAATGTCTTGAATAGTTGAACCCAACATAAATGTTTTGGATGCCATGGCACCACTAACAGAATGTGCCCCAAAAATCTGTGTATCAATACCAGCTTCCTGCATGACTGATTTCAACCACCTGGCTATTGTAGCCGCTGAAACTGGCTTAAACAGTTTTTGCAAGGCAATCAACAATTGCGTAGAACCCTCTGGTCACAAGGACCGTGTGCATTCTTCATAGGCTTTAAGGCAGTTCACAACACATAACTTAGCATTACTGGGAAAAGCATTATATTCAATACTACGTGATAATGTTTTTGTCCTGCCAGTAATATTAAAGGAAACACCTTCCGGAGTAAATACTCTACCTGTAATATCCAGGGCTCTCACATCTGAAGATCGTCTGCAAGCGGATAAGCACAGAAGCATAGCCAGCTTAGCTGACAACTGTTTCCTGGATAATAGATTATTAGCCGGCCATTTGTCAAATAGAGATATGACCAGTGATACATCCCACAAACAAGAATACTTCGGTTTGGGAGGATTAGCCTCTCTGATTCCTTTTAGTAACTTACACACGACTGGATGCATACCCACTGGTCTTCCGTCCACCTGTGTATGGCCTGCCGATATGGCCGATCTGAAATTATTGACTGAACGGTATGCTAAGCCCTCAGAAGCTTTATTGGACAGGAAGTTCACAACATGGGATAATTCTGCCCCCACGGGATCCACATGCCGTTCCAAGCACCAACATACCCAGCCTTTCCAAGCTGAAGCGTATCTTTTTCTTGTGGAAGCGGCCCAGGCTTGCTTAATGAATGCAGAAGCTTTGTTAGAAAAACCTGGCATTTCCCATTGTTGCCGGAAAGCCTCCATGCCATCAGGGATAACTGCTCCAACGTCACCATCGGATGTAGTTCTCCGTGAGGGCCCTGGAGCATCGTCTGAGACCACGGAAGCGTCCTGGGGAAGTCGCAGCTCATCTCCAATAGCATTGGGAACCAGGGCTGCGACTTCCACAGGGGGGTCACCAAAATCACTTCCGCCTGTTGTCGGGCTATTTGGGTCGCACTCTGGGAATCAGGATGAAGGGGGGAAAGGCATAATTCAGGCCCACTGACCAATCCTGAGAGAAGGCATCCGTTGCCTTTGTTAATGGGTCCAGCCTCCAGCTGAAGAACGTTTTCAATTGTCGATTCAGTCTGGACGCAAAAAGATCTATCTTGCAAGGACCCCATACTGCCTGCAACCAATGGAATATCTCAGGTTGGAGTTGCCAATCGCTGTAGTCCTTTAGATACCTGGAGTTCCAGTCCGCGACAGTGTTCGACTGTCCCGGAATGTACTCCGCTATGACCGATATCTGATGACTCAGGCAATAGTGCCAAAAGTCCTTCGCTATCTCCACTAGCAGAGACGACCTCGTATCTCCCAACTTGTTGATATATCTCACTGCTGAGATATTGTCCATCCTGAGAAGGATGCAACAAGAGACTTGTTTGGGAGAGAGCGTTCGTATCGCAAACAACCCTGCTAACAATTCCAGACAATTGATATGAAAGTCTAGTTCCTGAAGGGACCACCTTCCTCCTGTGGAGATATCTCCACAACGTGCTCCCCAGCCCCAACGGCTGGCGTCTGATTCTATGATAACTTCTGGTTAGGAGCCGAAGATAGCTCTGCCGTTCCACGCTTCTACGTGGCCCAACCACGACTGCATCTCCTCCCGTACTTCCTGGGACAGAGGAACCAGATCTGTATAAGACAGACCCTTTCGAAGGTGTTGGATTTTTAGTCTCTGAAGGGCCCGGTAATGTAGAGGGCCCGGGAATATCGCCTGTATGGAGGACGTCAGTAACCCCACTATCCTGGCAATTGTCCTGAGGGAGACTGTTTGCTTGGTTAGCACTGAAATGAGCTCCTTCTTGAGGTCCCGTAATTTCGATAGGGGAAGGCTCAACTGAGCTGTCTGTGAATCTATGACAAAACCCAGAAAGTCCATCGTCTGAGAGGGACAAAGGTCCGACTTGGATTTGTTGATCACAAATCCCAAGTTCTGCAGAAGGGATATCGTCATTTGTAAGTGTTGATTGGCTAGGGACTGTGTCTGAGCCATGATAAGTATATCGTCCAGATACACTATCATGCGGATGCCCTGTTCCCGAAGGTGAGCTATCACCAGCTTCATTACCTTGATGAAGCACCATGGAGCCGAGGAAAGCCGAAAGGAAGGGCCAAATACTCCAACCATCGGTTCCTCCATTGAAACTGCAGGAAATGTTGATGGGGAGGAAAAATCGGAATCGTCAGGTAAGCATCCTTTAGGTCTAGTCGGACCATCCAATCTCCCTCTTTTTAGTAAGTCTGTTAAAAGATGGATACCCTCCATCTCGAAGTGTTTGTAGACCATAAATTGGTTGAACTCTTTCAGGTTCAACACCAACCTGTGACCATCACCTTTCTTCTGTACTAAGAAGACATTGCTGCAGAACCCGCGAGGCCCGTTGTCGCAGTAAGCAATCGCGTGCTTCTGCAGCAATTCTTCTATTTCTGCGTCTATAACAGCACACTCTTGTTGGGAAAAACTGAGCTGTCTCGGATAAGTGTCTTGGCGTGGTGTTTGATAAAATTCTAGGTGAAAACCCTGAATAGTCTGCAAAATCCATGCATCTTGTGACAACATTCACCAATTGTGAATGAAGAATTGAGTACGACCCCCCCAAAGGTAAGTGAAAGATTTCGGTAACTCTTACCTGCGGTGTTTTGGGCTTGGAACCCGGCTCGGTGTCCACCTCTGTTGAAGCGCCTCTTATTGAACCTCTGTCTTGTGGGATAGAAGGTTCCACCTCTGGTGGAGTCCCAGTCACCTCTGCCGCGTCCGTAGTCTCCTCTAGGAGGACCTTGGTAGTATTGACGGCCTGGCGAGCGTCCCCTGCCTGTTAAAAAGGCCCGTCTGAAACACTCTTTTTATTCCAGATTGGGCCTTGTCCAATGACTTAAAGGTGCCCACATACTTTGAGACATCTTTAACGAATCTCTCTCCGAGAAGATTGCCCTCCGCAAGTGGACCAGGTTCGGCCGAAGCCAATTCTGTAAGATTCGAATCCATCCGCATCAGCAGAGCTTTGCGTCTCTCCGTAGAGATGGCGCAATTTGCGTTTCCTAAGAGGCATATCGCTCTCTGTGTCCAGCCCGCTAATATGTCTGGATCCACTGGAGTGGCTGATTCTTTTGCAACAAGGTCCATCTCCAGAATCTTGGCTAAGGGCCCCGCCACATCTAGGAGCTTGTCCTGGCAGCCCCGCCAGGCGCGGTCAATCCCTTTCTTGGGATCCTTCGGGAACTTTTGGAGGAAGGTAAGGAGACTAACATTGATATCAGGTGTTTCTGCCACCCTGTCCGGGATATCGGGGCGAGGGCACTCGGAGCGCAACCTGTTGCGCACTTCTTTATCAAATCCCTTTCTAAGATTCTCATGCAGATAGTATGCCACCTCAGGAGCTGGTGCCCAATCTGACGATCTGGGATGAACGATGTCCGCCGGGTTGAAGGTGAAAGGTGTATTTGCGTTTTGCGGTGGCATATCGGGTACTAAAATGACTGCTTTTCTAGATCTCTTCTTAGGAGGCGCCTCCTCATCAGTAGTGTCCATGCCAGTAGTGTTGTTATCCACGTATACTTTTTGTTTGCGTTTCACTTTCCCACCTTCGGTGTTAGATGGTGTGGAATAACCATGATCCTTTGCATTCACCTGTGGCAGTTCGCTAAAGCGTCTGCATGGGGCCATGACCCTGACTTTGACTTGCCTGTGGGAGCATCAGTTTGAGGATCAGCTGGGGCTTGAAACCCGAGGTGCTGCGCAAAGCTTTCTATCTATTTGGTAATAGGCTTCAATGCTGCTGCCAAGGCTTGCTGCACAGTATTAGGGACCGTACATTCTATTGCCCTGTTGACCGACTGCTGGACAGATGCATCCAGAGCGTCAACAATATTGTCCTCTAGGACAGTCTCTTGCTGTCCATCCTGGTAGACTTCATCCTCCTCGTCATATCTAACCCACTCTTCCATTGCATACACTTAATCTACTCTTGCCAATTATGTAATAAGGTGGGAGGGCAAGGTAAGTATTGGAGGAGTCAGGGGGGAGCCAACCCACATGCACACAATATAAATGAGAACAGAGTACCTAGCTCCTCAGCAAAGCTGTAGTCAACCAATTATTCCAGCCCCAGAATCAGGGCGTAAGAGCCAAAACAGTTCTTCACGGAGTGTGTGCTCACTCCTGGGGCAGACTGCTGTTACAGCCGGTCAGGCGTCACCATAATTACTGCTCAGTGAAGATTTCCAGGCTTTCTGAGCCTCGGAAACAAGCAAGGGGCGCGCACAACGTGCGTAGCCCAAAAACGCCCAAAAGTAGCCCAATTGTAGCCCAATTGGCTACACACGTCTGGCGGTAGAAGGCTTTGCTCCGTACGTCGGCCGATGAGGGGGGGCTTTGACGGAAAGCGCGAGGAACGCGCAGCCCATTTAGGCAACTTAAAATCCCGCAATGACGGTGCGGTACTCACACTCCAAAAACGGAAAACCTTATTATTACCTGCCCGAACGGGCCAAAACCTTCGCGCCTGCAACGCGACTCTCTCGCACACAACGTGAGCCCAACGATAACAATATCTGCAATCAAGATCGCTAGTAAGTACATACAGTATCAGCTGATCCCAACGAGCGCGCGCGCTTGTGGGAAATAGTCAATTAAAATGCAATGCAAGGAAAGTATCCATATAAGAAATGAAATGCACTTATCTCCGCCGTGAGCAGCAAAGAAAGAGGCTCATGGGAAGGAGATGGTGACTCTTATAGGGTCTGATGGGACATGATTGGTGGAAAGAGCACCATGGGAAATGAAGTTTATGTTTATTATGTAAAACGTTTTCATTCGCTGCTGTGATTTGACAGTAAAGAAAGAGAAGCAATAATCCGAAGCCTCCGGTCCTGTAATAGAATCCCCGTGAACACCAGCTGTTTGGGTTGATTGGGTGTTGGGAAGCACGTGTAATGGAAGCGGTCTCCTCCCAGGCCTCGGAGAATACATGCGTATTTCATATTGTCTAGTGCACATGCGCAGGGTATTCCTGTGGATTTTGTGAGCCTTGGGGAAAGGAAAGAGCCAGTACTAAGCCTGCCCACACTATCTTCAAGGGAATCCCCGTGAACACCAGCTGTTTAGGTTGATTGTGTGTTGGGAAGCACGTGTAATGGAAGCGGAAGCTGTCTCCTCCCAGGCCTCGGAGAATACATGCATATTTCATCTCGTCTAGTGCACATGCACAGGGTATTCCTGTGGATTTTGTGAGCCTTGGGGAAAGGAAAGAGCAGATACCCCATCCCAGTGCCACTTAGAGAGTTCCACCCCTGCTCACTGTATGTTTTTTAGTTGGGTACACCACAGTGATTGTCAGGAAATCTCAGGCTCACACCCCACACAGTCTTATTCACAAAGATACGCCCAACTGTATTTTGTTAGAGGGCTCCTTTCCCACCAAAATGTTTGTTTTAAAGTTTTTTTCAAAGAACATGTGTCTACCTGGTTTGTCAGATTAATAGCTCTGATGTAGTCACATAAATTTAATTTTTGAGAACATAATTCCTGGCTAGTGTGCAGGAAGAATTCTGGTGTACTTTACGAATTGCTAAAGTATTTTAAGGTAATCTTGAGCCTGCAAAACATTTTGCCAAATGTTTTTTAAGTGTCCACTGACACCTCCCCCCTCCCCCCAAACACTGCTTTAAAGGAGTAGTCTGATAGGCTGCACTCACTCACTGACATTTAGGGCCTTATTAGGGGTGGGTGCAAAAAGTGTAAATACCAACACAGTCAATTTTTACATATGGTGCAGTACCCACAACAGCTCAAGTACCAATTGCTTTCACTCGTTTTTTACACTTGGTGCTAAAACACATCACAATAAGGGCACAATAACAATTTAAACAAGCACTGGCAAAGCCAATAGGTCTCAGCTCTGTAAGACCGAGCTATTGGCTTTGTCAATGCTATTTTCTAGCCGATTGCATTTGTCAGGACACATGCATGCACATGGCCGGCAATTGTGCAATGGATTATTGATTAAAGAAAATCCATTCCAAGATGTTCGCCAGCGTAAACATCGTAACGCATGGTTGCCATTTTTAATTTACCATTATAACAAGCCATACAGACATGTTGGAACAGTAAAATTAATTTACTATGAAAGGAATACAAACTGCAGGCAAGCGCAAATTAAGGAAGCAAGTGGGCCGGCAGCACATTGCAGTTGCCGTGCCCTCATTAAATAAAATGTACAGCGGGATGGGGAGTGGGATGAGGAGAATCGGAGTGCATGGGAGGCGAAAAAGAGTGAAATGAGAGCATCTGGACTACACAGACACAAGTATAGAAGAGAGCAACCAAACACATGCACTCCCATGAAGTGCTAAATGCAATGGAATGAAACAACTCATCCAATCAGAACATTGAGACCAAAATGCTCCTGGGTGGGAAAAACACAAGAATAGCAAAGAAAGCCATCAAATCAAAAGTAGACACCTGAGGTAGACAACAAAGTCATCCAATTATCAGCAAGGGGTTGGCAGGAAGCACATTATAAGTATATGTGTATAAACTGGAAACAATAGGTCTTGCAAACAGAGAGCAAAAGCTGTCTTTAGCCAAACTTCAAAATGGTTTGTCCCTCTTATTGCTCCAAAAATCTAAATTGTGTGGTAAAGCCAGGCACAGTCAGAAATTGCTGATGCCGGGTTTACGGCCAAACTTAGCGTAAAATACTAAATGATGTCCAGAAACCTAGATTGCCTATGATTTTCCTTCTAAAAATATTGGAACATTATCACTGAAGCTTAATCATATTTGTCAGGACACTGGAAGACAACTCAACTCCCATAATATGTTTATTTTTATGTGTGGTATACACATTTACACCCAAACCTACATGATACCATAACTGACTAAAACATCCTTTCCCACTAATATATGAAGCCCCATATTTCGGTGTGAAGGGACTCCAGCCAATATTTTCACAGAATGTCTTATGTGGGTCAAAAATGCCTATATTTTGAACTAATGTCTGTTATTTTAGTAAAATAAAAATTGTGTATTTAGCTGTTATTGGACATCTTTTTGTCATGAATTTCAGTGAGATCCAGAGGCAGGGGCAAGAGCATTACCTGGAAGAGCTGCACCGTGGGGTGTATTGACAATTTAAGGATAACATTGAGCTGCTGCTAAATTATGCATGTGTTTAATAGAGATAGTGGGTCTGAATGCACTGTGGATGGAATGACAGTGCATCCTGTGGTGTGTGAGCACAATGCTGGTGGAATGTGAGAGTCATGGTTCAATGATGACAACATAGGTTCCAGCCTGTTAGTTGTATTGTATACTTTATAGGGATCCAAATAAAGTGAATTCTGCAGTGTTTTTGGCATGTCATAAGATTGGGTTCAGCAAGCAGACTCTACAAGGCGGTATGGTGAATAAGATTTAGTTGTAAGATTACACAGACTTCTCCCCTGTGCTTTTCCATCTGCCACCAACCATCCCTTCGAACTCCCTGTTCCACCAAACCATCACACATTCTAATTCCGTTCATGAATACTCCATTCCAAATTATTCTAATCACAAACAACACATACCGCACACCACGAAGATAAAATCTTTAAATCTTCCTGGGACACGACCTTCTCTTGTTGAATGCACAGAGTTGGGTGCTCCCTCTGCTTCCTGCACTGCTGGTTCAGACATTGCCACACCTTCATGCATTCTCACATTTCAGAATTCCTTTATCGTTGTCCATGTCAGACCACCTTACTACTGTTTCACACCTACTGCTACCAAACCGATCAAGACATACCAACACTCCTTTCATATCCAAAATCTTTCCATCCTCAACTTCCACAGCAGACTGCACTACTCTCACTACCTTCTGAAGATCTGACAAGCATCTCAACCCATTTCCCTCATATCCTGTTATTTTTAATTCTAACCATCTAGCTCACATTAATCTTCTGCCTCCTCCCACAAACAGCTCCTAACCTTGTATTCAAATAGTTTGACATCTTCACCTGTCACTTGTTGACTCTCTTTCTCAAATCCACATCCTTCCCTAAATTCACGTTGGATTTATGTCAACTAATTAACCTCCAAGATAACAATTTAGTAGTGAAGTCCGAACAGAGATTTTCCTCTTACAGCATTTCTTGTAATTCTGTATGATAGTAATGTAGCCTTCAAAGGTTTTCACCAACACAGAGTTGCCCGCGACACTAGCTGTAATGATTCCCTAATCACTCTATAGAACCATTGGTTTTAGGAGTGTATTTCACAATAGAATGTTTCACTTGTTAGAAAATTTTGCATCTTATTTGACTTGAACATGCACTCCATTATACAAAATTACCTCTTTCAGAATACCTTCCCAGCATAATATATGCCCTACCACAACTTCACTGGTTACACTGCCATCTGTTGACAGATACATTGAACATCCACCCCTGGGCCCCAAAAATACTCCTTCCTTTTAGTCCTAGATATGCCAAAATGCTCATTATAACATAATCTGATAATTATTGGATGCAACCTGCAGGAGATACAATCTTATCTCTACTCATTAAACAATCATCTCCCACCCTCAACCCCCATCACCTTGTCCTATGCCTGACAATCACCATGAAGATACCCTTCCTCAAGCCACTCTATCCCTAAAAATATTCTAACATCGTTCAAATCTTCATCCCTTCTCATCTGCTTTAATCAGGTTTCTTCCTATGCACCTTGGTCAGCAAATCCAAATTCCCCTCTGACATCTTCAAACATAACAGCAACTTCACGCTCATCTTCTGTTCCCCAGAACCATCAACATTCAGGGATATTCTGGATAGTCTATCCTCCTGACATTCCAATCTTCCCAGCACATACTCCATTTTTTACTGATAAACAGTTAATTTAGAAGGCAATTTTGGTGACAAGAATGAATCGCCATCCTCCACCCGCACCCCTCTGGAAATAAAATATTCACCAGAGATTTATGGTCCGTGGGAATGAAATATCTGGCTCCCCCAAACATGTCTTCTAAAATAATATACACAACAATAATTCTCATTCTATGACAGAATAGTTCATAATTCTTCTTCGCTGGTTGCATTGCATGTGACCCATGAGCCACAAACCACTCTTCTGAATCGTTTGCATAGACACAGCCCCTAGACCATAGCCATAAGCATCCACAAGCATAATGCCCTCACAATCTCTTTCTCAATATTCACTAAACCCTTATCCTGCTCAGAATCCAACAATGTCACATTTTTCTTAATTAACCTATGCATAGGTTCAACTTTTCAAGCATAGTTAATAATAATCTGGCATAAAAGTCTGTCAACCCAAGAAATAACAACAACTGTTCTTTACACATAGGTTTGGGCACTTTGATGATTGCCACAACCTGGTCTTCCTTGGGCTGGATATCAAACTAGGATATTTCATGACCCGGGTACTCCACCAGCTTTTGGCCAAATGTGCATTTGCTGTTCTTGAAGGTCACACCTGCTCTCTGCAATGCACTAAATAACACCTGTTCTCTACAATGCCTTAAATACATCCTTCAAATTCTTTTTCATGTCTCTACAAAACACCAAAATGACCTCTTGGAAAGCTTTAGCTCTCCATATTGTGTCCGGTGGTCATGGCAGAAAAAGTCCAGAACAGTCCAGACAGATGATGCACTTGATAGACCAAAAGACATTGCCTCGATTTGGAAAGCTCCTTCTGGCGTGATAAAACTATTAAATGCCTAGAATCCTCTTCCAAATCAATTTGATGGTAAGTTCTGGCGAGATCTACTGTACAGAATGCACTGGATCCAGAAAACGATGTCAAAAAGTTCCTGTAGATTCAGTAAACTGAAACTGTACACCCAGATCACTTAATTTAGATATCTCAGATCGATGCAAAGTCTCAAATCCCTCATTCCCTTTAATGAAATTATTAGAGGCCATAACCAATCTGAACTTAATATGGGTTCAATGACATCCTTGTAAGCACAGATTACCCAAAATTCCCATCAACTTAGACCTATACAAAAATTGAACATTTCTCACTGGCTGCCTCACAGGGAATGACACTTCTTTAGGAATAAATGTATGTTAAACCCCATGAATTTACGTAAGGTAGTCTGGAATGCTTTACAAAACTGATTCTCTGTGTTCCTACAACCCCTGTCCGCTGACAGCTGCTCGCCATCCCTTGCAAAAGTATCACAACTCACAGCATACAATGGAGAGTATGTCCTAGGATCTGGTCTCATGTCTGTTTGTTCCTGATACGGCCATCCTAAAATTGATTCACCTCTGACAGCCATGTAGATCTTACCTTTAAAACACAGATAACACTAATTAAACTGTAACGCCAATTTATGACTATAACTTCCTGGTTTAATTTCTTTGAGTAATTAACTTAGTCCCAGGCCACAACTGGTGGAACAACGATCTCACTACAATAGGGCATGAGGCACATTTATCAAACATTACATTCACCTGTACCCCATCCATTGTAGCATCGCATTTAGGAAGACCTTTCCCTTGCAGCAGTACTAATAACCCTAACATAAGATTACACCATCATTTTAATTTTCTCCGGGCTCCACGTTTGTCACATAATTTTCTCACTAACTCTACTCTACTAAAATCCCCCTCTCTCTTGCAATGGAGGTTGAACATTCAACATATTGAGATGTTATGAAAAAAAAAACTTTAAAACAAAAAATTATAGTTACTGTCATCTATGCTGAGAGCAACCCATTCTTTTTTCTACATTTCTTCGCCAGCAAAATAGACTAAAAACATATAACACAATAATGGGTGAACAATAAAATGGCACACAATTTTTCTTCTTGAAATCCAATATTCCAAAGCAATATAAATCGGTTATGATCGTGCATGCATAAACTGGTCCTATATGAAATGAATTGTACCTCACCGTATTTCTTATAGCTCCGCATAAAACACCCTAGGTTGATCTTTTCTTTGTTCTGACCTGTTCTGTCAGAATGCTCAAGTACTGCACACACTATTGCACTGGTGAGAAGGTTTAAATCGTTGACATTCCAGCACAAAAGCAGTGACGCCATAACCACCATGGGCCAGATGCACTAAGTTTTGGTAAAAAAATACTGGTTGCAATGTGCGTCCAGTATTTCTACGACCAAGTGACTGGTGCTCCTACACCTGTAGCAAGCATCTTTTGTCCTTTCTTGGCGATCATTCTTCCATTCTTTTTCTTCCCCCACATATCTCTTTTTTAACTACATTTATGTTACCACCCATTTCCTTACGCAACCCCTGCACGTATCTTTCCAAAAGCACAATTCCTCTTGCCATACTAACAGCTTCTTGCAATGTAGTTTCTGAAGCTGCCTTAAAATATTCTGGAACTTTATGAGCCTTCACCTTCAGCAAAACCTGATCCCCCATAACCTATCATACGCAATGTGTTCGAAGTTACAAGTAACAGCCATAGTCTTTAATGTTGCAACATACTGATCACGTCTCTCCTTCCCACAGACAGAGGCGGCTCTTCCGCTAAGGTGGAGGAGCATCGCCCCACTGCTCTCAGAGCAGGAAAAATAAAATGATAATGTTGTTATTATCATTTTATTTTTCGTAGGTTCCGGGCTGGGTTAGAGTGGAGCGGGGCTGGTGGCACACAATGATTGGCTTCCCATCTTGGGCCGGCCAAACAGTCCTGCGCACTTTGCATGTTCCCCACCAGGCTGTAATGCACAACCTGGTGAGGAACATGCCCAGGCTCCCACTGCCTGTCTGAGCGCCGAACCATAGCGCTCAGACCAATCACAACGCTGCATTGCAGAGTTGTGATTGGCTTAGGGGAGCCTGGGTGTGGATCCTGGTTCCGGCCAGTGCGGAGGGATGACGGAGGAGAGACGCGGCGAGAAGGTAAGTGGGTTTTTTTGTTGTATTTTGTACCCCCTGCCACTCACCACCCCTCCACCCTCGTTCCCTGCCAGCCGCTACTGCCCACAGACCCAAAGAATAAAATGTGTAGGGTTCATATACAGCGTTTCCTTCTTGCCATATCTTTCCTGCAGCTGCTTAGTGGCAATCTGAAAAAATAATTAACTTCCCCGTATTCTCAACAGTGGTTACGTTTTTCATTTCTTTTGACACCAATGTCCCCAAACAATGTTTCAGTAAATGTAGTTGTCTCTGAGGATTGCAACCATCCTCCTCCAGCACATCCACACATGCTTGGAAGAGGTCCACCCTCAACAGATGATCTCCAGGTTCTGCCAAAAATGGAGGTTGAACATTCGACTATTGAGAAGTTATGAAAACAAACTTTAAAAGATAAAATTATAGTCACTGTCGGCTATGCTTTTCCATTAAGATAGAATAAAAACATGTAACACAATACATTGAAATAACACGCTGTTGTCTGCTTGTTAAGCAGGTGAACAATCAGATGGTACACATTCTTTCCACTTCAAATCCAATATGCCAAAGCGATATAAATCAGTTATGATCATGCATGCATAAACTGGTTCTGCATGAAAAAATTGTACCTCACCGTGTTTCTTAAAGCTGTGCATAAAATGCTCCTGGGTGATCTTTTCTTTGCTCTGACCTGTTCTGTCGGAATGCTCATGTACTGCACACACCATTGCACTGGTGAGAAGGTTTTGGGACCAGTCCGGTATTTTGCAAACCAACTAATGTACCAATAGATCGGTATGCAAAATACGGAATCGTAGTGGGTCACAGTTTGACCTACTTCATAATAATGAGGTAGGTTGCAAAGTGCGGCCGACTACGATTCACAGACATCACAGGGATGGTGGCCTGCTGGAATATGCAGACCACCGTGCCTGTGGCGGCTTTTAAATAAAACAAATATTTTTTTTAAAGTGCCGCCTGTTTTTCTTAAAAGAAAACAGTATGTTTAAAAAAAAAAAAAAAGTTTAACAAACATAGAACCACAATCTTCTCTTAAAAAACGTTTTGTCAACATCCACAAAAGACAAAGGGTCCCTTGGGGGGGACCCCTTCCCGTTTGCGAATGGATTACCACTATCTTTGTGTAGTCAGTAATATATTAATGTTTTGTGACTGGATTTCGGTTGCGAAACATTAATACATCCCATTCTGAATCAGTGTTTAGAAGAGATGCCCTACACATGCCCCTTCCAAATGCAGATTAGATATGTGGTCGCAAACCAAAATTGTGATTCAGTAATGTGGACCCAGAGACCTACACAGTGCCAACACTATCTTCATGACACGGGGGAGGTATAAAGTATCCCCCACTGCATCTCTGCACTCTGCTGTCTCAGCGCCTTCCGGCCCACCCTCACCACTGGCTGAAACCCTGTCTACAGCGACACCGCCACAGGTCCCTGCTTCTTATTCTTCCGCCCCGTACCCTTCCGGAATTGGCCCACACTTTTGATACAGTGCCCTGGCCCTCCTCATCTATTAGCTCTCCGGAACTACTATCGCTAGGATCAGTGACACCGCTGCAGTGCCGACTGATGACCATGGCTAGTGGTAAGGCCACCCATCCACTGTTATTTATGGAGGTGGTGCAGGGCTCAAATTAGTGCCTTGTCCCCCCTCCCTTCCCCGGAAGCCTCCATTGAACTCACCCTAAAAGAAATATCAGAGGTCGGGGTGCAACTGGGGTCAATGGATGCAAAGGTCTTTGACATCACTTCGGATATGAAGACCCTACTGGCGGATTTGGGCACCTTTCACTCTAAGGGGAATGACCTGGACAAGGGGATGGCCCACAGCAAGTAGTGCCTGGACAATGCAGACTCCTGAGGGATGAACGTCTGGCACCTTAAGCCGAAGGTGATCGAGAGGACAGAGCAAGACGGAATAATGTCTGGCTCTATGGCACTCCTGAAAAGATGAAGACAAAAAGCAACGTTGGGGCCCTCCTAGCAGAAATGTTACTGCACTCACTAGGCCTGACTCTTGCACATCCTCTCGAGATACAGAGGGCCCAAAGAATCCACTCCCGGGCACCACCTTCAGGCAACTTGGCGAGACCCTGTCTGATTATTGCCTGGCACCACAAACAGGTCCGCCAGATTCTATCGGTAGCCAAAGCCCATGGCCCCTATGATTTGGATTTCCACAAAGTGCAGATTGCTGCAGATTTTTCTGTGGAAACCAACAACAAACAGACCAAACAGAAAGCCTTGTTATCACCAGGCCTCGGCTGGCTATAAATCCGCAGGAGATAGCCACTACTTTTGCGGCATACTACAATGACCTGTACCTCCCATCCCTCAACGATCATGGCTGAGCCCTCCTGGCAGGCGAAATAACAAAAGAAGAAATAACACAGGCTATCATTAACCTCTCCTATTATAAAGCGCCTGGGAAGATAGCTTCCCGGGAGAATTCTACCAATGGACACAGTCGGAAGTAGTTGACTCCCTATATGATGCTTTCAGAGCAGCAGAGGAACGGGGAAGCCTAGCACACATCTTCAATAGGGCCCTCATTGCAGTCGTCCCCAAACCTGGGAAAGATCAGTTAAAATTCAGCAGTCATCACCCCAACTCTCTACTCAATACTGATGTAAAGCTACTGGCGGCGATACTAGCAGCCAGCCTCTAACATATGATCCCCATCTTGATACATGATTCCCAGCTGGGGTTCATACCTGGCAGAACACCCTGTCCTACATACTGTGGCTTTCAAAGGATGCGGTACCGGCAAGGGTTGCCATTTCCATAGATGCCGAGAAGGCATTCACTGAATCGAATGGCCCTACCTCTTCCAGACGCTTTCCAAGGTCCAATGGCTGTACGAGGCACCCACAGCATAGAATAAATGCTGAGGTTTCCTTTCACACTCTTTTGAGATCAAAAGGGGGACCTGCCAAGGTTGTCCTCTCTCCCCTCTACAGTTCCTACTCGCTTTAGAGTCCTTAGCAGTTAATGGGCAATGCCATCATGTGTGAAGGCAAACAGCCCATTTCCTGGACTCTCTGGAAACAGGCTGGCATTTTCCCTATCAACCACCTTGTGCTCGACAACCAGCTCAAAACCTTTGAGACCCTATAGGTGGAATTCTGCCTGCCCAGTGCCCAGCTGTAGTGTTACTGGCAACTGAAACATTCCCTATCCGGGTTGGGCGATTGAGAAACCCCTAATCTTACAATATCTACCCTCATGGGTACAGTTTGAAGGGGGTATTCTCAGGAGTTTATAAACTCATAGTATGGCACCTTCACTCCCAGCCCCCCCTACGACAGACAAGAGCGTTTTGGCAATGACTGCTTAATACTGATTACTCTGAAGAGGACTGGTCTGAAATAACTGAAAACCTGGACAAAGGCGTCCGGGAATCTAGGATGAAGTTAACCCTCTTCAAAACGTTTCAAAATTAGTAGTGGTCCCCCAAAAGCTAAAACAAGCAGGACTGCTGTATCATAAGACCTGCTGGAGGTGCCCAAACGATCATTGCGACATACCCCATATAATCTCTACCAATGCCCAGAACTCTGCACATATTGGACCTCCATTCGAACCTCACTCAGTGAGGCTCTGCGGACCCTCATTACCCTCAAGGAACCACTGCTCCTCCATCGTGACACAACTGACTTCCCAACACCGAATTATGATATGTGACGTCTCCGAGCTGAGGACATTACATTGGCAACAATTCGTATCCTGCACCATTGGAGACAGCTCAAAAACGGATACAAAATGAGTGGCTTGCTGAAATGTACAAAACAGCCTCAAACAAACGACTTCTATATAGAGTGCAAGTTAAGGCTGACTCCTTTCTTCATTTTTGGGAACCTTTTTTTAAATGACTGATAATGGCGGAGGCCACTGTTAAAAGTGAGCGAAAGCTATACACCTAGGCGTACATTCTGCCTAAGAGAGGTTTTACCCCCTCTCCCTGATCTCCCTCCTATTGTTCTCTGTTCACACGGATGGTCTTGATTAGGGGTGGGCAGAGTTGGCGTAGTGCCACTACGTGGAGTTCCACGGAGTTATGGAAAAAATCCGTGGAACAGGAGCCCACATCCTGCGGCCAGCCGAGGGTCCGTGTGCCCGGGACGGGGGTCCCTCGTGCCCGGGCAGGCTCCCAGATACCCCCCCGGCCTGGCTGGGTTGAGAAGCAGGGACCGGGACCGGGCCCGGGTTTCGGGCAGGGCCTGGGGTGTGGGAGCCCCCGACCTGCGGCCTGCCAAGGGTCCGTCTGCCCGGGACAGGGGTCCCTGGTGCAGAGCCCCCGAGCCCTCCAAAGGGCAAGCGGGAGCCCTCCCCCGAAGGCTCGGGCGGGCAGATTGGCGTCCTTCGGCCCCGGCCATCTGGTTGCACCTTTCCCCTCGGCCATCTGGTCGCGCGCAATGCTTTCCAATGGGGCGACCAGATGGCCGGGCCGGCCTGGAAGTCCCGATGGGGGCTCGCCCGCCTCCCCGATCCCAGCCAGGGCTCCAGGAGGTCGGGTGCCTCCGCGCCCTGGGTCTCCTCCGTCACTCGGTGCGCACGGGTTACCAGAAAGAAGGGTAGCTTTCCTCCAGATTTCTAGGGGCAGGGTATGCCGGTACCACTGCCGGGCTGGCAGTTCTCAGCCGGGGACCAGATGGGCTAGGCCCGGACAACACCTCCCCACTGCCCGGGGCTCCCTCGTCCGGCCCGCCGCGCGGCAAAGTGCAAGGGACGGGCTCTATCGGTCCTGGGCAGTCCTCCCCGGAGCGTCCGGGCCCGAGAGCTCTGGCCGGGTGCTCCCACCCCGGGCTCCTTCCCACGCCCTGGGCCCGGGCGGGCCTTACCCAGCTTGGCTGGGTTCAGGAGCAGAGGCCGGGGCACTTGGTGGCCCGATGGAGGCCTCCCCCGCGCGGCCTGGCCCGGGACCGCTGGGCAGGCCCAGGAATGGGTTAAGCTCCGCCATGGACCCGGGTCGGAGGTCCGACGGGGACCCCCATTCTCAGCCCCGGGCCTGAGGCCCAGCTAGGGTCTCTGAGCCCCCGGGACGCAGAGCCCCCGAGCCCTGCATGGGCAGGCGGGAGCCCGCCGGTGAAGGCTCGGGGCGGGCAGATTGGCGTCCTTCGGGCCTGGCCATCTGGTCGCGCCTTTCCCCTCGGCCATCTGGTCGTGCGCAATGCTTTCCAATGGGGTGACCAGATGGCCGGCCTGCCCTGGAAGTCCCGATGAGGGCTCGTTTGCCTCCCCGATCCCAGCCAGGGCTCCAGGAGGTTGGGGGCCCCCGTGCCCTGGGTCCCTTCCGTCACTCGGTGCGCACGGGTTACCAGAAAGAAGGGTAGCTTTCCTCCGGAATACTAGGGGCAGGGTATGCCGGAACCGCTCCCGGGCTGGCAGTTCTCAGCCGGGGACCAGATGGGCTAAGCCCGGACAACACCTCCCCACTGCCCGTGGCTCCCTCCTCCAGCCCGCCGCGCGGCAAAGTGCACGGGACGGGCTCCATCGGTCCTGGGCAGTCCTCCCCTGGGCGTCCGGGCCCGAGAGCTCTGGCCGGGTGCTCTCACCCCGGGCTCCGACCCATGGCCTGGGCCCAGGCCGGCCTTCCCCAGCTTGGCTGGGTTCAGGAGCATAGGCCGGGGCCCTTGGTGGCCCGACGCAGGCCGGTGGAGGCCTCCCCGCGCGGCCTGGCCTGGGACCGCCGGGCAGGCCCAGGGATGGGTTAAACTCCGCCATGGGCCCGGGTCGGAGGTCCGCCGGGACCCCCATTCTCAGCCCCGGGCTTGAGGCCCAGCTGGGGTCTCCGAGCCCCCAGGACGCAGAGCCCCCGTGCCCTGCATGGGCAGGCGGGAGCCCTCCGGTGAAGGCTCAGGGTGGGCAGACTGGCGTCCTTCGAGCCCGGCCATCTGGTCGCGCGAAATGCTTTCCAATGGGGCGACCAGATGGCCGGTCCGGCCTGGAAGTCCCAATGAGGGCTCGCCCGCCTCCCCGATCCCAGCCAGGGCTCCAGGAGGTCGGGTGCCCCCGTGCCCTGGGTCCCCTCCGTCACTCGGTGCGCACGGGTTACCAGAAAGAAGGGTAGCTTTCCTCCGGATTACTAGGGACAGGGTATGCTGGAACCCCCCCCCTCGGCTGGCGGTTCTCAGCCGGGGACCAGATGGGCTGGGACCAGACAACACCTTCCCCCCTGTCCGGGGCTCCGTCCCGCCACGCGGCAAAGTGCCCTAGACGGGCTCCATCGGGCTCCGGCCGATCCTCCCTTGGGCATCTGGGCCCAAAAGCTCCTGCGGGCCTCGCCGTGCCTGAGGCCCAGCTGGGGTCTCCGAGCTCCCGGGAGGTAGAGCCCCCGAGCCCTCCAAAGGGCAGGCGGGAGCCCTCCCGCGAAGGCTCGGGGCAGGCAGATTGGCGTCCTTCGGGCCCGGCCATCTGGTTGCGCCTTTCCCCTTGGCCATCTGGTCGCGCGCAATGCTTTCCAATGGTGCGACCAGATGGCCGGGCCGGCCTGGAAGTCCCGATGGGGGCTCGCCCGCCTCCCCGATCCCAGCCAGGGCTCCAGGAGGTCGGGCGCCTCCGCGCCCTGGGTTCCCTCCGTCACTCGGTGCGCACGGGTTACCAGAAAGAAGGGTAGCTTTCCTCCGGATTACTAAGGGACAGGGTATGCCAGAACCCCTCTCGGGCTGGCGGTTCTCAGCTGGGGACCAGATGGGCTGGGACCGGGCACCACCTTCCCCCCTGTCCAGGGCTCCGTCCTCCGGCCCGCCGCGTGGCAAAGTGCCCGGGACGGGCTCCATCGGGCCCGGCTGGTCCTCCTTTGGGTGTCCGGGCCCGAGAGCTCTGGCCAGGCGCTCCCTACACTGGGCTCCGTCCTCTGCTCCGCCATGGGCCCGGGGCCCGTCGGGCGTTCCCCAGCTCGGTTTGGGTTCAGGAGCCCCGGCAGGGGCCCTTGGTGGCCCTGGGGTGTAGGGTGCCCTCCCCACCCCGGGCTCCGTCCTCGGGCCTGCCGCGTGGCAGGGCGCCCGGGATGCGGGCCTTGATGAGGCCTCCCCTGCGCATGCCGGCCCGAGACCTCCGGCCAGGCTTAGGGGACCGGGCTCCGTCCCCCTGCTCCGCCATGGTCCCAGGACGGGGGTCCGTCGGGCAGGCCTCCCTCCTGCTTTGCCTGCCTGTGAAGGTGCCTGGGGGACCCCGGGTTGGAGGTCCGTCGTAGACCCCCGTCTGCAGCCCTGGGCCCGAGGCCCAGCCGGGGTCTCCGAGCCCCCGAGCCGTCCGAAGGGCAGGCGGGAGCCCTCCCGCGAAGGCTCGGGGTGGGCAGATTGGCGTCCTTCGGGCCCGGCCATCTGGTCGCGCGCAATGCTTTCCAAGAGGGCGACCAGATGGCCGGGCTACCCTGGAAGTCCCGCTGAGGGCTCGTTTGCCTCCCCGATTCCCAGCCAGGGCTCCAGGAGGTCGGGCGCGTCCCCGCCTTGGGTCCCCTCAGTCTCGCGGTGCGCACGGGTTACCAGAAAGGGGGGTACCCTTCCTCCGGATTACTAGGGACAGGGTACTTCAAAATCCCTCTCGGCCTAGCGGTCCTCAGCCGGCAGCCGGACAGGCCAGGACGCCCCCCCCAGCCTGGGGCACCGTCCCCCGGCCCAACGTGTGGCGTGGTGCCCAGGAGGGGGGCCCGCGGGCCCGGGGAGGCCTCACCTCTGCCCGGGAGCCCCAACGGGGTCCAGGGGCCCCAGGCTCAGTCTCCTGGCCTGCCGCTCCGCCAGGGGCCCGAGACGGGGTTCTGCTGGGCCCGGGGAGCCTCCCCCTGCTTGGCTGGGTTCAGGAACTCTAGCCGGGGCCCCGGGGAGGGCGGCCTCCCCACCCCAGGCTCCGTCCTCGGGCCTGCCGCGTGGCAGGGTGCCCGGGACGGGGTCCCACGGGCCTGGGTAGGCTTCC